>JADBJO010001806.1:270000-287500 GCA_016801955.1 Conus betulinus | reverse complement strand
ATGATGAAGTAATTCACCAGATGGGAGATAATCCGGTAAGACGGTAACATCCCCCCCCCCCTCCCCCATGTACTACTCACCCTTTCGTGCAAATGGTTTGTAAACTGAAAGTAAACGTAACGGAGGAGAGAGAGAATCAATGATTTATTCAGATTAGGCCATAGCCCATACTGAAGGGGTGACACCCGCAACTCACGAATCAAGAAGAATTCTCACAAAAAGAAATGGAAAAAAGCAGTTACGCATACATACTATGCAAAACTATTACGAATACATCGCTCGTAGTCGCTTTTTTGTGCTTCCTATATGTACCTGCCAAGATCAAAGAGAACACACTCATTTCTTGTTGCTAATAGTAAGCTGACTCTAAAACTACAAGGATCAAAATAATACTTTGACTTGATAAATTTTACTCGAAGGTCATTGAAAGCGGACAGCAAAATAAAAAATGTATTTCATCTTCTTGGCCTGGTAACATAACCGACATATCGGTCCATTTTCATTCAAAGCACTGTATCTAAACCCATGGCAAACTATGTCAGAGACGCCAGATCTAAACCTAGTCAAAGCACTCTTAATATACCTGTCCATTTTCATTTTAATATATGGCTCAATCACATACGTTGTTTTAAAACAGTCTGTGTTGTGCATATATCTGTCACTGTTGTTGATATGGTCATGCCAGTCTTGCCATCTGCAATCAATCATTCTTTGTTTAAAACATTTAAAAAAAATCCCGATATATTTTCAACGCCCTGATTGTCCCAAACATATGCAAAGCCATAGGAATTTCAGCACTGACGAACAGTGGTAGCCCATGTCTTCTTGCCATTATAATCCACATTTCGTAACGTCCTGTACGCTTTAAATGCTATCTTGGTTTCCTCCATTCTGGTTATTTTCAACCAATACTTCATGCATTTTAAAAAAAGAATGAATATAAATCGGATACCTTGCAAGTTCGCCATAAACTAAATCATTTGGTGTTCGATTATCTACATTCAAAAATCTTTTCATAGCTTATAAATGAACATTCTCTATGACACCTTTCTCAAAAGCCCAGATTTCTGCTCCATACTGTAAAATTGGCTGCACCTGAGAGTTTGGTCTCTTTGCTAAATCTGTCGTGCAAATGGTTTGTAAACTGAAAGTAAACATAACGGACAGAGAGAGAGAGAGAGAGAGGGGGGTGGGGGGAGGTGAGGAGAGAGGAGGGGGGGGAGTAGGGGAAGAAAAGTTCGTGGTGCTGATAAACAGTGAAGGATTAAGAAGAAAAAAAAAACATGGAGGGGAAGGGGGGGGGGGGGGGGGGGGGGGGGGGGGGGGGGGGAAGAAGAGGCAAAATCAATAGGGAAGAAAAAACAACGACGGCGGGGGGGGGGGGGGGGGGGGGGGGGGGGGGCGTGGAAGGAGGAAGGTAAATAAAAATAATGAGTTAAAGACGAAAAAGAAAAAGAGAGAGAGAGGAAGAGAAGAGAGCATGAAGGCCTGGAAGAATGAAGAACAGACGAGAAGAACGAAAAGACACACACACAAAACCAAAAAAAAACAAAAAACAAAACAAAACGGAAAACGGAACGAGATAAGGACAAGACGAAGAAGAATGAAAAAGGAAAGAGCAGAGGCGGAAAAGAAAGAAAGAAGAAAAGGGGGGGGGGGGGGGGGGGGGGTAGGAAGGATGATAGAAGAAAATGAAAAACGTGAGCAAGGTACAAACAAAAGGCTAAAAATGAGGAGAAAAAGGAGGAGAAAGAAAAAGCCAAGAAGAAAAAAGAAGAAGGGGGGCACCTGTTCTCACCCCTACTCCGAGGTCACTGGAACCCACGCAGCATTGGTCCCCCCCCCCCCACCCCCCACTCTCACCCTCACCCCCACCCTCTGCATCCCACCCCATCAATTCATCCATTATCCTTGGAAGAAAAGCGGGAAGGGGGTGGGAGGAGGGCACGAGGGGAATGGGGGGGGGGGAGAGAAGGGGCAATGCTGGTTGTGGGAGGAAGGAGGAGAGAGAGAGAGAGAGAGAGAGAGAGAGAGAGAGAGGGGGTGGGTGGTGGGAGGGGGGGGGGGTCCCAGGCCTCCTAGGATGTGGGTCAGTGGAACAGGGGCGTTGTGCAATGTCCGTTTTAGCTGAGGCGGCGGAACGTGTCTTCTCTCTCTGATTGGGCGGCGCACTCCCACCCCCCCCACCCCACCTCCCTCATCCACCCCCTACTCCCCCCCCCAGCCACTCCACCCCGCTCCTCCTCGCTGGACCAGGCTGGCTATGAAGAAATGATAAATCTCGGCAATGGGAAGCGGCGGCAGCGGTTCTGTTGTGGTGGTGGTGGTGTGGTGGTGGTGATGGTGCCAGTGCGGAGTTCAGTGCCAGCCTCACGGGTCTGTAGAGAGGGGCGGTGCCGCCGGTCGGTCGCTTTTCTTTGCAAGGCGGTTAACATCAAAACTGACGTCCGTTTGTCTCTCACCTTACCTTTTTATTTTTTTATTTATTTTTATTTATCTATTTATTTATTTATTCATTTTTTAAATTGAAGTCTCAGGAACCACGAAACAAACTGAGGAATGGTAACTCCCATTCTCCCCCACCCACCCCTCATCACCCACCAATCCACCTCTCCCCACCCCAACCGTCACTCTAGGACCCCCCCCCCCCCCCACCCCCCACCTCTAGGTCTTTTCTTTTGTCCCAGACCCCATCAAACATGCTCAGGAATGTCAACTTCTATTCTACCCAGCCCACTCACACCCCTACCACCTCTCCCTACCCCCCACCCCTTCCTTACCTCCCCCACACCTCGGAGCTTTTTTTCTTTTTCTTTTTTTTTTTCTTTTTTTTCTTCTTTCTTTTTTTTTTTTTTTGGTGACCCATCGAAGTACGGGGATTGGTGCGCAATGTTTTTTTTGGGGAAAAAAGTTCAAGTCTGTATTGACCCGCAACACGAAGAACGAAACACGCCCAGCACAGGAAGAAAAAGGTTACTGACAACAAAGCAGGCACGGCAAGCTGATCTTAATGCGCCGTCTTCTCCCGGTGTTGGGGGTAAAGTAGACCTTACCCCCGCCACCCCACCCCCCACTCCCCCACCCACCCCCTCACGCTATCCTGGGATGGGTCATTCACGAACACGGGGGGCCGCTAAACTATCACCCCCGGGTGGGTGGGTTGGCAGGGTGGCTGCTTTTCAGCTTGAACGACAGCAGCCGACTGGGGCGAGGTCTGGAACTGCGTGGCCGCCGCTCTTCTCTTCTTCTTCTTCTTCCAGCGCAGACGCGGGCGAAGACAGGCGACAGCGACAGAAGAGAAGACAAAGGACTTATTGACCTGCACCTCGTTTGCCCAGTACCCACCCAACAGGACGACGGGGGGTTGCCACGGTGTCATATAGGCATGCCTCTCCTCAAAGCAACACACACACACACACACACACACACACACACACACACACACACACAACTATTAAATCACACCCACAACTTGAGAACTGAAAACACGTACTTGCGCATGTAACCATCCTCGTTCATGTACGAGGCATTTAATTAGAAAAAAAAAAAAAAAAAAAAAACAACACTTTAAGAGAGATCAAAAGAGAGACACAGAGTTGGCACGAAAGGAATAGCAACGCATTTCATCGAGTGAACGACAGACAGTTTCATGCTGTGCTTGTGGACCAACACCCCCGCTTCCCCTCCCCGCTAAAAAAAAAAAAAAAAAAAAAAAAAAAAGAGAAAGAAAAACGGACAAAGAAAGAGAGAAAAAGGTTTGAATAGGAAGGGAAGAAGAAGAATGAGGGGATAATGGAGGGAAGAAGAAGAAGAAGGATGAAGAGAGGAAGAGAGGAGGAGGAGGAGAGGAGAGGGCAAGAGGAGGAAGGAGGAGTAAAAAGAAGAAGAAAAAAGTAAAAGAAGTAAGAAAGAAAGAAAAGAAGACGGAGAGGAAAAGAATGTAACATGTAAAGAAGGACATGAAAATAAGAACAGAGCCCACAGGAGTAAAATCGAACAGTGAAGAAGGAGGGAAAGAAGAAGTGAAGCGGAGAAGGTAATAACAATATAAGAGATACGATACACAGGCGATATGCGAGAAAAAATTCAGCGATAAGATGATGATGATTATTATCATTATTTCCTATCATTTTGTTGTTGTTTGTTGTTAATTCTCTCTATACAAATATAGCAGCAACAGCAACAACAAAACATTTACTATGTTATGATGCCAGATTGACAGAGCCGAACATGTTTTACTTAATCGTAGATCTATAAATTCCCCCCCCCCCCCCCCCCCCCCCCTCGAAATCGATGAAAAAATTCTGTCACCAGTCTTTTGCCTGGTTGATCTAGTAATACAATATCTGAATTGTCTAGACACAATACTTAAGTTGCTTTGGAGTCTAAGGAAATCATAAACGTTTGTTGAAAGAGACTAAAAAAAATTCAAAAAAAAAAAAAAAAAAAAACAAAAACCCAAACCAACCCTGAGTGAAGAAGAAGACCGAAGAAGGAGAAGGGAAGAAGTAAGAGGAGGAAGAATGAGAAGGAAGAAGAGAGGAGGAGACGAGGAGGAGGACAGATTGAGTAGAGTAGATGAGGAGAGACAGTGAACTCCAAGAAGAAAAAAAACAACCAAAGACATGAAAGGACCCACCCACAGACTCAAGGTTACTACAACCTCACAAAGCCTTTTTCTCTTTTTCTTTTTGGCAATTTTATTTCTTTTATAAACCGACACATCCCCCCACACCATCCCCCATTCTATCAACCCTTCCTTAATCCAGCGGCGAAAAGACGAAACGAAAGAAAGAAAGAAAAGACAGAAAAGAATGACAAGAAAAAAGAAAAGAAAGAAAGGAATAGAAAGACAAAAGAAAGAAAAGGGCGAAAGAAGACAAGAAGAAAACAACAGCAGAGAGAAGGAAAGAAAGAAAGAAGGAAAGAAAGAAAAGAAAAGAAAAGAAAGAAAGTCAGACAAAAAGAAAGAAAGAAAATAAAGACAGAAAAGAAATAATATTGTGGAAATACTAAAAAGAAAAGAAAAAGAAATAAAGAAAAAGAAAGAAAGAAAGAAAGAAAAGAATCAAAAATAAAAAGAAAAGCCGGCAGTCCAAGAGACGGGAGGAGTGAAGAAGGGATGGGCACTCCGGCCCATCAGCAATGTGGGTCAGTGGAACACAGGGCATTGTGCAATGCTCGCTCAGCCGAAGACTTCCGTACGTGACTTCCCCCTGATTGGGACTGGCCACGTCCCACCGCCCGCCCGCCCCGCCCGCCCACCTCCCCTCTCCCCCCCCCTCCTCCCCCCCCCCCCCTCCCCCCTTCAATCCGCCGCCCACGTGCCGCCTCCTCCTCCTTGCGGGGCGCAGTACTAGGTAGGGTAGCGGTGGGGGTGGGGGTGGGGGGGGATTGATGATGATGAAGGTGATGATGTTGACGGTGATGGTGATGGGCAAACAGCGGATCGATCACCAGGCGATCCAACAGCGCGGGCAGGCCCCCATCCCACCACCTGAGCCGGCGGAATGGCGCGCGGCCTTCACGCGCGCGCTCACCCATACACACCAACGCACGCGCAAGCGTGCACGCACAGACACACACGCGCACGCACGCACGTACACACACACACACCAACACACACACACACACACACACACACACACATATACACAAGCATTACTGTTACCTGTGTGGAGACCAGTCTGGAGCCGGACCCGTGGCCCCTCCTCTGCCGTGAGAACTGCTCTGGCACTGCACGTGCTCTTCACGGTTCTGTCCTCGCTCGGCTGCTGCTGACAAACAGCCCCCACCTGATTTTCTACCCCCGAGCCATGGAATTGGAAAATCTCCCTCCCTCTCTCTCTCTCTCTCTCCCGTCTCTCTCTCTCCTCACACACACACACACAACACACACACACACACACACACACACACACACACACTCACTCTCTCTCCCCTCTCTCCCTCCTCTCTCGCTCTCTCTCTCTCTCTGTCTCTGTCTGTCTGTCTGTCTGTCTGTCTGTCTGGCTGTCCTGTCTGTCTGTCTCTCTCTCTCTCTCCTCTCTCTCTCTCTCTCCTCTCTCTCTCTCTCTCCACACACACACACACACACACAACACACACACACACCTCTCTCTCTCACACCGCTCTCTCTCTATTTCTCTCTCTCTCTCTCTCGCTCTCCCTCTCTCCCTCTCTCTCTCTCTCTCTCTGCAGAGCGCATCATCTCTTCTGTCGTCTGGCACAATCCCGACCTTTTCTGCCCTGAATGATCAAATCGCTCTCCTAGCACTGAAATCTTTGTTGGAAAAAACAACAAACATCAACAACCAACAACAAAACTCTTCTACTTTTGAGGTGCGAAGAGCCTCTCTCTCTCCTCTCCTCTCTCTCTTCTCCTCCTCTCTCTCTTCTCTCTCTGTATGTCTGTCTGATCGAAACTCCATTTTGTATATTTCACGAATAAATCCATCTCTCTCTCCCCCCCCCCCCCTCTCCCCCCCCCCCCCCCCCCCCCCCCCCCCCCCCGCTGTATTAACTCCTTTATCTTTCATATCAGCGTTAAAAATTCGTGTCTCATCTCTTTGTCCGCCACAATCAAACTTTTTCGTCCTTTATATCTCCGTTCAAAATCTACGTCTGCTCTCTCTATCCACAAATAAACTCTGTCATCAGAGAACAAGGTGTTTGAGCCCGAGATCAATAAGAAAATGGAGTGGGAGGGAAGGGGGGAGGGGTTTAGAAGAAGGATGAATAAGACAGAACAGATACGATCATGGAACTATTACTTCAGAATATTTACTTCGAGTCACAGTCCGTCTCGTTTTCTAATTTCATTTCTGGTGATAAACATTTTCTTATTGACAATAAGTGCCTCCGCAGACATCATAACCCAAATTCCTGCAACCCTCTAGTAGTGTGTATGCAAGTTATAGTGTGTATTCATTGATATATATGTGTAAACATGTGACGCACCGTCGCGTTTTTCTTGGAAAATGTGTTGAGTGGAAAATGTATATGCAGCAGAAATATTGAAAACATGCATGGGATATGCGTGTATAAACCTACCTACTGCTCGATGGATTATGTGATCGTGATAAAGAAATTATATAAAAAAAAGTCTCTCATCTTCTCTATCTCCGTTCAAAATACATGTCAGCTCTCTCTATCCACCAATGAAGTCTCTCATCTGTTCTATCTCCTTTGAAATATCGCTTTCTTTCTTCTCGTCCAACATCTCAGACTCTTTCATCTTTTACAGCTTGGATAAAAATCCATTCTTTTTTTCTCTCTCTCTCTCTCTCTCTCTCTCTCTCTCTCTCTCTGTCCACCGTGTCAACCGCTCCCATCTTTCCTATCTCCTTTAAATAAGAATTGAATGTCTCTCTCCGCTTATCATGCTCTGGTCTTTCATAGTCTCCCCTCAACATTCATCTCTTCTCTCTCTGTTCGCCATATCGAACGCTCTCATCTAATCATACCTTCGTGAAAAATCAATAGCTGATCTCTCTCTGTCCGCCATAATGAACTCTGTAGAGCTTGGTCAAAAGTCTCTCTCTCTCTCTCTTCCCACCATGAACAGACTCCTATTGTTTTACATCTGTGTGAAGACTCGTCTCTCTCTTCTTTCTCTGTGTTTCTGTCTGTCTGTCTGTCTGTCTCTCTCCTCCTCCTCCCTCCTCTCCTCTCCTCATATTGCCATTATCTACTCACATTTTGTCGTTCTGTACTGACTAACACAGTTTCTTCTGCGCTTGTTATGAAAACAACAACAACAACAACAACAACAACAACAAACTGTTACATAACGCATAGAAAATCTCGTTTGAGAGTGAGGCGACTGCAGGCGGAAATCTGCACAAATCTGAAAAGCATTTCAAAGACTCCGCCGAATAACGTTGACAAACGAATCACAACACAAAACGCGATGCGTTTCGACCTGTAAGGTCTTCAGGCAAGAACCACAGCATTCAGGACAATGAAAATGAATGAACGAGCCATCGCTTCTCTTGAACCCATTCGGCACAAGATGGGCGTTGACTGAAAACGACGCCCTCCCTCTCCACCCCCCGCAGCATCCACCTTTCCGTGAACGACTGACCACGAACCCTGCGAACATGTCGCCTCAACTTGCAACGCACTTCAATCCTGGCACTGGTCGGGCCCTGCTGTAAACTGGACTGGGAGAGGGGGGGGGGGGGGGGGATCAAAATATCAAAATGATAACCACTCCCTGACGACCTTGACAAAAAAAAACAAAACAAAACACACACACACACGCATGCACGCACACACGCACGCACGCACGTACACACGCACACGCACACGCACACACACACAAAACCCTCACATGCCTTTGGTCCTTCACTCCGTGGGTGTTACTGGTAACGCTTAGCAACAGGAACGCACCATCGAAGCTTTGCCATACTTCCGTGTTCAGCGTAAAGACACTGAGCAGCCGGATGACAGTAAAAGAGATGTGTCACGTTTTTTCTTTCTTCTTTGGGAATTTTTCTTTTCTTTTTTTCTTTTTTTCCCCCCCCCCCCCCCCTTTTTTTTTTTTTTTTGAGCGCGTGCAAAGCGCACTCTCGGCCGACATTTTAAAAGTTAAAATACTGGTCATCCCCCCCCCCCCCCCCCCCCCCCCCCCCATCCACCTCCCGTTTCATTCAAAGAAAAATGACCTAATCAAACATAAAATCAGGTACACTGATAACTCTGACATTACTTGGAACCAGTTCAGTCGGCCAGCTGGGTCAGAGAGTACACAACACGAGTTACCCTCATCTTTTGTACGTCGCCGTCGTTTTTCGCCGTACATCGTTTTTTTTCTCCTTCACCCTACGTCAGTCTTCTCTTTCTTTCTACGTACGTAACCTTCATTTTTGCCGTACATGGCTTTAATCTTCGCCGCAGGTGAATCCAGTTTTTGAAATCGTCGCCTAATTTCTTCGCTGTACGTTCTCTTACTGTTTGCCGTATATCACCTTACCCATCAGTGTATTTTTGGCCTCGCTTTTCAACATCGGCGAAATTTACTTTAGCTCTCACTGTGTTGTCATGGCTTTGGTTATGGTGTGGCGTCGCTTTCGCCGTCATCACATGCCGTCCTAAGCCTTTCTGCACGTCGCCATTGCCTTAACCGTTCACATGCGTCACTGTCATCGTCGCCAACGTTCTTTTCCATCGCCCTCGGTCGCCGTGGTTTTAACAATCGCCGTTCACCGCTCTGATCTTTTGCCGTACATCAACTTGACCCCTCACTGTGACCCAGCCGCCGTGGTGAAGTGGTTAGCGTCGCAGACTCCCGGCTGGGAGATCGTAGGTTCGATTCCCATCGGAGCCATGTGGGATTTTTTCCTTCTCTGACCCGCTCCTACCCAGAGCTGAGTTTGCTGCGGGCTCAGCTGGGAAGACAGGGACCACACAGTCGAGTTTCATCCACTTCATGGATGCGTCTCTGACACACCGTTGCTCAAATTTCCCGACTAACACTGAAGGTGCCTGTATCTCTCGGGCCTGGTTGACGCCGGGCTATATTATGAAAGTAAGCGTAGAGTACAGCCCTGTCATGCAGTCTCCGGGCATTACGTCACCCTGAGCATTCGCACTATAATCATCTTAATCCTCTCATTGCATCACCTCCGACATCGCCCGACGTCACCTTAACCCTGACACTACATCACGTCTTCACTCTACGTCACCTTAAACTCTCACAATACATCACTCACGTCTCCACCCTACGTCACCTAAACCCTCACAATACGTCATGTACATCCTTATCCTACGCCATCTGAATCTTCACAGTACATCGCTCACGTCTCCACCCTATGTCACCTAAACCCTCACAATACGTCATGTACATCCTTATCCTACGCCCTCTGAACCTTCACAATACATCATTCACGTCTCCATCCTACGTCACCTTAATCCTCACACTGCATCATTGACTTCATCTTACGTCACTTTAACCATCGCAATACGTCATTCTCATCTTTCGCCACGTTAATCCTCACAATACATCACCGACGACCTCACTGTATGTTACCTTCTCCTTCGCACTACATCAGCTGCGTCCTGGCCCTACATCGCTTTAACCCGCCTAATACATCACTAACATCCTCACCTTACGCTACCTTAACCCTTTCACTGTATCATTTACGTCCTGACTTACGTTACTTTAACCCCTGGCATGACACCACATACATCCTCACCTTACGCTACTTTAACCCTTTCACTGCACCACCTAGATCCTCACCTACGTCACCTTAATTAACCCTCGCACCACATGTCTGACAATCTTGACCCATGTCATCTCAACCCTCATACTATAACACCTTAATCACCCTGTTAATCCTTCACGTCAACCACGTCACCTTAACACTTTATTTGACATTCCACAGGGATCAGTACTAGAAACCCTCCTATTTTCCATTTGCATTAATGATTTGCCTTTGTACATAGACTGTGACTGCGAAATTTTTGCTGATGACACTTCATTACATATAAGCAGTGATGATCATATGACTCTAGTAAATAGTCTTCAGATTTATCAAATGGACAGAAATGAACCACATGTCCCTGGATGCAAATAAAACGAAATGTATGTATGTGACTACACGGCAAAAACGGCAGAAAATGAGGTCCCCGTTCACAGCGCTATATGTCAATGACCAAAGGATTGAGGAGGTAACATCTCATAAAGTACTAGGGGCTATCACTGATAATGATTTAACGTGGTACGACCACATTACTGATCTTGGAAAACGTATTTGTAAAAGGATTTCTCAATGATAAAAAATAAAACATTTTTTCGAATCTCCAATCGAGGAAATTATTTTTTCGTCATGCACGTATTTTATCTCTCATTGATTATCCACGTTATGGGATAATTCATGTGGAAACAAATTTGAAACAAATCAATCGTTAACATAAGAGAGCTATAAAGTTGGTGCAATTAAAATCTAATTCCTTGACAGGTGATGACTACAAAAAGTTAAATATTCTTCCATTCAAAGACAGACTTTTCTTCAATCAATGCTTATGCATGTGTAAGGTAATTAAGGGAATAGCTCCAAAGAAAGTTATCCGAAACTTTGCAAATAATGAAAATAGACATGTTGACAAACTTTCGTTTCCTAGACCCCGTAACAATCTGTACAAATTTAGCTTCATATATTCTGGAGGAACGGCATGGAACAATTTATCTTCTTCTTTAAAATCATGTCCTTCTAAACTAGTGTTTAAAAAAGCACTGAAAAATATTTGATGGACAAATTATAAAGTAATCTATGATTATATTGTTGCTTATTCTCTCTCTCTCTCTCTCTCTCTCTCTCTCTCTCTCTCTCTCTCTCTCTCTAGATAGATAGATGTCTGTGTCTGATAGTTTCTCTGTCAATTTCATCTGTCTCTCTGCCCATCTGTCTCCCCCCCCCCCCCACTCCTCTCTCTCTCTCTTGTCTCTGTCTCTCTCTGTCTCTCTCTCTCTCTCAAGTGTCTTCATTGCCTAGTCTGATACGATGCTTATTGTCCGTCAAAATATTGATTGTAATGGTTGTTAATTGTTTCTTTGGTTTCATACTAGTATGTTTTCTGATTTTATACGTATGCAATGCTTCACGTTTCTCTTTTCTTCATTATTGTAATTGATATTTATTCTTTTTTAGTGAGGGCAGGATGAAAAAAAAAAGCTGTAAAGCTTATTCTTTAACCCTCAATAAAGATAACTGTGACTTGACTTGATTTGACCTTCATCCTCCTCCTAAACTCCCTCAACCCTCGCAAGCACCTCTCTCCGACACTCGCCTAATTCACCTCTTAATTTGGCACAGTTCCAATGACGTCCTCGCCTCACGTGGCCTAAACCTAAACCCTCCAAGTGGACTGCCTTCCACTCCCAACATCTCATCGTCAACACTCACCTTCGTCCCCTTGTCGCTCGCCGTGTGCGCCCCCCCCCCCCCCCCGCCACTTACTCACCCTACGTCAGCTTAACTCTTACCCTCATTCATCTCAGCCCTCCCCTGACGTCATCTTTACCCCTTCTCCTACGTCATCTTAATCCTGGCTCTACGTCACCCTCAACCCTGGCCTCTACTACTCCCCCTCAACTCTTTGTTCTACCTCTCCCGCACCCTCGCCCTACATCACTACCCTTGCCCCTACCTCGTATTAACTTTCCTCTTCGCCATCGTTCTCCTTAACCCTCCCCCCCCCCCTCCCCCGTCCCCCCACGCCTTTTGTCACGTGAACACTCGCCGCACGTGACCTTGACCTTCCCCGGGTGTTGCAAGTGCCTGGTAACTCGTGTAGGTGTGTAGTATCCGGTGTTTCTTTTGTTTTGGTCTTGTTTGTTTTGTTTGATTTGTTTTGTTTTTGTTTGGTTGTTTTGGTTTGGTTTGGATTGTTTTGTTCTGTCGTCCCATCCTCTATCGTTATCCTTGGTATTTCTTTCGCTACGTTCATCCCACCCACCCACCCTCCCCTCCGCACCCTTTCATTGTCGCCCGGGGTTGAGACTGGGAAGGGGGGGGTGGGGGGGGGTGGGGGTGGGTGGTGGGGTGGGTGGGGTGGGTGGGGGGGGTGGGGGTGGGTGGGGTGGGGGGGGTGGGGGGGGGGGGGGTGGGTGGGGGGGGCAGTTGAGGTGAGGGGAGGAAAAGGTATGTGATGTCTGATGGCTTCAACGACACGCAAGACTGATCGTCCATAGAGATGCTGAGGAACGCGTGAATAGTGTATAATGCCATCACAATGGGAGGTGTGTGTGTGTGTGTGTGTGTGTGTGTGTGTGTGTGTGTGTGTGTGTGTGTGTGTGTGTGAAGGAGAGTGAGGGGGGGGTGGGAGGGTTGGGGGTGGGGGTGGAGACCCTTGGATGAATTGTTATCCATTGATTCAATTTTGTAAAACATATGAATTGTGTCTTACCTGTTCATTTTTCAAGGACAGAGAGAGAGAGAGAGAGAGAGAGAGAGAGAGAGAGAGAGAGAGAGAGAGAGAGAGAGAGAGAGAGAGAGAGAGACGCTTCACCTTCAGACGCTTCAAAATCGTCGTTTTTACTGACAATAACAAAATACAGTCTTCATGTCAAGGGGGCTATCATTAATGCAGCGTCAAGAATTTATGAAACGACAAGTGTGTAATACATTACAAACATGATTCCCAGTATGTCTGTCTGTCACCCTAACCCTCACACCCCCCATGCCCGTTGTAACGTTGCACGAGCGTCATAACCTCGCCTTTTTCTCACGCCTTGTGTGTGTGTGTGTGTGTGTGTGTGTGTGTGTGTGTGTGTGTGTGTGTGTAGAGAGAGAGAGAGAGAGAGAGAGAGAGAGAGGAGAGAGAGAGAAGAGAGAGAGAGATTGCGCGCGCGCGCGAGCGAGCGAGAGAGCAAGAGAGAGAGAGAGAGAGAGAGAGAGAGAGAGAGAGAGAGAGAGAGAGAGAGAGTGTGCGTGTGTGAGAGAGAGAGAGTGAGAGAGAGAGAGAGAGAGAGAGAGAGAGAGAGAGAGAGAGAGAGAGTGTGAGTGAGAGTGTGTGTGTGAAAAATAGAGAGAATTAGATAGCCCACATGCATGTGTGTGCATACGCGTGCATGCATGTGCACACGTGCGTGGGTGAAGACTGAGATCGAACCGACTCGGCAGGGGGAACCAGCTGTAACTACCAAACCACCTCGACCTCTGCATCCTCATTCCCTCATCGATTGCCGGCAGTAAATTCTCATTTCAACCGCCCCAATGACGTCAATTATCCCAGCTGTCAGGCCGCCATTGACGTACATGCATACGCACACGTCACGATGACAAGAATTCATACCGCGCCGGCGACACCGCGCGTGTTGTCGCTGACACCGGCCAATAAACAATCAAGAGTGTCGTCTCCGTCGCTGGCGGCATGCTTGGCGATTAAGAGTCGGCCTACGACGACTGGCTGGTCACTTGAAGAGGACGCCTCGGGCCAGAAGGCAGGTGGGACGTGGAGCCCACCATTCATCCTACCGGGACAGTCTCAGGGCGGGGTAGACAGCAAGGTCATGTAGTTTTTGATGGACCTGTTTTGTTACGCCTTTTTTTTTTTTTAGTTCCGGTTCGAACAGTACCCCCCCGCTGATCACACAGGGAGGTACTCAACGGTTTGTGAGATCCCTCACTCCCCCCCCCCCCCCCCCCCCCTCCTCCTGATCTCTCCTTCCACACACGTCAAAAAAAACGAGGCGATAAATCGAAACGAAACGATATGAATCGAAACGAAACGATATGAAACGAAACGAAACGATATGAAACGAAACGAATCAAAACGAAACGAAACGATATGAAACGAAACGATATGAAACAAAACGAAACGAAAAAAAACTGAAACGAAACGATATGAAACACAACGAAACGAAACGAAACAGAAACGAAACCATATTAAACACAACGAAACGAAACAAAACCAAACAAAACAGAAACGAAACTAAACAAAGCAAAATCAGAAGAAAATAAAATGAAATAAAATAAAAAATGCACACAGGCGTGGTGGATGGATGGAGACTTGTTATCTGGCACAAGTCTCCAGTGTACCTGACTAACGGCTGGAGGCCTCCCCACCCCTCCACCCCCTCCCCTGTTTAAAAAAAAAATCTACACCCCCACCTCCCTCCCTGTTCTTACAAAAATCTGAGGCTTATTCCCCCTTCCCCACCCCTCCCTCTCCCCGCCATTTTCACAAAATCTGCACCTTATCCACCCTCCCACCCCCTCCCCCACAGTTTTACAAAATCTGCACACTGTCTCTCTCCCCCCCCCCCCCCCCCCCCCCAACTCTTATCCGCACAGTTTACAAAATCTGCATCTTGTTCCCCCCCCCCCCCCCATATCCCCACTGTTTTACCAAACCTTCACCTTGCTCCCCCTCCCCTCCCCCCCCCACACACTCCCTACCTCCTATCCCCACAATTTTACAAAACTTACACGTTGTCCCCCTTCCCCACCCCCACCTCCTAGCCCCCCACAGTTCCACAAAACCTGCACCTTTCCCTCCCACCCCTCCCCCCCCCCCCCCCACAATATGACGAAAACTGCACCTTGTCCACCCCTTCTCCGCCCCCCCCCCCCCCGCCCATCAGCTTTAAAAAAACCTTCAACAACAACAACAAAAACACCATTACCATCCTACAAAAACAGAACAAACAACAACTTACAAGCGTCCCCCCTCTGCGATGTTATGGCACCCCTATCCCCAGTTGGGACACTACTGCACTTTCAGTGCTCCCACCCCTCCCCCTCCCTTCCCCCCAACATGACGAAAGCCATGCACCTTGTCCCCCCTTCTCCTCCATGCCCCTGCCCATCCCATACTTTTTTAAAAAAAAAACATCATCTACCCTCAGACAAACAAACAACAACAACAACCCCACCCTTCTGCGATGTTATGGCACCCCGACCTCAGTTCGGAACCTACCCCCTATCAGTGCTGACCCGCCCCTGAACTCGTGGCGATCATACCGACTTCACCATGGAGTGTTTCTAAGGCCAGGTTTCTATCTAATGCCAGGAGCCTACTGCTTTTTGTGTGATGGACTGGGCAGATAAGGCCAGGCCGCTCTGTGGAGGCCTACTGCTTTGTGTGATGGACTGGGCAGATAAGGCCAGGTCCGCTCTGTGAGAGACCTACTGCTTTGTGTGAGAGAAAGACAGCGACAGAGAAAGAGAGAGATGAGAGGGAGAGAGAATTCGTGACCTGAGAGAGAGAGACCACAGAGAGACGGACAGAGAGATACGGGAGAGAGAGTGAGTGAGTGAGAGAGAGAGAGACGAGAGAGAGAGAGAGAGAGGAGGAGTGTGTGTGTGTGTGTGTGTGTGTGTGGGTGTGTGTGTTGTGTGTGTGTGGTGTGTGTGTGTGTGGGGAGAGAGAGAGAGAGAGACAGACAGACAGACAGACAGACAGAGACAGACACAGAGACAGAGACAGAGACAAAGACAGAGCAACTGTACGTACAGTTGCTCTGCCCAGTTGTCAGAGGACAACAACAACAGTGTGACGACTTTACAGAGGACAGATGGAACACAATGACTGAAAAAAAACAAAAACAAAAACCAACAGTGGGGGGCAGTGCAGAAATCTTTTCTTTCAGTGGGGGTTGGGGGTGGTGGGTGGTAATCAAATTGATTATGATGTTCTGAGAGCATCTCCTCAACAACAACAAAACAAGGTCATATATATATATATATATATATATATATATATATAGAAGCGCGCGCGCACACACACACACACACACACACCCACACACACACACACAGATTCTTTATTTCACAACAGTTAAAAGGCTGGCCTTTAGTTACCCTTCTCAAACTCGCCGCGGCTTTACAGCCAAACTGGGACTACATGCAGCAACATCCAGAGAGAGAGAGAGCAGAGAGAGAGAGAGAGAGAGAGAGAGAGAGAGAGACAGAGAGAGAGACAGAGCCAGACAGAGCTAGAGAGAGAGAGAGAGAGAGAGAGAGAGAGAGAGAGAGAGAGAGAGAGAGATCTGTTCTTGGCAGATATATCGGCAAGTTCAAGAAGTGGACCCCCCCAAAACAGCAACACCAACAAGTAACAACAACAACAACACAAGTAACAACAGCAACAACAAACAACAGCAGTAACACAATAACAACAACAAGAAGCCCGATGAAGGCGGGCTGGTGGTAGAGTAGATGGGGTGAAGAAGTAGGGGCAGGGATGTGTGCGTGTAACGGTGGGGAGGGAACAGAGACAGAGAAGGGGGTGGGGGGGGGGGGGGGGGTGAGGGTGGAGTGTTTGTAGATGTTTGGGTTGGGGGCGGGTTGGTACCGCGGGGCGTCCACATGACACAGGCTGACAACAGGCGCTTCATTCTGTATCGATTTCTCCACTCATTTGATTCCGATTTTCACCATTCAGCCCACCATTCTGACAGATACAGGCTCTGTAGACGGCAGTTCTTTCTTATTCTTACTGTCTTTCTTGGTGGTGCTGCTTGCTTTGTATTGTTTGTTGTTGTTGTTGTTGTTTGTTCTTCTTCTTCTTTTCTTTCTTCTTCTTTCTTCTTCTCTTCTTCTTCTTCTTCTCCTCCTCCTCTCCTCCTCTTCTCTCCATCATCTTCATCATCATCATCTTCTCTTCTTCTTCTTTCTTTTTTCTTTTCTTCTGGTTTCTTGTGTTTACTTGTTCTTTTGCTGTTGCTGTCTTTCTTCCTTTTCCCTCCACCGTGTTGCTGTTGTGAACTAGACTGACGCCTAGCCCTTTTCTCTCCCCCCCCCCCCCCCCCCCTCTCTGGTCCCTAACACTCTTCTCTCTCCTCCTCTCCTCTCCCCCTTCCCCCCTTTTATTTTTTTAACACTTTCCTCCTCTCTCTTTTCCTCCCCTTGTTTTTTTCAGCCGTCCCTCCGTCCCCCCCCCCATCCTACTCCCACCCGTGTTCCTCTCCTAGCAACGGTATGGCATCAAGAATGCGGTTGCGTTTAACGGAAGACCTATCATTGAAAAAAAAAAAAAGCAACAAAAACAT
>JADBJO010001806.1:257500-262500 GCA_016801955.1 Conus betulinus | reverse complement strand
GAGCAACGCTTCAACCCAACATCTCCACGATATTAAACGCCTTTCCCTCCCGCTTCCACCATCTCCAGTGCTTCCGCAAATATCCAGGGTTTTAAAACTCCCCCCCCCCCCCCCCCCCCCCCCCCCCCTACATCCCGGGTATCAAAGGTTTTCTCAAGTACCCGAGGTATATCCACTGCGCTGCCCTAAATGCCATGGATATCCGACGCCTCTTCATATATCCAACGCTTCCTTAAATACTCAAGACATCCAATGATTCTTTTGATACTCAGGATATTCAACGCTTCCTTGAACATTCAATGCTTTTTTTCAAATATCTAAAGTATACCATGCTTCCTTTAATACTCAGGATATACACTGCTTCTTTAACTACTCGGGATACTCACTGCTTCCTTAAATATTCAAATGCTTCCTGAAATATCCAAGATCATCCCACGATTCATTAAATACTCAGGATATCCAGCGCTTCCTTAAATATTCAACGCTTCCTGAAACATCCAAGACCACAACGAGTCCTTCAATAGTCAGGATATCCAACGCTCCCTTAAATATGCAAATGCTTCCTGACACATCCAAGACCATCCTGCGATTCCTCAAATACTCCAGATTTCCAGCGCTTCCTTAAATATTCATACGCTTCTTTCAAACATCCCAAACATCTCACGTTTCCCGAAATACCCCCAGGATATTCACCATGTTTCCTTAAATATCAGACGGCTTCCTTGATTTAAACACATTCAGCATACCCAGCGATTTCCCTTAAAAAAAAAAAAAAAAAAAAAGAAAAGACCCCCCCCCCCCCCCCCCCCCCCCCATTCCCCCATAGCGTTTCCGGAAACTCCTATGGGGGCACCGCTAACCGGCTGTTAAATGATCCAGCAGGCAGACAAATTGGGACTCGCCGTCATCCCGAAGGAATGAGAGGGAGAAGAGAAGAAGAGGGTCTGTCGAAACAGCGGACTGAGGGAGGAATGCCGAGACCCCCCCCCCCCCCCCCCCCCCCCCCCCCCACCGGTTACTGGGTGAGCCTGACCCAGCGACGCACACACATACTCCCACGTGCACTGCACGTGCTAGCCGGAAAATTGATCAAAATCGGGAGGACCGCGGCTCGCTCTGCCACACCACTGCCGGGTCCGACTGACGACCTGCTGGTCGTTTCACCTGGAGACAAGACCACCCGGCCGGGTCCTCCTAAAGAGCACCAGTCTGGAAGAACGGGATTGAGGAGGGGGTGATGGAAGGAGGAGGGGGGGGGGGGGGGGGGGGGAGTACAGTCAGTCGCTTGCTCGTTCATTAACGACGAGAATGTTTTCATTGATGACCAAGGCAAAAGCCGACTCCTGCCAGTCAGTCAGTCAACCAGACAACACCACCGGCGCTAGTTCTTGCGTCAGCCGCCATCTTGTCTTTTAACCTTTTTTTTAACCTCCACCCCCCCCCCCCTCTCTCTCTCTCTCTCTCTCTCTCTCTCTCTCCCGGTTCATTCCGGCCCAAACTGGATCGGTACTTTTGTCAGCAGCAACGGCGTGCGGGCCTCCATGTCATTCTCTCTCACTCTCTCCCTCTCTGGCTCTGAGCGAGCTTGCCGCCGTCTATTTTTAGCCGGCGATCGATGCTGGGGGTCAATGTATGCCTGGCGGCTGGCTATACTTAGTACAGCTGTGTTCAAATCAGTCTGCCGCTTTCTGGGTACGCTGCCTATATGCTTTCGGCGGTGTCTGGGAATATTATGGCCCGATCGATCCAGGCCCTCCCTCGGTCTATGGCACGTCGCGAGTTTCAAAAGGTGATTTTCCCCCCCTTTTTATTTATTTATTTATTTATTTTTTTAATCAATATCACCGTGAAAAGGATTTTTTTGACCACGAAAAGAATGAATATCAACCGTTAAAGGTTATTCTTGTTCGTGTTTGTCTTGGTTTGGTTTTAATGTGGTAGTAATAATTATCTTGCTTTTTTTTTTTGCCATTTTTGTAACAACCATCCGTAAAATTTGTCTAACGTTATGGTTCGCGTGTATGTGCTCGCGATATTGCAAAACAAAGCATTGCCCATAATCAGTCTCTTCACTGAAGGACTTTCATTGTGCACATCTTGCATGTCCTCCCAGTGACATTCATCCCCCAAGCACTTCACTCACCCCAGCTCACACACACACACCACACACACACACACACACACACACACAGAGCCCATCCTGCCCATCCTGTGTCAGCCCAGTACTGACAGTCCACAGGGAGCGATCACCATCCAGTCGCCGTGTGGCAACTCACCACAGCAGGCACTGCACGCTGCCGAGTCAGTTCGGTGGCGTTCAGCGGGGGCCTGTTCTGAGGCAACACACGCAGGACACCCACCACCCGCTGAGCCCCCTACTGACCTGATGACAGTGACCGCTCAGTGATGGAGCGAGTGGATGGTTGGAGGATGCCACCCGAGTCCAGCTGACGACAGACGGTCTTCGTGAACGCTTCGACACCAAAGACTTTGACAGGTATGGGTATGGAAGCTGACTTGAAGGTCACAGAGAGAGAGAGAGAGAGAGAGAGAGAGAGAGAGAGAGAGAGAGAGAGAGAGAGAGAGAGAGAGAGAGAGAGAGCGCAATGGCATGAAGAGACACGTCACTGGAGACTTCAGACGATATCATAAACTTTCTTTTCTTCCACTTTCTTCCGTTGGAAAAGTTTCAGTGTATGCAACCGTATTTGTTTTTAATTCCACCATTCAGGGTCAGGCAGCCACAGTACATCTTCGGGATGACATCTAAGCTCACAGATGTACGTGCGTTTTACTGTCGTGTCATCCATCCCAGCGGAACACAATGACCTTCTCTTCTGGGAAAGTCGGAGTTGGATTTTAACGTACACGCATGTTAACAAAAAAACAAAACAAAACAAAGCAAAACAAAACAAAAAAATGTGTAAGTCCACACACGGAGTTTGGGATTAAAAGTCTCATTCGAAGGACTAGAAGACACTGGAGTCTGCGCGGACCTGAACTCCGGAGGGAAAAACCTCTTCTCACCTGTAGTCTCAAGTGGGAATCGAATCCCTGACTTTGGTACGGGAACGAAACAACAACAAAACAAACAAAAAAAAAAATCAATCAAACAAACAAACAAAAAATCGCTGAACCACTAAAAGAAAAAAGCACATCGCACACACACACACATACACAGAATGCGTTTCGACCTAGTGGGTCTTCTTCAGGCAGGACACATGACGTTCTATACGCTCATGTTTCTCTTCGATCTGGGCGCAAAATCTGGGTCCTGGGTGAACGAATGAAATGACGGGAATGGAGCAGAGGTTGACGGGAAGAAAATTCCACCACCACTACTACTACTACCATACTACTACAACTACTACCACCACCACCACCACCACTACTGCTGCTACTGGTAATATTCATCATCATCACTATGGTATTATACTCACAATCTGACGCCATTGTCACCAGTCAGACAGCCCCCCATCAAGAACTTGACGCCAAGAAAATTCACCTGGTTCCAGGTAGATAAAGTGCCTTCTTTGTTTCCTGTCATCGCAGATCACAGCATCAGCCAGACAGCATCAACCAGACAGCTCCAGCCAGACAGCATCCGCCAGACAGCATCCGCCAGACAGCATCAGCATCAGCCAGACAGCATCAGCCAGACAGCATCAGCCAGACAGCAGCATCAGCCAGACAGCATCAGCCAGACAGCATCCGCCAGACAGCATCAGCTCCAGTCAGACAGCATCCGCCAGACAGCATCCGCCAGACAGCATCAGCTCCAGTCAGACAGCATCCGCCAGACAGCATCAGCTCCAGTCAGACAGCATCCGCCAGACAGCATCAGCCAGACAGCATCAGCTCCAGCCAGACAGCATCAGCCAGACTCCAGAGATGCAGATGCAGAGATGCTGGACAGGACATTGGAACCAACCTCCCTGGGACGCCTGCATCAAGGAGACGATGCTCCGCCGTGTGGTTGGGCTCCCAGTCAGGAAGGCCAGAGAATTGGATGCCGTCGTCAACAATGCTGGGTGAACAAAAATCCTACAAAGAAATGCTATGGAATAGGATTCGAACCAACGACCCTCCAGTCCGGAACCTCTGACAGGACCACCACGTTACAGTGGCTTATCTCTTCGCTGCAGTTTTTTTTTTTTTCCTTCTGATGGTTGGTCTTTTTACTGCATATATCTTCATGGCGACTGGCTTATTTCATTGCAGTTTTGTCTGCGACGGCGATTCACTGCAGGTCGGTCTTTCTCTCTCATCTCTTACTGACTAGTGGAAGGTCCCCTTCAATATTTTTTTCGTATGGCGGATCTCGTGACTGCAGAATCTTTTTTCTTTTTGCCTGGACTCTCTCTCTCTTCATTAGATCTTTTTGGAAGCTCTTTACTACAGACCCTTGTCTGATGGCTGATCTCTCGCTCATCTCTTCACTGCCTGTCTGCATTACGGATCTCTCTCTGATCGCTGATCTCTTCACTGCCTATGTCTGCATTACGGATCTCTCTCTCTGATCGCTCATCTCTTCACTGCCTCTGTCTGCATTACGGATCTCTCTCTCTCTGATCGCTGATCTCTTCACTGCCTATGTCTGCATTACGGATCTCTCTCTGATCGCTCATCTCTTCACTGCCTATGTCTGCATTACGGATCTCTCTCTCTGATCGCTGATCTCTTCACTGCCCATGTCTGCATTACGGATCTCTCTCTGATCGCTGATCTCTTCACTGCCTCTGTCTGCATTACGGATCTCTCTCTCTCTCTGATCGCTCATCTCTTCACTGCCCATGTCTGCATTACGGATCTCTCTCTCTCGATCGCTGATCTCTTCACTGCCCATGTCTGCATTACGGATCTCTCTCTCTGATCGCTGATCTCTTCACTGCCCCATGTCTGCATTACGGATCTCTCTCTGATCGCTGATCTCTTCACTGCCCTGTCTGCATTACGGATCTCTCTCTGATCGCTGATCTCTTCACTGCCTATGTCTGCAT
>JADBJO010001806.1:245000-252500 GCA_016801955.1 Conus betulinus | reverse complement strand
CCTTTACCCCCTTTCTTTCCGCTGTTCTCTCCCACCTCCTTTCTCTGCCTTTCAATCCCTCTCTTCCTCCCTCTCTATGACCTTCCATCTCTCCCTCTCTCTGCAACCCCCCCCCTCTCTCTCCCTTTCTCTCTCTCTCTCTCCCCCCCCTCCCTTTCCCTTACTTCCCTTATCTCTCCCTCTCTATTCCTTGCTCTCTATCCCCCCCCTTTCTCCACCCCCCCCCCTCTTTCTCCCCCCCCTCTCTCTCTCTCTCTCTCTCTCTCTCTCGCCTGCCTCTCCCTCTTTCTCCCTCCCCCTCTCTCCTTCCCTCTCTCTCCCTCTCTCCCCCCCCTCCCTCTCTCGAACTTGTTCTCACTTCCCCCCCCTCCCCCCCCCCCCCCCCCCCCCCCCCCCCCCCCCCGCCAACCCTTCCCCTCCACTCTCTCTTTCTCCCAGACGACTGGTGGGGCGGTTTGACCAGTTTCTGCTGGAGACATGTCGTCTCTTCTGTACTGGACATGGTTTATGAACTATGTTTTGTTTTCGTCTCCTCCTCCTCCTCCTCCTCTCCCCTCCCCTCCCCTCCCCCGATCAGAACTGTACGTTTCCTTTTTCAACCAGGAAGTTCACAGAGTGCGTCGGTGAGAAAAGTGTGGATGGATTCCACTCTTATATATACATATATATATATACATCTCTCTCTCTCTCTCTCTCTCTCTCTCTCTCTCTCTCTCTCTCTCGCTCTCTCTCTCTCTCTCTCTCTCTCTCTCTCTCTCTCTCTCTCTCTCTCTCAATTCCAAGGATGAAAAACTGAGCACCATTCCAGCAATTTACAGAGCAGCTTGGTATTGCAATGACTGCAAGAAATATTCAATTACAAATAAAGCTTGCTCTTATGCCGTAGATTGAAGAAATAGGGGGAGATAAGCATTCGTAACAGCAGTGGTAGTTAACTGGAGATTGTCTCCTCCTTGCCGACTGTAAGCTTGCTGAAGGCTCACAATGAAAAGCATTTATTATTCCCCCATTCACCCACTCAAGCACACAGTAATAAACTTATATAATCGTGTAAGAAATACACACCGCTGCATAATAGGGCGGAAAAATGATCTTAATGTTAATCCTGTTTCTAACACACTCATTGAATCTTGGAAGAAAAAAAGGCGATTGGAAAGGTTTCATAATCACAGCATACCTTTCCAGGGGGAGGGCGTACAGGTGGGTGGGGAGTGGGAGGTGGGGGGGGGGGGGGGGGGGAGGATAAAGCAAATGCATGCCCACACATACACACGTTTACATTTCAGTATTTAAAACAAAGTTTCTTATTTATAACATACCGTACTCATTATGCAAATTACTTTTGAACTGATTCACGGTAAGCACCTATTTATTAATCAGACTCGTTTTGTTCTAAACATACATTTGTATTCGCATTGTGGTACTACATGAGTTATTTGAAGGCCTTAAGCTAGGCTGAACTATGCCATCTTGATCATTCTAAAGAGAGAGATGTATTCTGAATATTGATGGTTATATATTCGGGATCTACATAGGCCTGGCATCGTCTGCCATTGTTCCTCAAACTCCAGAAAAAGCATACACTTCTCAGTGAAGTATTTGCAATTTGTAATTCGCCTACAATAGAACGTATATTTTGGTTTAACTGACATTCACATACATCACATTTTGTCCAGGTATTAACATCTACCGTTGTACTGTCAGCTTCAATCAAACTAATCCAACGTGGACAAACAATCCTTGACAATGATCACACTCATGTTCCAGCAGTTCAGAGGTCTTGCGCTTAGTTAAAGAACCATGATTCATTGTAGATAGAATGTGTTTTGTTGTCACAACATTAACAACAAAGAAGACAACAACATCGACAATAATACCAACAACAACACCGTCAACACTAATAGCAGCAACAACCATCAACAACAAAGAGTTAAACACACAAAAAGCAACCACTACCACCACCACCACCAACAAAGAGATAAAAGAAAAAAAAAACAACAAACAAACAAACACTGATCATTGTAAATATACCCATGATTTTTTTCATGCTTTCTTTTGAGAATTCCGCGTGATATTCTGAACTGGGATCACTTGAATTTTTTTTTTTTTTTTTTTTTTTTTTTTTTTTTGCTGTCCCAAACTCTGCGCGGCTTCAGAGGCGGTGCACCCCACCCACGCCGTTCATTCCGACACCCCGTCCACAGCCACAGCCCGGTCGGCCCCGCCGCAGCCCCGGCACCGGCAATCCACAGGGATCACTTGAATTTAACTCTGTTACTGCTAATTAGTCTGAGAACAACGTACCAGTACGCTGCGATATCCACACACACATTTTGTCCATCCCACAACTGGTTTCATATTAAATACATCAGTATCAGTAGTCAGGTCCTTGGCCGTTTTCGCCCATCACAAGCGCCAGTAAACCAAACCTTACAGAACCATCACTGTTGGCAGGACCTTCTCCGCCATTCCTTTGGCCAAGAGGTCACCGAAGGGTCAATCTTCGATGAACATCTTCAGAGCTATTTGTTTGAAGAGTGACGTGATAGCATGGTGAGACCATGACTGATGAGTTAGCATGGTGAGACCATTGACTGATGAGCACAGACTGTGACTGTGGTGTTAGCATGGTGAGACCATTGACTGATCAGCACAGACTGTGGTGTTAGCATGGTGAGACCATTGACTGATCAGCACAGACTGTGGTTGTTAGCATGGTGAGACCATTGACTGATCAGCACAGACTGTGGTGTGTTAGCATGGTGAGACCATTGACTGATCAGCACAGACTGTGGTGTTAGCATGGTGAGACCATAGACATTGACTGATCAGCACAGACTGTGGTGTTAGCATGGTGAGACCATAGACTGATGAGCACAGACTGTGGTTCTAGCATGGTGAGACCGATTGATGAGCACAGACTGTGGTCCTAGCATGGTGAGACCATTGATTGGTGAGCAGCACAGATTGTGATTGTTTGACAGATCTGATCCTGTCTTTTGTTTGTGTCCAATGGATACGTTAAAAAATGCGTTGCTTATTGAATTTGCCTATTTATTCTTATTTACTTGTTTTGTCTTGCTTCTCTAATTTGCATGAATCTTTTGCGTTCTATTTCACACCGTGATTCTTTTTTCTGTTTGCAGAATATGATATGTATATGATATGTGCCCACTGTTTTGCAGCTGTTTGTGCTTGCTGTTTTGAAAATTAAAACAAGAGATATTTTCAAAATTGTCACATTTACCTTGTCTGCGATAAGCCACATTCATTGCTATTTGCACTGATACAATGCATGTAACGTATCAATTTAGACAAAACAAGGGCTGTGAAAAATTACCAAATGATCCCCTGTCAAGATTACGTCACTTAAAGCCATTTCTGCCCGAGCGGACGGACGCAACTGTATTTCTCCAAATAAAAGCTAAACGAGATCTTCTTCCTCCTTACTCCTTGTGAAACGCGTTCTCATGGAGGTCAGAAGAAACGCTTCAAACACACTTTCAAAACGTCCTTGGAAACATTTCAACATCACCCCTGACACATGGGAACAAAACTGCTATGGATCGAGCTAGATGGCGCTGCTCTATCCACAAAGGCGTCAGTTTATGTGAAGAGAGGAGGACAGCTGCAGCGCAACAAAAGAGACAGGCAAGGAAAGCCCGTGCCAGCAAACAACAGCAGCATGTTAGCGACCAATCTGTCGCCGCTGCCCAAATTTGTCACCCTTCACTGCCCAATCTGTCGCCCCTTGGCCAATTTGTCGCCAACTTACCTTGCTCTCAGTAAGCTGATGTTGGGGCCACAGTTTCTCTCATCCCCACACTATCTCTCACTTTAGGGAGAAAGTGTGGGGGCTCACTTTCTCTCACTTAAGAAGAAAGTGCGGGACTGAGAGAAAGTGTGGTCCTTCCCCTTTCGCACTTTCCCCCATGTGAGAGCAAGTAAGAGGGCGCCCCCACACTTTTCTCCGACCGTGAGAGAAAGTGTGGGAAGTGCCCCATATTTTTATTCATTTATTTATTTTCAGTTTTGTTATTAGTTTCTTGTCTTTCCTTAACATCAAACCGAGAGCCAAATGATGATAAATCTAATAAAGTGATGGAATGAGACAGGAGTTTACTGTTGTTTTTTTCTATTGAATGGTCACACTGAGAATTCTTCAGAGTGCATAATCAATCAGGAAAATCAAACATGCAAGTGTCAAGTAGTTAAATCAACTAGTTATCAAATCCAAAATATATAATGCACGCTACAAAGTAGGCAAACACACACACACACAAAATGTTGCTTATGTTATTTTGGTAAGTTTATATGGACATGGTATTACACATTGGTCATTAACGTTACCTGTCCAATACTTTCCCCATTG
Source organism: Conus betulinus (assembly GCA_016801955.1). NCBI lineage: Eukaryota > Metazoa > Mollusca > Gastropoda > Neogastropoda > Conidae > Conus > Conus betulinus. Next base: position 248,128 of record JADBJO010001806.1, on the reverse strand, counting down.
AATGGGTGTGACCACGAAGTAGTTCAGTTTATTGTAAAATCCAAATGTTCACTACTTAAGTTGCGTATGTTCTAATGGTAATTTCATAATATTCACAACCTAGATAACTACTGGTCAGTGCCAAAACCAGTGGTCAGCTTCATGAAAATTTCACGTTTTCACTATTTCACTGCATATTGGTGTGTTATAAACGCTTCTGTACAGTTTATAATATAGATGTCCGGCGGTCAATAAGACTGACCAGTAGTCAGTTTCATGTAAATTTAATATTTCCCTGAGTTCACTCCATATTGCTACGTTTAATGCTTTCTTTTTTTTAATGTAGAAGACCAGTAGTCTGCAAGAAAGACTAGAGGTCAGTTTCATTCATGTCAATTTCCCATTTTCACTATCTCCCTCTGTATTGATGTGTTATAGGGTGTATACGCTTCTTAAAAACGTAGTATGACTAGTGGTTTGCAACAATGACCAGTGACCAGTTTGGACAATGTAACTACTTACTGTTTATTACATGAATATTTCTGTGCTTTTTGCAATTTAGATGACCAGTGGTCAGCGACAATGACCAGTGATCAGTTTGATGCCAATTCCATATAAAAAAAAAATGTTTGATAGACAGAGTGTTGTTGCAGTGGTCAGTGACAATGACAAATGATCAGTTTGATGCCAATTCCATATTTTAAAAAATGTTTGACAGACAGAATATTGTTGTGGTATGGGCGTTTCTCTGCTCCTTACAACGCAGATGACCGGTAATCAGCAAGAATGACCAGTTTTCATTGTGATGGAAATTCCATGTTTTCTCTATTTGATCGCATATTATTGTGTGATGAGCATTTTTTTTTCTCTACTTTTCATGACGTAGATGACGTGTGGTCACTTTGATGTCAACTGTTCAGAAAAAGCGATTTGCCGTCAGATGACTTTATATGGTCGACTCCACATAAGTCCACCTCCAGATAAATTGACCCAAAGCCTCCTTTATCTCTGTAAAAACATCGGATAAATCGCTCTTGGATAAATCAACACGTTGGATAAATCGACCCTATAAACGTAAACTCTTCTTCCATAAGCAAGTATCAGCTCTCTCTCTCTCTCTCTCTCTCTCTCTCTCTCTCTCTCTCTCACACACACACACACACACACACACACACACACACCATAATCATTTTTTTTTTTTATAGCAGAAACTGAAAACCCATTTACTATTTTTTCAGAAAAGACTTTGAAGAAGGTTTTACGAAAACCCCTTTTAATGTGTGACACAGTTTTAGGACTTGTTCAATGTTCCATTTTTACTTTTCTTGAACGGTGTTTTTTTTTTCTTTCATGTTTAAATGTATTTTTACGTCATCTTTGTCATTGACATGGGGCTGTATTCACATCGGGATAGCATGGGGCCAACAGAATTTAACAGAATTTTTGAAAGAGCTTCTACGCTGGCATGGTGCCAGTTCTGATGCCATCTCAATGTGAATACAGACTCTGAGTGTTTTTATATTGCTTTTATTTCTAGTTTTTTTTTTTAGACTAAGGAAACGTGTGTGAGAGGTGCCTGCCAGAAGTGACTACCACAAAAGGAATTGGTACAATAAACCCTCACACCTAATTAGAAGAGAATTGGCCCCAATACCCTGGAGTTACAGGGGCCGCGATTCTTTATTACCCCCGCCACAGGAGTAGAAACACTCCAACTTCAAAAGTAGTTCGCTGTGACGCTGTTTTTTCCATGTTGAAGATCAATCTGTCGCCTTAGCGACAGATTGGTCCTGGTTTGAAGACAAATCCGTCGCCGGGCGACAAAGTGGGCAGGGGCGACAGATTGGTCGTTAACAGAGCTGGTCTCCCACATTCCCTGTCCAAGTTAACCCCCTCCCCCCCCCCCCCCCCCACACACACACCCCACCCCCCGCCTCCCCCGTTTCCTCAACTCCAAGATGACTGAAATGGTCCTCGTCGACTCGAACGACACACTCAGGAAATCAAGCAATAGCAGCGCAATAAAAACAGACAAGGCAAAACAAAAAAAATGTTTCAAGAACTATAACGATTACATAACAAACTTGCCGTTGTGTCCACACTCAATTTAGCGATAATGGCGGGAAACGCCGCACACGGATCGAGAGGACGACTGTGTGACAAGGAAAGTCAGACGCGGACGATTCACCAACAATCTGGCACTAAGCCTCCAGACCCACCACCCTCTTTCTCCTCAGTGCTCAACGCCTGGCATGATATGTGTGAAGGTGGTTGTAGCGTGTGTGCTTCATTCGTCAGCCCCCTAATCATTCATTCAGACAGACATGTACTCACTCACTCACTCACACACACACACACACACACACACACACACACACACACTACACACACTACACACACACACACACATATACACACACACATACACATACACACACACACAACACACACACACGTGTAGTCTGAACAGCTGCACCTTATTGCTATGATATAGCCATGAAAACAACAGCTGAAAGGGGAAAAACAACAAAACCCATTGTGCAAAGGGAGCGTCAGTTCAATTGGAGTTCAATACCCGTAGGGCAAGTGGGGGTGCGGGAGTGGGGTGGGGGGTGGGGGGGGGGACCCACCAGACCTCCAAACAACACACCCACCCACGACGCGGCAGATTTGGATTTGTATAGTTTAAGATCTCAGCAGTAACAAATCGTGGGCTTTGTACGCGGTCTTCTATTCTTCCTTCTCTTCTCTCTCTCTTCTCCTCCCCTCTCCCTCTCTCTCTCTCTCTCTCTCTCTCTCTCTCTCTCTCTCTCCCTCCCTCCCTTCTTCTTCTTCTTCTTCTTCCTCTTCCTCTTCCTCCTCCTCTTCACTGGATCGGCTTTTTTTCGTCTTCCGTTTGCTTCCAGAAATTCAAGACTTTCGGGGATGAACAACAAGATGAGACCACTAAAAGCACCACCTCTGTGTCTCGTCTCTGTCTCTCCTCCTCCTCTCTCTCACGTCTCTCTCTCTCTCCCCTGGTCTCTCTCTCTCTCTCTTCTCCTCCTCTCCTCTCCTCTCTCTCTCTCTCTCTGTCGTCCTCTCCTCCCTCTCTTCTTCTCTCTCCTCTCTCCTCCTCTCCTCTCCTATCAGTTGTCAGGTCTCTCTCT
>JADBJO010001806.1:230000-240000 GCA_016801955.1 Conus betulinus | reverse complement strand
AGCAACACGCCCCCCACTAGCCCAGTTTTGAGCCCCCGGGGATTAAGGAGAAAACTTTTAAGTGTGGTGGTGTGGTGGTGTGTGGTGTGATGTGTGTGTGTGGTGTTGTGTGGTGTGTAGCGTAGTGCAGTGTTATGTGGTGTGGTGTGGTGTAATGTAGTGTAAAGTAGCGTAGTGCAGTGTTATGTGGTGTGGTGTGGTGTAATGTAGTGTAAAGTAGCGTAGTGTAGTGTTATGTGGTGTGGTGAGGTGTGGTGCGGTGTAGCGTGGTGTGGTGTAAAGTAGCGTAGTGTAGTATTATGTGGTGTGGTGTGGTGTGGTGTGGTGTGGTGTGGTGTGGTGTGGTGTGGTGTGGTGTGGTGTAGTGTAAAATAGCGTAGTGTAGTGTTATGTGTGTGGTGGTGTGGTATGTTGTAGTGTGGTATGTGTGTAGTGTGGTGTGGTGTGGTGTGGTGTGGTGGTGTGGTATGGCGTAGTGTGGTGTGGTATGGTGTAGTGTAGTGTAGTGTTAAAGTAGCGTAGTGTAGTGTTATGTGATGTGGTGTGGTGCGGTGTAGTGTGGTGTGGTGTGCCGTGCTGTGGTGTGGTATGGTGTGGTAGTAGTGTAGTGTAAAGTAGCGTAGTGTAGTGTTGTGTTATGTGGTGTGGTGTGGTGTGGTGCGGTGTACTGTGGTGTAGTGTGCCGTGCTGTGGTGTGGTGTGGTGTGGTGTGGTGTGGTGTGGTGTGGTGTGGTGTGTGTGGTGTGTGTGTGTGGTGGTGGGGTGGTGTGGTGTGCGGTGCGGTGTGGTGTGGTGTAGTGTTATATGGTGTGGTGTGGTGGTGGTGCGGTGCGGTGCGGTGTGGTGTGGTGTTGTGTTATATGGTGTGGTGTGGTGGTGGTGTGGTGCGGTGCGGTGCGGTGTGGTGTGTTATATGGTGGTGGTGTGGTGTGGTGTGGTGCGTGCGGTGCGGTGTGGTGGGTGCGGTGCGGTGCGGTGTGTGGTGTGGTGTGTGTAGTGTAGTGTAAAGTAGCGTAGTGTAGTGTTATATTAGTGTGGTGTGGTGTGGTGTGCTGCGTGTGGTGCGGGTGCGGTGTGGTGCGGTGCGGTGCGGTGTGGTGTGTGGTGTGGTGTGGTGTAGTGTGGTGTTGTGTGACGTGCTGTGTGTGTGTGGTATGGTGTGTAGTGTAAAATAGCGTATTGTGTGTGTACTGTGGTGCCGTGTGGTGTGGTCTGGTGCGGTGTACTGTGGTGGAGTGTGGTATGGTGTGGTGTAGTGTAGTGTAGTGTAAAGTAGCGTAGTGCAGTGTTATGTGGTGTGGTGTGGTGTGGGTGCGGTGTGGTGTGGTGTGATGTGGTGCGGTGTAGTGTGTTGCGGTGTGGTGTAGTGTGGTGTGGTGTGGTGCAGTGTGGTGGTGCAGTGAGGTGTGGTGTGTGTGTGTGGTGTGGTGTGGTGTGGTGCGGTGGTGTGGTGTAGTGTAGTGTGGTCTAGTGCAGTGTAATGTGTAGCGTAGTGTAGTGTTGTTTTGTGCATTGTGTAGTGTAGTGTAGTGTAGTGTAGTGTAGTGTAGTGTACTGTAGTGTAGTGTAGTGTAGTGTAGTGTAGTGTAGAGTAGTGTAGTGTAGTGTACTGTAGAGAAGTGTACTGTAGTGTTGTGTACTGCAGTGTGCTGTAGTGTAGTGTACTGCAATGTACTGCAGTGTAGTGTACTGTAGTGTACTGCAGTGTAGTATAGTGTACTGTAGTGTACTGCAGTGCAGTGTACTGTACTGTAGTGTACTGCAGTGTAGTGTAGTGTACTTCAGCGTACAGCAGTGTAGTGTACTGCAATGTACTGCAGTGTAGTGTACTGTAGTGTACTGCAGTGAAGTGTAGTGTACTTTAGTATACAGCAGTGTAGTGTAGAGTACCGTAGTGTAGTGTGCTGTAGTGTACTGCAGTATAGTGTAGTGTACTGCACTGTAGTGTAGTGTACCGTAATGTAGTGTACTGTAGTGTACTGCAGTATAGTGTAGTGTACTGCCCTGTTGGGTAGTGTACCGTAGTGTAGTGTACTGTAGTACAGTGTAGGGTATAATCAAAACTCAAAACAGTGTCGCAAAAACGCAAGTTCTCTCAGTTTGAAAAAAAAAAAAATCACACCTGTTGTGGCGTTTCTATGATCTGTTATTACATAGATAGATAGATACACACACACACACACACACACACACACACACACACACACATATATATATATATATATATATATATATATATATATATATATATATATATATCATAAACATTGCCATCATCAATACCACCACACATCAATGCCACATATAATTCCCTCGTTAATCCTGCTATCGATAGACTGTGAAACGTGCTTTGGTTGTGTTTTGACCTGATTTCTTTTAAACACCCCCCCCCCCCCCCCCCCCTTTTTTTTTTTTTTTTTCAGGTACACTGACTTTTATCACATCACACAAACAGAAAAGTCACAAATTAAATCGACGACATGCAGGAATATTTTCGGGAAGAAAAAAAAAATGTGCGCAAACATCAAAACATCGACGACAAATAATCACGTTCATCTTCGGAAGGACAGAAACAAAAAGACGAAACTAAAATTCAGAGAGATGATATCGTGACCTTTTTGCCATGTTCTGGTCACTGCTGATGGATTCAAAGTAGAACGACTGCAGGCGAAGACGAGATTTCAGCTCTGAGCAGGCATCAGCAAAGCGTTCTGTTCACAACACGGGGCTCTGAATGATTCTGAACGCTCTCAGTGAAGGATTTAAATATTCATATTCCAACGTGATCCCCCCCCCCCTCCTCATCTCCTCATCTCCCCCCCCCCCCCCCCCCTCCCAACCCGCCCTCTGAAATCCTTTTCAGGATCAGTTTCACTGAGAGATCTTTCACCTTGTCGTCCAGTGTGAAAAGGACCAGCACATCAAGGTCTGTTTGTTGCTGCTCGTCTGCTGCCTCGGAACTTCAACGTTTGTTGTGATGTCAATGCTGGACGTTAAGGAATTAACCAAACACGTATGTAAGGGGTAAACTCAGGGGTGGAACGGGGGGGGGGGGGGGGGGGCGAGAAAAGGTCTGAAATTCTCATCTCACCTCTGTGTGCCTCTTCCCCCCCCCCCCCTCCCCTCCTCCCCCCCCTTCCCAAATGACAGATAAATAAATCAAATAAAAAGATAAATAAACAAATGAATATCAGATATAATAAATAAACAATTAAATGAACAAACAGAAACAAATAAATAATAAAAGACAGAAAAATGAATGAATAAAAAAGTAACAAACGAAGAGATAAAGGAGAGAAAGCAATGTGGCTCCGGCGGGCGAGTGGATTCCACGGCAGTCCCACTCTCCTTCGTTCTTCCAGCTTCAACGCACGGTGACTTTTGTAAACCATTTCTCCCCCTCCACCTCACCCCAGCCCCCCCCCCCCACCCCCACCCCCCCCCCCATGCCTCCCTCCTCCTTCCCTGCGGTTTGGCTTGGGTTGGGTTGGGGCTGGGGTTGGGGGTTTTGGGTTGGTTGGTTGGGTTGGGTTGGGTGGGGTTTTTTGGTTTGGTTTGGTTTGGTTTGGGTTGGGTTGGTTTTGTTTCGGTTTTAATGAAATAGTTGGGGTGGTAATAACACGGATATCGACAAAAGATCCATTCTTGAAAACGATCCCAGAAGGGTAGGGGGGGGGGGGAGATATATGTTTTTTTTTCTTCAGTTGGGTGGATGGTGGTGGTGGTGGTGGGGGGGGGGGGGGGGGGACGGAGTGCACTGTGCTTAATCTGTCGTAAACATCCCAGAATGCAAGTGTCAGAACACCACACGTTAGTACACGAAGAAACCCCAGACGCTTTGTGTCAAACGCTTAAAACATTCAAAGTCAGCATGAGACTGTCCCTCTGGGAACACCACACAGACGTTGCAGGCTGAGCATGAGTTGGTCTGTTTTTAAGGGAAGAAGAAAGACAGAGGGAGGAAAAAACGAGGACACAGGCCCCACCTCTTAAAAACCTAAACATAAAAACTAAAGAAGAAAAAGACAATTTTTTTTTTCTTAAAATGGAGGTTGGCAGGCTAAAAAAAAAAAGGAAAAAGAAAACCAGAAACGAAAGAAAGAAAACGACCCCAAACACAAACAAAGGTTAAAAAAAAAAAAAAAAAAGGCCATGAAAAAGACAAGATGCGGAAAAAAATGGAGGTTGTAGGTAAAAAAAGAAATAGAAAAAAAAAAAAAGTTAAAACGATCCAAAACAAAGGAATTTTTAAAAAAAGCCCGTGCGAGAACAATCCCCCACGCATGGGGGAGACACGACGGAGGGGGGGGGGGGGGGGGGGGGGGGGTAAACTTTTTTTTCTTCAGTGGACACCCAGCGGGGCGCTTTGCACGTGGCGTGTTCTTGGCCTGTGCATGGTGACGGAGACAACAGCGTCCGGGAACAGCTGGTGGGGGGGGGGGGGGGGGGGGGGGGGGGGGGGGGGGGGGGGGGTGGGGAGCGCCGTGGCCCGTGACGTCACATGACACCTTCGATCAGCTGCGCCGTCTACATTTCACCACCTCCGTCATGGCCACAACGAAGTAGGGGGCGGGGAGTGGGGAGAAGGGAGAAGGAGGGGGGAAGAGAAGGGAGGGCGGGGGGAGGGGAGGGGGAGTGAGTGGGAGATGGAGAGAGAGAGAGAGAGAGAGAGAGAGAGAGAGAGAGAGAGAGAGAGAGAGAGAGAGAGAAACACACACAGACACTTTGATATTTTATTGTCATTACCAAAGAGGTCTTTTGACAAGGGGGGAGGGGGTAACAGAACAATAACATTCCCCTCTTCCTTTCCTGCAAACAAGTTGTACACATTCATTTCCAGTGTGTATCAAATCAAAGGCTAACAAAAAATAAATAAAATAAATAAATATATAAATAAATAAATTCGTAACATTTCCTTATGTCCTCACGCACACGAATAATGCAGTACGGTTTAAAAAAAAAATCGCAAGACTGACTCGACCATCCACTCAATCAAATGATGACATTGTATCTTACTGATCTCTTCCACATGCGATGAATGTTATTTTTCATTCATATATCTCTTATCACACACACACACACACACACACACACACAGAGAGAGAGGAGAGAGAGAGAGGAGAGAGCGAGAGAGAGAGGAGAGAGAGAGAGAGAGAGAGAGAGAGAGAGAGGGGGGAGACAGAGAGACAGAGAGGGTAGGGGGTGTGTTGGCTTGGGGTTTAGAGAGAGGGAGTGGGAGAGGGCAGGGGTAGGTTGCAGTGGGAGAAGGGCAGGGGAGGGAGAGACAGAGAGGTGGAGTGGGGGGCCATGTAGGGGGGTGTGTTGGGCTTGGGGGGAGGGTAGGTGCAGTGGGAGGGTAGGTGGGTGGTTGGGTATGTGGAGTGGGAGGGCATATGTGGAGTGGGAGGGTATGTGGAGTGGGAGGGTAGGTGGAGTGGGAGGGTAGGTGGTAGTGGGGTGGGGAGGGCATGTGGGGAGGGTAGGGAGTGGGAGGGCATGGGAGTGGGGAGGGTAGGTGGCAGTGGGAGGGTAGGTGGAGTGGGAGGGGGTAGGGACGAGTGGGAGGGGTAGGTGCAGTGGGTGCAGTGGGAGGGTAGGTGCAGTGGGAGGGGAGGTGGAGTGGGAGGGTAGGTGCAGTGGGAGGGTAGGTGGAGTGGGAGGGCATGTGGAGTGGAGTGGGAGGGTAGGTGCAGTGGGAGGGTAGGTGCAGTGGGAGGGTAGGTGGAAGCCGATGGGATGGAAGGAGGAGGAGGTGGAGGGGAGGGTGGGGGGCTGGTGGATGGAAAGGTTTGGGGGGGGGGGGGGGACGGGGGAACATGAACCTTGGATCAGCAAACACTTCAGCAGTGGAGACGTTTGGGCCAAAATGTGGACCAACCAGAGAACACTTCCATTTATAGCCCTGTGCAGCAACAGTTATAACAACAACAACAACCCACATTTAACCCCCCTCTCTCTCTCTCCTCTCTCTCTCTCCCCTCTCACTCTCACACACGCACATACTCAACACACTATACGGACATACACACACATACACACTCACAGACAGAGACGAGAGATACACACTCAGAGAGAGAGAGAGAGAGAGAGAGAGAGAGGAGAGATCGAGAGAGAGAGAGAGAGAGAGGAGAGAGAGAGAGAGAGAGAGAGAGCGCGGACAGAGAGAGAGAGAGGGAGAGGAGCGAGAGAGAGAGAGAGAGAGAGAGAAGAGAGAGACAGAGAGAGAGAGACAGAGACAGACACAGGAGAGAGAGAGAGAGAGAGAGAGAGAGGGGGGGGGGGGGGCAGCGAACAGTACACAACTCCTACTCAGCCTCTAGCCCTTTTCCACAGGACACACACATCCTCACCCAGGATGAAGAACGCTAGTGGTTCACCAGAAGAAGGGCAACCACGCTCTATACATTCTGTAACGCTTCTGTTCGTCTCCCAGTTGTCTTTCAGTTAATTTCTCTCTAAGAACATCAGCATCGGACCACGTGATTCGAAAAACCCCGCAGGAAACGGCCATTTACTGAATCTGGGGCTCAGCTCGACAAGGCACACTCGATTTTACTGCCAAATTTCTATGAACACCGTGTTTAAAACAGAAACAAAAAACAAAAACAAAACAAACACAAAAAGTTCAACTAAACGCAGTTTTTTTTCCCCAATCAAAAAACTCAGAGTTCACAGATTCTTCAAAAGAGGGACAGCGCGCAGTTGTCAACATATGAATGGCATATCTGTAAGACACTCAAAGACTATTCCTTACACCGCAGAAGAAAAATGAAGGAGAAAGCAACAACACAACAAACGACAATCAATTAGCAAGAATTTTCGGAACTGGTAAAAAAGAGTTTCGGAGAGAGGTAGGCCAAGTTAGATGTATCGTTAGGTAGGAAGTTTAGTTCAGAAACAAAACAGCATCCCTCCTCCTATATATTAATTAACAACTTAGGAGGCCGGAACAGCTCAGTGGTAGAGCGCCGGACTCGTAATTCTGGGGTTGCGGGTTCGAATCTCCGCCGAGCCGTGACGGTACAGGGGGATTTCCCCCTCGGAGTTATTGGCTCCGACTCCATTTCCCATACAGACCTTCGAATGAGACTATAAACCGAGGGTGCGTGTGTGAACGCACGCATAACATGTTGCACACACACGTCATATCACACACAGAACTCCACTCCCTTTGTTGGGTAGATGGGATTAAGCCTTGCCTGTCAATACTGGGAGTGTCCGCAGGAGTACCAGCCTGCCTACGCAGAAGACAAAAACTAACAACTTGGCCGCACCTCTGTTAATACTATGCAACTGGAAACAATTATCGGTTTTTTTTCATTATTATTACTTTTTTTTCGATAAAAGAAATTCCCACATTTTCATCTGATGTGACTCTCACGTGGCCGGTGGTGAAACACATTGTTCCAGACTGGTCTTAGAGTTGTAGGTTTACAAAATTCCATTCTCAGCGTGTCATTTTTTCTGCACGTCGTTCAGTGTTTCACTCGCTCCTAGTCCTGCCGCGGCCTTCGTGGTCGGCGAGGCGTTAAGCGACATGACTTTATCTGATTCGCAGGGCACAAACTAAAAACTTGCTAGAGACCGATCTGTTCCTACCGCGTCTTCTGACTGTCGTTGGCCCCAACGAGGCGGGTTTCATCAATTACTAGACTGGCAATGGACCTAAGACCAAAACAAAAATCAGAAAATGTGAAAAACAAGAACTAGTACAAGAACAACAACAACAAAACAACAAACCAACCAGCATACTCACATAGTTTTCTGAAATCGGTGTAATGGCTGTGCAAATGAAAAACGTTCCTCACATCCATTACCAAAATCGATCTCTTAAAAAACACCACACCACACCACACCACCACACCACACCACACCACCATGCCATGTCATACCACAACAGACCACACACACACAAGCTTACTCAGTACACACACACACACACACACACACACACACACACATATACACGCGTGCGCGCGCACACACACACACGCACACACACACACACACACACACACACACACACACACACGGAGGGAGGGAGGTGAGGGAGGGAGAGAGAGAGAGAGAGAGAGAGAGAGAGAGAGAGGAGAGAGAGAGGGAGAGAGTGAGAGAGGAGAGAGTGTGTAATCGATGAATTACACGCGGTAGAGTTTTCATGGAATGTGTTCGCCCATGTTTGATATGCCACACCGGTCCAAGCAGCAAGAACAAGGAACAATACCGCGATGAGCGCAAACCAAAATCAAAATACCGCATCATGAAGAGCAGGATGATTTGACCAGAGCAGGTCACTCTTACAAACATCATGAAGAGCAGGATGGTTTGACCAGAGGAGGTCACTCTTACAAGCATCATGAAGAGCAGGGTGGTTTGACCACAGCAGGCCACTCCTACAATCATGAAAGCAGGGTGGTTTGACCAGAGGAGGCCACTCCTACAAGCATCATGAAAGCAGGGTGGTTTGACCAGAGGAGGCCACTCCTACAATCATGAAAGCAGGGTGGTTTGACCACAGCAGGCCACTCCTACAAGCATCATGAACAGCAGGGTGGTTTTGACCAGAGGAGGTCACTCTGACAAGCATCATGAAGAGCAGGATGGTGCAGCAGGTTTCATGAAGTCAGTCTCAAAGGGAGGTGACTGCAGGCGGAATTCCAAACAATTCTTAAAAAGAAATTAAAGTCAACCCGCCAGACAACAGGGACAAACAAATTACGGAACAAAACAAGACGCGTTTCGACCTCTTAGGTCTCTTTCAGGCAAGATCAACCACATTCAGGACACTTGGAAACGAAGAGAACGAGCAAATCACTTGCCTTCTCAAATTGGACGCAAAATGGACGTCGACGTTTTCACTGTCCTGAATGCTGTTTATCTTTCCATGAGGCCACATCGGTCGAAACGCGTCGTGTTTTGCCTTTTAATTTGCTTTTCCCTGTTGTTTGGCGGATTGATTATAATTTGTTTTCAAAATGGGTTTCAGATCGCGGATTCTCGCTTACAGTATAGATTAGGCCTAGGTTTAGTTTTTTTTTTTTAATTTTTTTTTTTAAGGGTTTGGTGGATACACAGGACATATGATTCCAGATACTTTAAAAGACACTTTGCGTTTTCCTTCCTCCGAAAGAACGTTTGTTAGGCAAATGTCTGACATTACCGAAAGCGCAGAAAATCAGAAACGTACAGCTATAGTATCATCGTTAACAAATCTGACAGAGAATTTGGCATGCTTGTATACTTAAGGCATAGCGAGTAACTGGCATTTGCTATCGTCTGTCTCCCTGTTCATCTACAGGTCTTGCTGATCGCACAGCAGATGTGACAATTCTGTATTTCCCGCACAAGATTATCATCGACAAGAACAAACACACACACACGTGTCTTGTCTTGCGCCGTTGAGAGCAGAACATAAAAGATTTGCCACTTCCCATTATTTCTATGACCCCCGATCTGAAAAGCCATCGAATGACGTGTAGTTACCGACTTGGTGTGTATGAAACTGAACACACACTTAGCACAGTTGACACGATTTGCACGTAGCGTACTGGAGGAAAGTTCCACTCTCGTAAATGTGAATCTCCAAGTTTAAGCAGCTGTTGAGCATGTGACTAAATCCATGCAAAAACTCCACTGGTATCTCGCCAACCCTGGCTTTTCTCATCGACCCAAAGTAAAGCCACTGTGTTGCCAGGTTTCATGAGCACTGGAAAGGCACGTCCGTTTGCCTCATTGAAGTCTTAGTGAACACTGTATTTGCCATGTATACATCGTCAATCCTCTCTGGCCGATCCGGAATAATTCAAGCTGATATTTGGTAGCATCAAAACATATTCATATAGGAATAACCTGCGCGCGCGCATTTGTGTGTGTGTGTGTGTGTGTGTGTGTGTGTGTGTGTGTGTGTGTGTGTGTGTGTGTGTGTGTGTGTCTGTGTGTGCGCTAGCGTGCGCACGTGCGTGCGTTCGCGCGCGTGTGCTTGCATGCGTGCGTGCGTGTG
>JADBJO010001806.1:220000-222500 GCA_016801955.1 Conus betulinus | reverse complement strand
TCCCTCCTCTCTCTCTCTCCCCACCACCACCATCACCCCCCCTCCCTCCGTGCATGTATGTATGTACACACACACACACACACACACACACACACACACACACACACTCTTACACACATACACACTTACACACACACATGGTGTATTTATACTTTCAGACACACACATATCTGTGTGTGTGTGTGTGTGTGTGTGTGTGTGTGTGTGTGTGTGTGTGTGCGTGCGTGCGTGCGTGCGTGTGTGCGTGCTTGCGTGCGTGCGTGCAAAAAAAAAATCCTTTCATTTGAAAAAAAAAAAAAATTGGACCGGGTATCAGTCCCAAGCATTAAGCGACAAAGTATGCAACGCCACCATGTAAGAAATCTATCAGATCTCTCTGTGAGCATTCTCCGTTTTTCACGCCATCAGCACACACTGTCATTTTCCCCCCCAGCATTGTCTCGGAGTATCGAACCGTTCCAAGTCAGGAGTAAAATGAACTTCCATCTTCTATCACCTGACAAGAATGACAATTTTTTTTTTTGGTTTGCCTATGATGTATGTGTGTACGTACCTCGTTTTCAGTGTGTCAAACAACTGATACGTAGATTGCTGCATTCTTGTCTGTGTGCGAACAACTCTCTCGGTGTACCTTAACATTGTGAACCGTAGCGTGTCGCACTTTTCATGTACAACTTCAATGTTGATGTGTTTACACTCCTGCTTGTTCAGTCTGAGTAACAGAACTATTTTCATCTGTTCACGTGAATCAAAGATTAACAGAACTATTTTCATCTGTTCCGTGAATCAAAGATTAACAGAACTATTTTCATCTGTTCACGTGAATCAAAGAGTAACAGAACTATTTTCATCTGTTTCACATGAATCAAAGGTTCGGTGAATCGGCCCAAAGAGCCATCTGTTCAGTGAATCCAATGTTGTTTTAGAATCAAAGATTCGGTGTCGGCCCCCTGTGAGTCAGCAAGTCTAAACAAGGATTGTTCTCGCAGATGAAAACTTCAGAAGCTTCATCTGACAGTTCTTTCTTCTACCATTCCATGATTTGTATTAACAACGATATCACGTGACAGATCACTTGTCATGAAAACAGGAAATTTACCAAATTCTACGAAACAAAACAAAACAAAACAAAACCAAAACAAAAAACAAAACAGGCCCCAATGGGAAAGACTGGGGCAAGGGATGGGAGTGGGAGAGGGAGGGGGGTGGGGGGGGGGGGGGGGGGGACTCTCTCTCAATACCGATAGCTCTTCCCGCCTGCCGGAAATTTTCTGCGAGCGCCTTTCCCTTTTATCACAAACCCACATATTCGATGACAACAACTCACAGACGCAGGCGTCAAACGTCAACAGTCTGTCTGCAGATCAAGGACAAACAATATCGCCAAGAAAAGGACTGCAGTCCAGCTGAAGATCTACTGACTGACAGCAAGCTATCGTGGTCCAAACATGTTGGTTCCTGAACGAAGCACACACCGAACCCGTGTGAATGACGAACTGCTCCTGAATGAAGCACACCGAACCCCGTGTGAATGACGAACTGCTCCTGAATGAAGCACACCGAACCCCCGTGTGAATGACGTACTGTTCCTGAATGAAGCACACCGTACCCCGTGTGAATGACGAACTGCTCCTGAATGAAGCACCACCGTACCCCGTGTGAATGACGAACTGCTCCTGAATGAAGCACACCGTACCCCGTGTGAATGACGAACTGCTCCTGAATGAAGCACACTGTACCCCCCGTGAATGACGTACTGTTCCTGAATGAAGCACACTGTACCCCGTGTGAATGACGTACTGTTCCTGGATGAAGCACACTGTACCCCGTGTGAATGACGTACTGTTCCTGAATGAAGCACACTGTACCCCCGTGTGAATGACGTACTGTTCCTGGATGAAGCGCACACTGTACCCCGTGTGAATGACGTACTGTTCCTGGATGAAGCGCACTGTACCCCGTGTGAATGACGTACTGTTCCTGAATGAAGCACACCGAACCCCGTGTGAATGACGAACTGTTCCTGAATGAAGCGCACTGTACCCCGTGTGAATGATGTACTGTTCCTGAATGAAGCACACCGTACCCCCGTGTGAATGATGTACTGTTCCTGAATGAAGCGCACTGTACCCCCGCTGTGAATGATGTACTGTTCCTGAATGAAGCGCACTGTACCCCGTGTGAATGATGTACTGTTCCTGAATGAAGCACACTGTACCCCGTGTGAATGACGTACTGCTCCTGGATGAAGCACACTGAACCGCGTGTGTGAATTACTCACCAACAGTTTAAATTCCTGCGAATGAACGTGTAAAAACTACTACTTACGCACCTACAGTTTAGAATCCTGCGAATGAACATATAGCACTACAACTTACGCACCTACAATTTAGGATCCTGCGAATGAACATATAAAACTACTAATCATGCACCTACAGTTTAGGATCCTGCGAATGGACCTATCATAAAAGCACTACTTGCTCCCTGATGGACTTCAATA
>JADBJO010001806.1:197500-205000 GCA_016801955.1 Conus betulinus | reverse complement strand
ATATTGTGCCTGGGCATGGGACCCAGAGAGGAACATCTGGGGTGGGGTGGGGTGGGTGGGGTGGATTCCAGTGTCCCAGTTCCAGTGCTCGTCTGGCATTGCCGGCCCTGAGCATGCCATCCCGAGACACGCAGAAGAAGAACTCGGTGAATCCACAGAAAAATGGTGTTGGAACACAGACATCTTTCATGGACGATCAGAGTCTTAGTGGGACATCACCGTCAGCGGTTATCGGTGTTTGCTTTATTTCTCTCTCTGTCTGTCTGTCTGTCCCTCTCTCTGTCTCTGTCTCTGTCTCTCTCTCTCTCTCTCTCTCTCTCTCTCTCTCTCTCTCACACACACACACACACTCTCTCTCTCTCTCTCTGCGTCCCCGACTTTCTCTCCGACCCCCATCATCTCTCTTTAATACATATATGTAGTGTGTGTGTGTGTGTGTGTGTGTGTGTGTGTGTGTGTGTGTGTGTGTGTGTGTGTGTGTGTGTGTGTGTGTGTGCGCGCGCGTGCGTGTGCGCGTGCGTGCGTGTGTGTGTGTGTGTGTGTGTGTGTGTGTGTGTGCGCGCGCGCGTGTGTGTGCGCGTGCGTGCGTGTGTGTGCGTGCGTGCGTGCGCGCGCGCGCGCGTGCGCGTGCTTGTATGGAAAGATCAGCCAACCATGTAGATTCAGCCAACCATGTGGATTCAGCCAACCATGTGGATTCAGCCAACCATAGGGAAAGATCAGCCAACCATCCGACAGGGTTGGTATCTCTCTTACAAGATCTCTCATGTCAATTTCTTCTAACCTGCCTACATTTGTATACTTCAATATATAGAAAACAACGAGTTTCATTTCAAAGTCTTTTACTTATGAAGAATATCTTCTCGTGTTCTTGCCAGTTTTGCCTCTGTTTATCCACGTCATTTCTTTTGTCCACAGTGCAGAAATATGTTATCTTTTCTCCACAGTGCAGAAGTCTGTTATCTTTTATCCCACAGTGCAAAAGTCTGTTATCTTTTATCTACAGTGCAGAAATCCGTTATCTTTTCTCCACAGTGCAGAAACCTGTTATCTTTTCTCCACAGTGCTGAAATCTGTTATCTTTTCTCCACAGTGCAGAAATCTGCTATCTTTTCTCCACAGTGGAGAAATGTGTTATCTTTATATACACAGTGCAGAAATCTGTTATCTTTTCTCCCACAGCACAGAAATTTATTGTCTTTTCTCCACGGTGCAGAAATTTACTATCTTTTCTCCCACAGCGCAGAAATCGGTTATCTTTTCGCCCACAGTGCAGAAATCTGTTATCTTTTCGCCCACTGCCGACCATCCTGCCTTGGAGCCTAATAACACATTGTTTTCTTTCTTAACCTTGGTAACTCTTGGTTTTTCATTCACGGCATTTTCATTTCCTGATTTTTTTTCTTCTTTACATGTATTACATATGTATTACTTATTTATTGTTCCTTTCTACCGATGTCTTCCATACCGAACTCTAGTTTGTTTTCTTCCCCCCCCCCCCCCCCCCCCCCCCACACACACACGAAAATTTTGAGCAAGCAAAGCTGGTGCCAAGATGGAAAAAAAACATTAAACCTCTTGGCTTTGGCATTAATTCGTTCTTAATTATCATACGCCCAAGAGGCTTTCTTTAGCGCACCTAAGTATTTGTTACAAAAAAAACTACAAAGTGTAGATAGTAAGATGTTACGTCTTTGTCAAAAACGTCTCTTATAGATCCCAATCCAACTTGGGAAAGAAAAAGGGCGAAGTTTGATCTTGATCACACTGATACAAAGAAAAAGCAAATCAGCCTTACATCTTGTCTTATTTAACGAAGATGCAAATGCAAGATAGATATTCTAACCATCTTAAGGTGTACACAGATGGATCGTTGACGAGTAACAAAGAGGCCGGGTCAGCATTTGTTATTCCATCGCAAAGTACAAAAAGCATATTTCATTGGAAAATATCGCTCCATATTCGTAGCTGAAATGATAGCGATACTTATGGCGTTGACATTTCTAATGATTTACCGCAGTCAATTTTTCAAGTGTTGTTTTGTGTAGATTCGCTGTCAGTGTTACAATCGATCAAGTTTTTTTAATCAAAATTCAGATAACTTTATTTTGAAGGAAATTCAACATTTAATCCACGTCTTGATATGTAAAGGAACAGATTTAACTTTCTTCTGGGTTCCTTCACACTGTGGAATTTCGGGCAATGAACTTGCTGACAGATGTGCGAAAAAAAGGCGCTGAAAAATGGAACGAGGGTACAAACTATTTCCATACCGTTCACTTTGAAAGAGAGTCAAACAAATTTTAAACAAACAGCTTGGGAACATTTCAGAAATGGGCAGAACAAAGCTGTTACTCATGTTCAGACACAAAATAACCCTCTTTTTAGTATTGATCATTTCAAAAGCATCCAAAATCTGCAAATTTATGATATGCATCAATACAGAAACTTCGTTTCAGTATTTCATCGATTGAAACTGGATGCTTTTAGAACTAAATATAGCTCTGCAACAAAATGCATATGCGGGGAAACAAAAACTGACAAGAGATCATGTTTTGTTCGAATGTGTGCCTCTCAAGGCATTTCTGCCACATTTATCAGGCATGTCTGTGACAGATATTTTTTTTCTGATATTGATTTTGCTTTGAAAGTTACTTTCTGCTTGATTTGTAGTCAGTCAGGTATTTGCTTTAATCTGATATTGTTAGTGAGACATAGTTTGTGAAAAGACGTTAAATTAAAGTACTACTACTACAAACACCCGAGTTTCTCTTCTTCATAGTAGCATATGATACTGATAGGATTTTTTTTTTTAAAGGAATCTCACTTCCATCGCCAGAAAGTCAAGATCAAAATTATCAGAAATCTCCAGCTTAATGCCACGCTTGAAAGCATCCTGACTATCTATCAGAATATTCATTACTACCGTCACACTATTCTTTCAAAACATTCTGAATGTCTCGACAGATTTCATCAAGACTTTGGTGGTCTTTCACGTAAGATGTGTTAAAGTCACAGAATATTAAAAAAAATATTTTTCTTGAATATGTCACTGAATGGTCAGATCAATTTTGGGGTGTATATCTGGATATTGGTTGCTGCTAAATGAAATCATTGCTCAATAGAAAAAAGTCCACCGTACTCTGTTTAAGAGGGGGTAGGTTATCACCAGGTATATCTTCTCCGGTTTGGACTTTTCTCCTATCTTTTAGTTCAGTTCTATAATTATTTGTACTGCAATTTTTCTTTTACATTTGGATTAGCGACACCTTACAATTATAGCAACTGATATATCGGCGTAGCACAAGACTGAAATCTCAAAAACTATGACATTCCCATTCCTATATTCTTTTATCATTCATGTGATATTTTCGTTTTAAAAAAAAGCCAGGGTATTCCTTATCTGGACCATAAACATTAACGCACAGTCGATCCTTTTCCACAGATGAAAATCATATAAAAGTAAAATTCCTGATTTTCTTTTTTACATCATATTTGGTTAATTCAAACAGTACTGCTACACCTCTGTTATGTGTATAGTATGACGCAAAGAAGCATTTGTATTACTGTTCTTACGGAACACAACTTTCCACTAAAAAAAAAAAAAAGTGTCGGTACTGTAAGCAATAAACTAGTAAGATTTCTTGTCTAAGACAGTAAAAACAAAAAAAAAACAAAACAAAAAAAAAAAAAAAAAAAAAAAAAAAAAAACAAAAAACAAAAACGAACAACAAACACTCATCTCAACTTTTCCGTTTGCAAGTTAGCTAGCCCTCAAACTTTACGGCAGAAATTGCAATGTTTAGCTCATTCATCACAATACTTAACCACGTGCCAGACTATATGAACAGAAACAACTTTCTGCAGCTGATTGTTCCCCGTATGAATGAACTCAGTGGGGGAGACAGACAAAGAATCGAGACAGACAGGCAAAGAGAAAGGGGGAAGGGGAGGAGGTAAAGGGAAATTAAAAAAAGAAACACAGACAGAAATAGATAATCGTTTCATAAATAGCGCAGCATTAAACGTGTGATAATAAGCTGACAGCACAGAAGAAGTACAATTCAAATGCGCATCAACAGCACCGCAATTCAGCAGCCAATCCGTTGAGAGGCACTCTCCCCCTCTCTCGACACCTGCCCCCCCCCCCCCCCCCCCCCCGCCCCCTTCTCTCCTTTGGTCTTTCGCTTAACCTTACGTCATTTAAATTCTTGACGTCACTGTGCTTTAGCTGTAAGAATGTCGCAGTCACCATTCTCCGAGACTCTGAAGACGATTCTCTGTAGGCTATCGGAAAAAAAGTCAGTGCAGTAGGCCTATTCGCTCTGGTCAACACAAAAAAATTCGTCGTGCGTTAGTTCTGGTTCTAGGCTTACTTCATAGCAATCTGTACTGATTATTTTAAATACGATCCATAGAAATATGACAACAATCTAATGTACACACACACACACACACGCGCGCGCGCGCGCGAGCGCGCGCGCGCACGAAACAAAATTTCCGAGATATACAAAGTGCAAAAGTAGGTTGACAGTCTTATTTTCTAAAACACGACTTTAT
This sequence comes from Conus betulinus, assembly GCA_016801955.1. Classification (NCBI taxonomy): domain Eukaryota; kingdom Metazoa; phylum Mollusca; class Gastropoda; order Neogastropoda; family Conidae; genus Conus; species Conus betulinus. Next base: position 200,440 of record JADBJO010001806.1, on the reverse strand, counting down.
CTATTTATTTTACGTAGTGACTTATTCATTTGTTTGTTTACTTATTTATCTATCTATTCGTTTATTTATTTGTGTATTTATCTATTTTACTTCTTTCTTTCTTTATGTTTACAGAATATTGATGCGCAATAGCGGGCAACCCCTATAGACGAGGACAGAATGTAGACTTTAAAAGAATTATTGGAAATTTGAAAATGCAGAAATGGCCTCCCGGAAGTGGACAGAAACCCTCCCCACCACCGACCCCCGCCGTCACGGCAGTCGGTTTTACCGGGAAAAACAGACAAATTCGAGGAGACAGTAAACAACAAGCAAGTGGGGTAACTCTTGCTCCCACCATGAAACAAATACACGCCCATAACTCCCAAGGAATTCTACTTACGACACTGAATTGCCTAGCAGTTATGACAGCACAGAGCACACAGAACAAACAAGGAAACATCCCTTCAAAAAAAAAAAAAAAAAAAAGTCCCAAGCTTGCCTATAAACCCGTATCGGACACACCTCTGTCTCATTTCATATTTACTTTCGAGGAGACATGTTCAATGCAGAACGCCCCGGAATCAAGACAGACTCCGAGAATGTGTCAACGTTTTTTTTTTTTTTTTCTGCGTACGCAGGCTGATACTCCTGCGGACACCCCTGTACAGACGGGCAAGGGTGAATCCCATCTACCCAACAAAGGGAGTGGAGTTTTGTGTGTATGACCTTTTTTTTTTTTTATCCCGCCATTAAGGTATCCATACCCCAACTTCGGGCTATGTGTAACGTGTCATCCATACCAACGGCCAAACTGGTCTTCTCATCCGAAAGTTGGTGATGGGATTTGACGTGTATGCAAGATGTTATGCGTGCGTTCACACACGGAACCTAGGTTTATAGTCTCATTCGAATAACTATATGGAAAATGGAGTCAGAACCAATGTTAACTCCGAGGGAAAAAGCCCCCTGTACCGAAACAGCCCGGCGGAGACTCGAACTGGCACCCCCAGGATCACCAAGATTGCGAGTCCGGCGTTCTACCACTGAGCTATTCTGGGCCCCCTGTGTCAACGTTGAGGCGGACATTTTGAACGCTCACAGAGTGCCTTTTGTGTTGGAGTATTCTCACTGCAGCAATAAATGGTAAATGGTCATGGCGACTGTCAACCCAATTTTGCACCACTCTATATGAAGGCCTGCAATAGTATTTTTTTTTCTTCTCCAAACTTCCTGATCATGTCTAAGAATCTGAAATTTCAAAATTGTTAAAGCATATACATAGACTAATCATTTCGGAATCTGAAAACACACACACACACACACACACACACTCTCTCTCTCTCTCTCTCTCTCTCTCTCTCTCTCTCTCCTCTCTCTCTCTCTCTCTCTCTCTCTCTCCTCCACACACACACACACACACACACACACACACACACAAGACGAACTACAATCTCCAGAAACACATACAAAAACAATAACTGAGCCGCCAGAGAAAGGAACAAAGAAATTACAAAACAGGCCCAACACGTTTCGACCTATCGGATCCTCTTCAGGCGAGACAGAGAAGACTCAAAGCATTAGAAACAGAGAACGAACAAAAGTCACAACGCGTTTCGATCTATCGGATCTTCTTCGGTCAAGACAGACAAGACTCAAAGCATTGAAAATGGAGGATGAACCAAAGTCACAACGCGTTTCGATCTATCGGATCTTCTTCAGGCAAGACAGACAAGACTCCAAGCACTGACACAGAGGACGAACACAGTCGCTCACCTCTTCCATCCGGTGCCAACTGAAGCGTGGCTAAACGACGAAAGCTTTGACTGGAACTGAAGAGAAAAGGGCCGGAGGCTGGAAGGAAATAGACTAAGATTAAAATGACAATTTTCATTTTTTAAAAGTTATTGACAATTATAATAATAGCAATAATAATAATAGCAATGATAATAATAATAATGATAATAATGATAGTGAAAATGATAATAGTATAGCAAGTAGAATGATGTTGACAATAATAATAATAATAATAATTATAATGATGATGATGATGATGATAAGAAGAAGAATGTTGATAACAATGATAATGATAATAATGATAGTAATAATAATGATGGCATGATGATGATAATGATGATGTAAATATAAACACCAAAAAAAATGACAACTGTAATAATAGTAATGATGATGATGATGATGATGATGAAGGAAGAAAAGACGAAGGGGAGGGAAAGAAGGGTAACAATAACAGTTAGGATGATGATGATGATGATGATGATTCTACTACTACTACTACTACTACTACTACTACTACTACCTACTACCGCCACCACCACCAGTACCAGTATAATGAATGATAAACAATGATAAAAATAACAACAATCATAATGATAATAACAATAATTATGGTAATGATAATAACAACGACAATGGTGCAATAACTATGATAGAAATCTACAACTACTAATACTAGCACTACTACTACACAGCTGCTGCCGCTGCTACTATTATCACCACTACTACTTCGGATAATAATTAAATAAATGAGATAGCAGTAGTAGTAGTAGTAGTAGTAGTAGTAGTAGTAGTAGCAGTGACAGTAAGCGGGCGGAACGGAAGGAAACCGATAATTAAAAAAAAGCAGTTTAAAAAGCTAGGCATAGAACTCTGGAAACATAAAAAGGCCCCGTATTAGGGGGGGGGGGGGGTAGGGGGGGGGGGGGTAGTAGGGGGGGTAGCAGGGGGGTAAGCAGTAGTAGTAGCAGTAGAAAGTAGGGGGGCAGGGACAGTAAGCGGGCGGAACGGGGGGGGGGTGGGGGGGGGGGGGGGGGGGGGGGGGGGGGGGGGGGGGGTGGGGGGGGGGGGGGGGGGGGGGGGGGGGGGGGGGGGGGGGAGAGAAAGACAGGAATACAAGCAAAAAAAAAAGTATTTGAAAGAAAACCAGCGCAAGAAAAAAAAAGA
>JADBJO010001806.1:190000-192500 GCA_016801955.1 Conus betulinus | reverse complement strand
AAGAAAAAAGAGAAAAAAAAAAGTAACCCAGGAATCTCTCTCTCTCTCTCTCTCTCTCTCTCTCTCTCTCTCTCTCTCTCTCTCTCTCTCTCTCCCCCCCCCCCCCCCCCCCCCTCTCTCTCTGTGTGAACGAGACAGACCACAGACTGTCGATCACCGTCACCAGATCCACAGTCATTCTTATTGATGATCCCCGGCTACCTATGAGAAAGTCGGTTACGAGCAGAGAGACTGTGTGTGGCTCCTGTACCAATGCCAGCGTCTTCGGGGTCGCCGATGCCAGAGCAGTTAGAACAGTTCTACTTCTCGCCCCCCCCCCCCCCCCCCCCCCCCCCCCACCCCCCTCCCCCCACTACAAGCTCTCAGCACCATCCCTGGAAGCTGGCGACGAGCAGAGAGCGAAGGCCCGGGATGGATGCGGATGGCGTTAATCTTGGGGTGCATGTGTTGATTTTACAGGTAAGGGGAGGGGGGGGGGGGGGGGGGGGGGGGGGGGGGGCGCTGCTTAATGTCTCGGTGACCATTGGCTGCTTTACATCGGATCAGGAACAGGGCATCTGCCGCGCCAGTGATATTTGTGTGTGTGTGTGTGTGTGTGTGTGTGTGTGTGTGTGTGTGTGTGTGTGTGTTTTGTGTGTGTGTGTCTGTGTGTCTGTGTGTCTGTGTCTGTGTGTGTCTGTGTGTGTGTCTGTGTGTGTGTGCGTGTGTGTGTGAATTTTACCTTCTGTTTCTTTTTGAAGGGAAACGCAATTTTGTCAAAAAAAAAAAAAAAAAAAAAAAAAGAAAGAAAAGTTATAGAAAAGGAAGGCGGACACAGAAAGGAGGGGGGGGGGGGGGGGTTACATCAATCAGTTCCGCCATGAATTAATTAAAACACGGAAAAATGACAAACGACCCGTCCCGTCCACGTGATTAAAAAGAAACAAAAGCTATCGCTATTTCTTCTTTAAAAAAAAAAAAAAAAGTCTACCGAACCCCCCCCCCCCCCCCCCCCCTCTAAATTTAGAAGCCTTCATTTCAGTCCCAGAATCCGAGTTTATGATCATCATCATCGATCCCCGGTACTGGAGGTAAGTAATTAAGTCCGTTACGACCCGAGATTGCGTACGGTGGCTTATGCTATCATCATCCCAGCACAGTCGGGTGGGCTGAGGCCTCTATTTTCGGGAGGCGAACACCTTCTATTCCGACCACCCCGCACGGAAATGGAAGCTTTGTGAAGAACTAACCGTACGATTGCCTACGTACAATTAGTAAGGCGGGGTGGGGGTGGGGGGTGAGGGTGGGGGATATGTATTTATAGGGGGAGGCTATTGTGGTCGGACGATGTCAATTAGGTCTTCGATGATTGTTCAGAGGGTAGGTCCCCTCAGGTTAAGCGGTCTACGCTTTGCGAAAAAATAAATTGCTTCTTACATGAAAAAGCCTCGACGGCCGGGATATTTAGTGCGATGTATTATTGCTAATGCTCTTCAATCGTGTATGTACGTTTAGGTAATGGAATTCAGGATGTGACAGTCCGGATATGGCCTTTTGCGGCCGGCTAAGATCTCTCTCTCTCTCTCTCTCTCTCTCTCTCTATATATATATATATATATATATATATATATATATAGAGAGAGAGAGAGAGAGAGAGAGAGAGAGAGAGAGAGATCAAAATAACCTGACAATCTTTTGCCACAAGGAAAAAATTTAATAACATTCAAGCCATCGCCACAAGGACATAGTTGAGTGTACACACACACACACACACACACACACACACACACACACACACACAGAGGCACACAGGCACACATACGCACACGCCCGCGCGCGAGCGAGAGAGAGAAAAGCAGAGAGAGAGAGAGAGAGAGAGAGAGAGAGAGAGACAGAGAGAGAGAGAGACAGACAGAGACAGAGACAGAGAGACAGAGAGAGAGAGAAACACACACATACACACACACAGATACACACACACACGCACACTCTCAGAAGGGGAAGTATTAGAAAAGATTACAAAGAAACAAAATGTAAAAAAAAAAAGAACTAAAAGGAAATAAAAGTAAAATATAATCAAACAATGGAAAACATAAACGAAGTAGAATAACGCGCGCCCCCGCATGTACCTATGCTTTAGTTCACCTTACAGCAGCGCAAATCCGGTCAAGTTTCAAAGAACGCTTCAGTGTCTGAGAATGGAAAACGCTGGGGACCCACACCCGAAGGGAAACGACACTTCTCTGCGTCCCACTGGCACCTTCCTAAAAGAAAAAAAAAAATTGTCCTCCGGACAAAAGGAACAAACAAATTACAAGACAAAACACGACGCGTTTCAACCTCCTTGGTCTTTTTCAGGCAAGACAACCAACTTCAGGACCATGTAAACGAAGAATGAGCAACCACTTCTCTTCTCAAATGGAGCGCTAACAAAACATGGACGTTGAAAACGAAACAACCACTTTTCTCAAATGGACAACGAAAACGAACATTCGAAACGAAAACGAAGAACGACAATCAC
>JADBJO010001806.1:182500-185000 GCA_016801955.1 Conus betulinus | reverse complement strand
TAGATATCTCTGTTCCCATCTCATGTGAGTGGTAGATATCTCTGTTCCCATCTCATGTGAATGGTAGATATCTCTGTTCCCATCTCATGTGAGTGGTAGATATCTCTGTTCCCACCTCAAACTGTGTTAATGGTACATGTCTCTGTTCCCATCTCAAACTGTGTGAATAGTAGATATCGAAAAAAGAACAAGTGAAAAGTCGGGGGAAAAAAATCGTTTGAACAGAATGATTACATTCAAATGCAGACGTTGAGACTTGTAGTTCATGTATAAGGTTTGGCTTCTTCCTGTAAGTGATCACGTAGACTTTAGAGAACCTGAGAAACCCACTTGTATTTTCAGGTGCCCCATCCCTCTCTCTCTCTCTCTCTCTCTCTCTCTCTCTCTCTCTCTCTCTCTCTCTCTCTCTCTCTCTTCATTTGATCTGTACTTACATTAAAACATTTCCACCTGTTTACAATCACCACCACCACCACCCTCACCTGCTCCCGAGCTTCTCTGAATTCTCACTAACCCTTCCGTCCCTTTTGTCTCTGTGAGTTTACAAACTATATATATTTCTTTCTGCCATCATCTCATCATTGTCTCTCTCCACTATACTCCGTTCTAGCTCGGCGTTTTCCGCTTTTACACTGCTTTCTATCAGTTGGTTGTATCGTCTGTGTCTATTTTCTGCTTATACGTCTGTGCGTTCTGTCTCGGCATCTTTCTTGTTTCGTTCGTGCGCAGACGCTCGTGCGCGTGTGTCTGAGAGAGAGAGAGAGAGAGAGAGAGAGAGAGAGAGAGAGAGAGAGAGAGAGAGAGAGAGAGAGAGAGAGAGAGAGAGCGTGTGCTTGTGTGTGTGTGTGTGTGTGTGTGTGTGTGTGCGCGCGCGCGCGCGCGCGCGCGCCTGTGTGTGTATGTATGCACGTGTGAATTTTTTCTCTACCGACAGCCCTTCACTATCCCTATCTCTCTCTCTCATACTAGCAGCCAAGAACACCCAACAATCAACAGCAGCAGCACTCTCACAGCTCCTCCACCACCACCACCACCACCACCATCAGCAGCAGCAGCAGCAGCAGCAGCAGCAACAACCCAGCCCCAGTCAATACTACTCGCAGACCCCCCCATTCCACAACTCCGACTCTCTCCAGAGAGAGCTAGCTCGGTCTGCGCTTAGCTCGACCGACCCAGCGCGAGCGAGGGGAGGTTAAAAATAACCGAGCCGGGGCTAAAAATAACCGCGCGCTATTGATCGAAATACCATCAACGAACGAAGCGCTCAGGTTTCGTTGAGCCAGCCATCGTCTACGCCAACATCCCCAGCTGCTGCAGCAGCAACCTCCTCCTCCTCCTCCATCACCACCGTCACCACCACCACCGCCATCGCCAGCCATCTCCATCATGGCCACAGCGAACCGGCCGCTCCGCTGCGGAGGAGCACGCGCCAGTAGTGGGCCGGTTCATTTTTTTTAAGTCTCGGGTGGGGGTGGCAGGTTGGGAAAGATCTCGGTCAGGTAGAGTGATGCAATTCATTCCGTGCCACCAGGCGCTCACAGAGAACTGCCAGGAATCGGTTCTTTTGGGGTTCGGCTGGCGGCTGTACTGCCAGAATTTCGTCGGGAGACTGGGTCTATGAGTGGAATTGGTGGTGAGATGACGACGACTCTTGTTTCTGTGCGCGAGATTCGTCAGTGGAGGAACACTCGAACTTTCGCCCGACCCCCCTGATGAATGGGGTTTTCTAGAAACGTGAAACAACCTGTCACCCCTTCCCCCCCCCTTTTTTCTTTTCAGCTCCCCCTCCCCACCACCACCCCCCCCCTCCCTCCCTTCCCTCCCTCTCCCCCCCCCCCCCCCCCCCCCCTTTCCCCCTCTCGTCCTTCCTTTTACCACGATGAATATGGGTCGGCCGTTTCTGACGTCACGAGGTGTTTTCCGTCAGCGAATCACCACTATTTATGTATCTGTGACGTCAATTCGGGGATAAAACAGACAGGGAATCGCCGGAGACCCCGCAGTGGTTTCTGGGCAGTCGTTGGACTGTGTGTCCCTGAGTGTGTGTGAGCGTTGGCCAGGAGTTGCAGGGAGCTTTCGGTCGTGTGGATTAAGTCGTGCGAAGTGCGTTGGCCTACGTTTCATCATCCCCCTTTTCCCCAGGATTCGGGAGTGACGGCGCCCTTGGGCAGGTGAGTGAAGCTATTTCTAGGAGTGGGATCCCCTTGTTACGTTTCTTTTTACGTTGCCTCCAATCCTCATACACTCACTTTCAACCAGGGCTCTCACCCCCCCCCCCCCTCCCGCTCCCCCCCTCCCCCCCCCCCAACCTCAAACCGTAGTTTTTTCCATCCTCAATTTTGTCCCGTTGGAAACGTCAAAGATGTCTAAACGTTACTCCCTAGAGTATCTCTAGAGTTTTGCAGACTGAAAAGAGCTTGGGTGGTGTGTTGGAAACAGTCTAGGGAACGGGTGCGAAACGGTCCTCTTTGGCTCTCACTCGTCCCAAGTTGAAGAAGGC
>JADBJO010001806.1:155000-172500 GCA_016801955.1 Conus betulinus | reverse complement strand
ACTGATTTTACAAGTCTGAACTGGGCTAGTGCGACTTTGTTTATATCAAAATGTCTGGACTGGACGAGTTCAGAAATATTTCATGATTTATTCCACCGTTCTCATAAAATGTGTATATGCGAGCGTGTAGGTCTGTCACTGATTTGAGCACTTGGCATCGACGCACATCCCTTCGTTACTGTACGCCCTCTTACTGTAGTAATCCCTACTATGGTGGCTGCAGGATAGTCCTGTAGCAGTAGTCTACGGCTGAAGGATGCTCTTAAGCAGTTATCTAACGACTAAAGGACGTCCTCAATGGCATTCTGGCTGTTACAGGACGTTTTTAAGCGGCTGTTGAGTAGCTAAGGAAGTCCGTACGCAGTAGTATAGCAGTTCAAGAACATTCTTCTACAGAAATCTATCGATCAGCAATGGACGCAGTTTCTCGGTAGTGCAGCGGCTATACAGTCTCCTAACCGCTGGTTTGGCAGCTCAAAGGACATGCATATGAAGTCGAGCGGCTACTGGACATTCTTGACCTGTTTTGGAGGTCAATGTCATTCTGAAGCAGTACTATTACTTACACAATGTGGATGTCTTTCATCACTCGCCCAGCAGCTAAAGGACGCCACTAAACGTAACAGTGGCCGAAGGACGTCCTTGCGTAGTCACCTAACGGCCACATGACGTCATTCTGCTGTAACCAAGTGCCTGGACTACGTCTTTAAGCAGTATTCTAACGACGGCAAATGCATGTCATTATGAAGCAGTCTTTAAGCAGTACTCTAAACGACAAATGAATGTCATTATGTAGCAGTCTTTAATGTCATTATGAATCAGTCTTTAAGCAGTATTCTAACGACAAATGAATGTCACTATGAAGCAGTCTTTAAGCAGTATTCTAACGACGACAAATGCATGTCATTATGAAGCAGTCTTTAAGCAGTACTCTAACGACAAATGAACGTCATTATCATTATGTAGCAGTCTTTAATGTCATTATGAAGCAGTCTTTAAGCAGTATTCTAACGACAAATGAATGTCATTATGAAGCAGTCTTTAAGCAGTATTCTAACGACAAATGAATGACACTATAAAGCAGTCTTTAAGCAGTATTCTAACGATGACAAATGCATGCCATTATGAAGCAGTCTTTAAGCAGTACTCTAACGACAAATGAAGGTCATTATGTAGCAGTCTTTAATGTCATTATGAAGCAGTCTTTAAGCAGTACTCTAACGACAAATGCATGTCATTATGAAGCAGTCTTTAAGCAGTATTCTAACGACAAATGAATGTCACTATGAAGCAGTCTTTAAGCAGTATTCTAACGATGACAAATACATGTCATTATGAAGCAGTCTTTAAGCAGTATTCTAACGACAAATGAATGTCATTATGTAGCAGTCTTTAATGTCATTATGAAGCAGTCTTTAAGCAGTATTCTAACGACAAATGAATGTCGTTATGAAGCAGCCTTTAAACAGTATTCTAACGACAAATGAATGTCATTATGAAGCAGTCTTTAAGCAATATTCTTACGACAAATGAATGTCATAATGAAGTAGTGTTTAAGCAGTATTCTAACGACAAATGAATGTCATTATGAAGCAGCCTTTAAGTATTATTCTAACGACAAATAAATGCCATAATGAAGCAGTCTTTTAGCAGTACTCTAACGACAAATGAATGTCATTATGAAGCAGTCTTTAAGCAGTATTCTAACGACGACAAATGCATGTCATTATGAAGCAGTGTTTAAGCAGTATTCTAACTACAAATGAATGTCATAATGAAGCAGTCTTTAAGCAGTATTCTAACGACGAAATAAATGTCATTATGAAGCAGCCTTTAAGCAGTATTCTTACGACAAATAAATGCCAATATGAAGCAGTCTTTAAGCAGTACTCTAACGACAAATGAATGTTGTAATGAAGCAGTCTTGCGTCTAAAGGACGTTCTTAAATAGTGGTCGAATGGCTAAGGACGTCATTACACACTGTAGTCTAGCGACTAAAGGACGTCCGTCTGAAAGAATCAAACGGCTAAAGGACATCCTTCTGAAATCGTCTAGCGACTAAAGGACGTCCTTCTGAAATAGTCTAGCGGCTACAAGACGTCCTTCTGAAATGGTTTAGCGGCTAAAAGACACCTTCTGTGATAGTCTAGCGACTAAAGGACGTCCTTCTGAAATAGTCCAGCGGCTAAAGGACGCCCTTCTGAAATAGTCTAGCGACTGAAAGGCGTCCTTCTGTGATAGTCTAGCGACTAAAGGACGTCCTATGAAATAGTCTAGCGACTGAAAGGCGTCCTTCTGAAAATAGTCTAGCGACTGAAAGGCGTCCTTCTGTGATAGTCTAGCGACTAAAGGACGTCCCTATGAAATAGTCTAGCGACTAAAAGACGTCCTTCTGTAATAGTCTAGCGACTGAAAAACGTCCTTCTGTATTAGTTTAGCGACTAAAATGCGTCCTTCTGAAATAGTCTAGCGACTAAAGGACGCCCTTCTGTAATGGTCTAGCGACTAAAAAGGACGCTCTTCTGTAATAGTCTTAGCGACTAAAAGACGTCCCTCTGAAAAGTCTAGCGACTAAAAGACGTCCTTCTGTAGTCTAGTAAACTAGCTACTAAAGTACGTCCTTTGGAATAGTCTAGCCGCTAAATGACATCCGTTGAAATAGTCTAGCGGCTATAGGACGTCCGTTGAGATAGTCGGTGGGTAAAGGACGTCTTTCTGAAATAATCTAACCGCTAATGACGCCCTTTGAAATAGTCTAGCGGCTAAAGGACAGTCCTTCTGAAGTGTCTAACGACTAGACGTCCTTCCGAAATAATCCTAAATAATCTAAATGGTCTAGCTGCTAAAGGACATCCGTGTGAAATGGTCTAGTGGTTAAAAAGGACATCCTTGTGAAATGGTCTAGTGGTTAACAAACGTCCCTCTGAAATAGTCTAGCGGCTTTAAGGACGTCTTTGTGAAAGGGTCTAACGGCTAAGGGACGTCCTTTCAAAATAGTCTAGCAGCTAAAGAACATCCGTCTAAAACAATCTAGTGGCTAAAGGATGTCTTTCTGAAATAATCTAACCGCTAGTGACGTCCCATGAAATAGTCTAGCGGCTAAAGGACAGTCCTTCTGAAGTGTCTACCGACTAGAGGACGTCCTTCCGAAATAGTCTAGCGGCGAAAGGACATCCGTCTGAAATGGTCTAGCGGCTAAAGGACGTCCTTCTGAAATGGTCTAGTGGCTAAAGGACGTCCTTCTGAAATAGTCTAGCGGCTTTAAGGATGTCTTTGTGAAAGGTCTAATGGCTAAAGGACGTCCTTCCGAAAAAGCCTAGTGCTTAAAGGACGTCTTTCTGAAAGAATCCAGCGGCTGAAGGGACGTCATTCTGAAACAATTTAGCAGGTAAAGGACGTCCTTAAACAGTTGTCTAACGGCTAAAGGATGTCCTTACGCAGTACTTTAGCGGCTGTGGAACGTCCTTCTGTAATAAACTAGCAGCTAAGGAAAGTCCTTACACAGTAGGCTAGCAGCTAAATGACGTCCTTATGATACAGTCTAGCGGGTAAAGGACGTCCTTTAACAGTAATCTGGCGGCTGAAGGATGTCCTTGAGCAGTAGCTGTTCCGCCGTAGTCTAACGGGTAAAGGACATCCTCAACCACTAGTCTAGCAGCTACAGAATGTCCTTTTATAGTCTAGTCCTTTTTATAGTACAGCCAAAGGACATCCCTAACCAATCGTTCAGATTGTTTCCCTGTCATTTCATGGGCTCGTTTTGGTTTCGTTGTGTATTGCCCTCCCTCCCGTCCCCCTCGTCTCCTCCTCCTCCTCCTCCTCAGACCATCACGATTTTAAGTATACTGGATGTCGTTCTTACTGTGAATATTTCTTCTTCTTCGTTACTGTTGTTGTTGTAGTTGTTGTTGTTGTTGTTGTTGTTGTTGTTGTTGTTGTTGTTGTTGTCATAGTCGTCGTTGTTGCTGTTGTTTTCCTTCTCCTTCTTTTCCCCCTTCTCTTCCTCGACTTCCTCCTACTCCTCCTCCTCCTCCTCCTCCTCCTCCTCCTCCTCCTCCTCCGTCTTCTCCTCCATTCTATCTCTGCCTTTATCTATGTCTGTCTCTCTCTGCCTCTGTCTGGCTGTCTTGTGTCTGTCTGTCTGTCGGTCGGTCGTCTGTCTGTCTGTCTGTCTGTCTGTCTGTCTGTCTGTCTCTCTCTCTCTCTCTCTCTCTCTCTCTCTCTCTCTCTCTCTCTCTCTCTCCCCTCTCTCCCTCCCCCCCGTCTCTGTCTGTGCCTGTGCATGCGTGTGTGTATGCGCGTGCATGTGTGTGGTTTGGAACAATAACAAACGAAAGGCTGCATTGCAGGGAAAAAGATAGCCACTGAAAACTCAGAGTACTAAGGGAATGAATATGCATGAAACCAAAGAATAACCGAAGAATCAGGAGGATACATGGATCCTGAGCTGATTCCAGTGGGATGCAATCAAGATGTGCACTGATACATTCTTTCCTAACAATGGGATAGACTTCAAGTAGGTCAAAAGAAAAAAAAAATGAAGTCACAGAAGCTTTGAATCATTGAGAATCATAGTAAATCAGCCATAAATAAGTCTAGAAAAAAAAAACACACACTTTTTTCAAGCAATATTATTATTTCTGTATATATATTCGGTCAGTGATCTATAATTGATCACAGAGGGACGTCTAGAATGAATGATGTGAAAGTAGTTTCCCGGCGCAAAAATACGAAAAACAAAACAAAACAAAACAAACACACACACACACACACACACACACACACACACACACACACACACACACACACACACACGAAGAAAAAAGAAAAAGAAAATTCAGACAAGTATTTAGATGAATAAATGAAATCGCTATATCAGATCGATTTCACCAGGAATAACAAGACAACAAAAATGTATGACAGAATTCATATAAAAAAAAGAAATGATGAACTGAAAATTTATGCTATCGTTGTTTTTTTCTTCTAAGTTTTCGCTGTTAGATTGGACGTAAATAAACATCAACAAAATCAGTGCAAGATAGAACCCCTTTTTTTTTTTTTTTTTTTTTTTTTAGAATTCATGTTCTTGGATAGATTCTAAACGACAGTTGGATAGAAGTATGCAAACAACAACAACAACAATAGTAACAACAGCATTCTAAACAACAGTTGGACAGAATTAATCAAACTACGACAACGACAACAACAACAAGAACAAGCAATCAACCAATCAACCCACTATCCACCCAACAACAACAGCCAATCAACTAACCAGCCAACCCACCACCCTTCCACCACCCCATCCACCCTTCCACCCAAAGAGACGAACATGGCATGCAGCGACTGAAAAACAATATATAAGTCAAACATCTCAGTAGTGTCTATTTTCCTAGATCCTATTGTATCTCTACATCAAGGATGAGCTTGTACTTGTTTTTAAACCCGAACGGTACAACGCATTAAGACAAACAAAAAGAAAAAAAAGTAAAAACTGACAAACAAAAAGAAAAAAAAAAAAGTAAAAACATGTTAGAATTCTATGAAATATTATAAAATACAGAAAAAAAGACAGCAAAAAAGATGCGGGGGGTTTTTGTTTGTTTTTTTTTTCTTTTCTTTAATTTCTTTTCTACACATGTTCATTGTATTGCCCCATATAGATCATAAGCATACATATTGTTATGAGATTTACGAGAGTTAGTTACAACTGTATAAATATACGATAATAACATCAGTGTGCAAAGACAACTACGATACTTCCCCTTCCCCATCTTCCCACGCCCCATTCCCACCTCCACCCCCATTTCCCACGCCACCACCCAACCACCCCACTCCCCGGAAAAGAAAAAACAAAAAAAAACAAAAACAAAAAAAAACAAAACAAAGGGAGATAAGAGAGACAGGGAAAACTATTCTGAAATGAAATCAGTCGTAAGGACGATGGATGTAAGGTTTGGCGTCCAAACAAGTCAACTGAGGAAGTCACCACTTTCACTTCTTGTAAAGAGCATTTTGTTGGTATTTCCGTCTTCGTTATTCATAATTCTTTATATTAAATGACCAACTAATAATCAATAAACAGATCGATCAATCAATCAGTCAATTAATTAATCAATCAGCCAACCAACTGATCAATTAATCGATCAATCATCAATAATTGATCGATCAATCAATCAATCAATTAACTGACCAGTGAACCAGTCCATCAATACCAATGAATCAGTTTAATTTATCACTGATATCACTTGTTACGTTTTTGTTGCAGTGTGATGTTGTTTGTTTCGTTTCATGGTCTTGCGGTTAATCTGTAGATATTGTTTAGGTGGTACGTAACAAAAACAAGAACAACAAACAACAACAACAACAACAACAAAACCGATGGGGGTATGACACTCATTAGTTATTCATCATAGCCAGTATGTTTATCTATTCACTTATTGTTTGATATCTATACTTCGTTTGAAGAATTTTATCTGTTTATTTATTTGTTTATTTACTTATTCGTTTTGAATTTAGTCATCCATAGTTTTTTTTTAAACTCATATTCATGCATTTATCTATTTATTTTCATTCATTTATTTGTTCATGTAGTTAGTTATATTTATTTATTTATCCATTTGTTCATATGTTTAGTCGTTTATCTATTGTATTACATGCATCACGGAATCTTTCAGAACAGATCTGTCGACACCCATGCATACAATCTACTCGTTCTGCGTGTATGCAACTTCTACCTATCTGCCTTTTTGTATTAGTGTTAGTGTTAGTGTTAGTGTTAGTGTGTGTGTGTGTGTGTGTGTGTGTGTGTGTGTGTGTGTGTGTGTGTGTGTGTGTGTGTGTGTGTGCGCGCGCGCGCGCGCGCGCGCACTTATGTCCAGTGTCGTGTAAATATTTGGCTCATGAAAGAAAGTCAGTGTTTCTATTGCATTAAAACATCAAACAGTGCGCTTTCTTCTCTTCTTTTTTTCATCATCATCATCATCATCATCATCATCATCATCATCATCATCATCATCATCATCATCTTCTTCTTCTTCTTCTTCTTCTTCTTCTCTCTTCTTCTTCTTCTTCTCCTCCTGCTGTTCCTCCTCATTTTTTCTCTCTATTATTCTTATCTTTCCATTTGTACATTGCTATCTTTCTTTCTGTATATTAATTCAACTACCTATATATTTGTCCATTTATCTACCTATCTCTATCTTTCAATCTATGTGTCTGTCTGTCTATCTATCTGTCTATCAATCTATGTGTCTGTCTATCTATCTGTCTTTCTGTAATCTGTCTGTCTGTCTGTCTGTCTGTCTAAACATCAAATTATCTATTTATCTAAGTGTCTTCATGCCTGTCTGAATGTCTAGTTCTACTTTATAATTCCATTGTCTTTTTTATCTCTTCAATGTGGTGATATCATCAGGTTAACAACAACAACAACAACAACAACAAATGATGATGTCTGTCTATGTATCTGTCTGTCTGTCCTGTCTGTCTATCTGTCTGTCTATGATATATCTGTCTGTCTGTAATATATGTCTATCTATCTATATATCTGTCTGTCTGTCTACGTATTATCTATTTATCTATCTGTCTGTCTGACTGTCTTTCTGTCTGTCTATCTATGTACTTTATAATTAATTCCATTGTCTTTTTTTTTTAATCTGTTCAATGTGGTGATAGTATTATGGTAACAATAGCAACAATGTTGATAATAATAATAGTAAAATAATAATAATAATAATAAATAATAATGATAATAATAATGATAGTAACAACAACAACAACAACAACAATAATAATAACAACAATAATACTGACAATGATGATGATACTACTACTACTTGTTGTTGTACTTCTTCTTCTTCTTCTTAATTAATTAATGTCATTGTATGAAACTGCTTCATAATACTTAAACAATGCATTAGTTGACTGAGTGCCTGCATTCTTCACTGATGCTTCAGATCTTGTATCAATGCGCGATTCCCAGTGATTCAGTTCATGATGAGAAGATAATGATAGTAACCAGAGAAGAAGAAGAAGACGACGAAGAATGCTAGCAGTTTTTCTTTGTTTTATAGAATGTTGAAGGCACATGACACACAAATGAAACTTGATGATTGAACAACCAAAATGAACGTACGATTGAATGTTTGAATGAATCTCCATGACAGTTTTTGGCACATTTTTTCAACGTTCCACACCCAATTATTCATACACACACTCACAGACAGATAGACAGACAGACAGACAGACACACACACACACACACACACACACACACACACACACGCACACGCACACGCACACGCACGCGCGCGCGCACACACACACACGCACAGACACACACACACACACACACACACACACACACACACACACACACACACACACACACACACACACTGAATAACTCGCTCACTCACTCACTCATTCACACAATGCACATCAATAGCACGCAGATCCATAAATAAATGTTGACAGTTTAGCAATAATATGAAAATCTTATCTATACCTGTTATTGTGATTGGTCTGTAAAACTCAAAATAAACATGTCTTGCAAAGGAAAAGAGATCCAACAGTATAAAGAACAAAGAAAGAAACAACACAAGTCAACACTGAAACAGGTGAACAAATAATATATTTAATAGACAGATAGACCCACAGGATATTGGAGCACACACACACACACACACACACACACACACACACACACACACACACACACACACACACACACACACACACTCACGCACACACACACGCACACACGCACACACACACACACACACACACACACACACACACACACACACACGACGATTAGCATGTGAAAAATGAAATGAGAAAAGGAAACAAAAGCACGAAATACATAATTAAGAAAAAAGAAATATAATATATCATAATTTTAAAAAAGCGTAAAAATGGTCTTTTCCTAAATGAATATATCATTTGCAATGTCTCTCTGTATGCCTGTCTGACTGCCTAGGTAGGTGGAATTGGTTGAACAGCAGTTATTTCATGATAAACACTTGAATGCCTGAAAAAAAAAAAAAAGGACAATATGTAAGGAAGACAGTGTGTCTTTATCTTTCAAATAATCTTCACTTCACTGATTGTCTGTAAATAATTGTCCAACCATTTCAGTTGTGAAGACCGAGAAATACAGTATGTTAGACAGCGTTACGTACTGTCTTTTATTTCTGACAGACGTATTCTGAATCACTACCTGATATTTGTGATGAATCACTATGTACACCTTGCGCAGATGGGGTGGCTTTTGGATTTTAGAAAAAAAAATGAAACCTGATTTTTTTTTTTTTAGCTGCTGTTCAGACGCATTCATTCTCTCATTCAGAATGTAAATTAAGTACTCGATAGTAGCCGCAAATACTGTGAAGAAAAGTCAAACGCCTGTATTCCTGTATAATTATTTTCCCCTGATCTTTTCGCCAACCTGTCTCTACAGTCTTCCAGTCGAAGACACTGAAAAGATAAAGTGACCAATCAATACATGGATGAAAATATACAGAATGCAATAGACAAATGACCAAAGGCTTAAATCAGCATATTCAGTCATTAAATGAACTATATATTATCTTGTCTTCTACTATCGTGCATTATTTCATATATATCATATCATACATTTATATCATGCCGTATGATATTATATAACATAATATTGTTTAATATTGTACAATATGGTACTAAATCTTATTATAACACTACATTATTAATGTTACTACACTGTATTGTATCATGCTATCATATCATACATCACATTACAAAATATTGTATTTCGTTATTTATGATATACTGTTGTTATATCACACTGTTATATTATGTTATAATATATCACACCATAAAATATTATATGATGTTATATTATATATATGATATTATATTAAATTATTGTATTATATTATTTTATATTTTATATTATATATATTATATTATATTATATTATATTATATTATATTATATATTATATTATATTATTGTATATTAATGTTTCTGTATGTTGGATCAGTCTGTACACATACATGAGCTCTATTTTTCCACTTGCCGGCAGGGATACCTTTTCCTGGCTTGCCTATTACCTAAAGAGCTGGGAACCTGACCACCTACCAAAGAGCTTTCTGTCTTACCGCTCTGCCCATCTCTCTGTCTTCCCATCTATCTGTCTGTCCACCTGTCTCTCTGTCCACCTATCTGTCTGTCCATCTGTCTGTCTGTCTGTCCACCTATCTGTCGTCCACCTATCTGTCTGTTCACCTGTCTGTCTGTCCACCTATCTTTCTGTCCACCTATCTGTCTGTCCACCTGTCTGTCCTGTCTTACCTCTCGCCCACCTGTCTGTTCACCCATCTGTCTGTCCACCTGTCGGTCTCTGTCCACCTATCTGTCTGTCCACCCATCTGTCTGTCCACCGATCTGTCTATCTACCTGTCTGTGCATCTATCTGTCTGTCCACCTGTCTGTCCATCTATCTGTCTGTCCACCTATTTGTCACCTGTCTGTTCTATCTGTCTGTCCACCTATGTCTGTCCATCTATCTGTCTGTCCATCTATCTGTCTGTCCACCTGTCTGTCCACCTATCTGTCCACCTGTCTGTCTGTCCACCTATCTGTCTGTCCACCTACCTGTCTGTCCACCTATCTGTCTGTCCACCTCTCTGTCCACCTATCTGTCTGTCCACCTGTCTGTCCACCTTTCTGTCTGTCCACCTCTCTGTACCTGTCTGTGTCCACCTGTATGTCTGTCCACCTATCTGTCTGTCCACCTAACTGTCCACCTGTCTGTTCCACCTGTCTGTCCACCTGTATGTCTGTCCACCTATCTGTCCATCCCATCTATCTGTCTGTCTTACCTCTGTCTGCCCACCTCTCAGTCTCCCCTCCTGCCTGTCTCAGTCTCCCCACCTGTCTGTCTGTCCACCTATCTGTCTATCCACCTATCTGTCTGTCCACCTGTATGTCTGTCCACCTATCTGTCTAACCAACCACCTATCTCTGTCTAACCACCTATCTGTCTGTACACCTGCCTGTCTGCCCACCCTATCTGTCTGTCCATCTATCTGTCTGTCCACCTATCTGTCCCATTTTTCTGTCTGTCCAACTATCTGTCTGTCCATCTATCTGTCTGTCCATCTATCTGTCTGTCCATTTATCTGTCTGTCCACCTATCTGTCTGTCCACCTATCTGTCTGTCCATCTATCTATCTGTCCATCTATCTGTCTGTCCACCTATCTGTCTGTCCACCTATCTGTCTGTCCACCTATCTGTCTATCCACCTATCTGTCTATCCACCTCTCTGTCTGTCCACCTGTCTGTTGTCCACCTCTCTGTATGTCCATCTATTCTGTCTGTCCACCTATCTGTCTGTCACCTATCTGTCATCCCACCTCCTCTGTCTGTCCACCTCTCTGTCTGTCCAAGCTAACTGTCTGTCCACTCTCTCTCTGTCCATCTATTTGTCTATCCACTATATCTGTCCTCTTAACGATTCTACATGCTGCCAGCATATCCACCTTCCTGCCTGCCCATCCGCCTGCCTGACTCTATTCCTGACCTGTCTGCCTGCCCATCGGCCTCTATCTGCCCATCTGCCTGCCCGCCTATCGACCTGCTATCTCACCTGCCCGCCCAACGACCTGCTATCTCCACCTGCCCGCCCATCCACCTTCCTTCCTGCCTCACCATGCCTGCCCTTTCACCTGCCTGCCTCATATATTCCTGACCTGTCCGCCCGCCCATCGGCCTGCTATCTCACCTGCCCGCCCATCGGCCCTGCTATCTCACCTGCCCGCCCATCGGCCTGCTATCTCACCTGCCCGCCCATCGACCTGCTGCCCTTTCACCTGCCCGCCCATCAACCTGCTGCCCTCTCACCTGCCCGCCTCATAACCTGCTGATCTGTCCTGCCCGCCCATCGGCCTGCTATCTCACCTGCCCGCCCATCGGCCTGCTATCTCACCTGCCCGCCCATCGGCCTGCTATCTCACCTGCCCGCCCATCAACCTGCTATCTCACCTGCCCGCCCATCGGCCTGCTGTCTCACCTGCCCGCCCATCGGCCTGCTATCTCACCTGCCCGCCCATCGGCCTGCATCTCACTGCCCGCCCATCGGCCTGCTATCTCACCTGCCCGCCCATCGGCCTGCTATCTCTCACCTGCCCGCCCATCGGCCTGCTATCTCACCTGCCCGCCCACCAACCCTGCTATCTCACCTGCCCGCCCACCGGCCTGCTATCTCACCTGCCCGCCCATCGGCCTGCTATCTCACCTGCCCGCCCATCGGCCTGCTATCTCACCTGCCCGCCCCATCGGCCTGCTATCTCACCTGCCCGCCCATCGACCTGCTGTCTCACCTGCCCGCCCATCGACCTGCTGTCTCACCTGCCCGCCCAGCTCTCTGCCTGCCCACCCATTCCCACTGCGTTGACAACAACATGCGTGCATTCTCTCCTCCCTGCCTTCCTGCCACCCTGTCTGCCAGCACTACTATCTGCCTGCCCTCCACCCTGCCTGCCCAGCCGCTAGACTGCACACCCACCGGCCTGGCTATCCATTTGCCCACCAACCCAGAATGCCTGCTGACCCACCATGCCTTTCAACCTACCTGCTAGTCCATCCGTCTGCCTGTCCATTCATTTGCCGGCCTGCCCGTCTATCCACTTGCTAACTCACCTGCCACCTCCCTCCCTCGCCTGTTCATCGACCTGTCTGCCTACCACATTTCCCAGACCACCCACCTGTCTGCCCATACGTCTGCCTACGTAACTCCCTGGCTGCCCACACATCTGTCTGCCCACAACCTCTCTGTCAAACACCTGCCTACCAAAATACCTGCTTGCCGGCAACCTGCCTACCCACTCGCCCTTGTGCTCACTCACCTGCCTGCATTTCTCCTGCCTGTCCTCCTGCCTGTCAACACACCTGTCTGCTCTCCTGCCTGTCCACACACCTGTTTGCCCTCTGCCTGTCCACATATATGCCTGCCTGCCCTGCCTGTCCACACACCTGCCTGCCCCTCCACCTGCCTGTCCACACACCTGCCTGCCCTCCACCTGCCTGCTCTCCACCTGCCCTGCCCACACACCTGCCTGTCCACACACCTGCCTGTCCACACACCTGTCTGCCCACACACACCTGCCTGCCCTCCACCTGCCTGCCCTCCACCTGCCTGTCCACACACCTGCTGCCCACACCCTGCCTGTCCACACACCTGCCTGCTCTCCACCTGGCTGTCCACACAACTGCTTGCCCTCCTGCCTGTCCACACACCTGCCTGTCCCTGCCTGCCCACACACCTGCCTGCCCTCCACCTGCCTGCCCACACACCTGCCTGCCCTCCACCTGCCTGTTCACACACCTGCCTGTCCCACACACCTGCCTGTCCACACACCTGCCTGTCCACACACTGCCCTGCCCTCCACCTGCCTGCACACACACCTGCCTGTCCTCCACCTGCCTGTCCACACACTTGCCTGTCCACACACCTGCCTGTCCACACACCTGCCTGCCCACACACCTGCCTGCCCACACACCTGCCTGTCCACACACCTGCCTGCCCACACACACTGCCTGCCCTCCACCTGCCTGCCCACACCTGCCTGTCCTCCACCTGCCTGTCCACACACTTGCCTGTCCACACACTGCTGTCCACACACCTGCCTGCCCTCCACCTGCCTGCCCTCCACCTGCCTGCCCACACACACCTGCCTGCCCTCCACCTGCCTGTCCGCACACCTGCCGGCCCTCCACCTGCCTGTCCACACACCTGCCTGCCTCCACCTGCTGCCCACACACCTGCCCTACTCTCCACCTGCCTGTCTACACATCCCTGCCTGACTTCCTGCCTGCCCACACACACCTGCCCTCCTGCCTGTCCACACACCTGCCTGTCCTCCACCTGCCTGTCTACACATCCGCCTGCCCTCCTGCCTGTCCATACACCTGCCTGCCCCTCCTGCCTGCCCACACACCTGCCTGCCCACACCTGCCTGCCCTCCTGCCTGTCCATACACCTGCCTGCCCTCTGCCTGCCCACACACCTGCCTGCCCTCACCTGATTGACCACACACCTGCCCGTCCACACACCCTGCCTGCCTTCCACACCTTCCTGTCCACACTCCTGCCTGCCTTCCACACACCTGTCCACACACACCTGCCTGCCTCCCACCTGCCTGTCCACACACCTGCACCTCTCACCTGCCTGTCCACACACCTGCCTGTCCACACACACCTGCCTGCCCTCCACATGATTGTCCCACACACCTGCCCATTTACACACCTGCCTGCCTTCCACCTGCCTCTCCACCACACCTGCTGCCTTCCACCTGCCTGTCCACACACCTGCCTGCCCTCTCACCTGCCTGTCCACACACCTGCCTGTCCACACACCTGCCTGCCCTCCTGCCTGCCCACACACCAGCCTGCCTCCACCTGCCTGTCCCACCTGCCTCCTACACACATGCCTATCCACACACCTGTCTACGTAGACACAGGCCTAACCACACACCTGCCTACCCACACACCTGACAACCCACACACCTGACTACCTACACACCTGCATACCCACACACCAGTCTACCTATACACCAGTCTACCTACACACCTGCTCTACCAGCACACGTGCCTGCCCCACACACCTGCCTACCTACACACCTGCCAGCCCACACATCTCCCTGCCCACACACCTGCCTATTTACACACCTGTCGACCTACACACATGCCTGCCCACACACCTGCCTATTTACACACCTACCTATCTACACACCTGCCTACCCACACTCCTGCCTGCCCACCCCCTGCCTACTCACACCTGCCTGCCCACACACCTGCCTATCTACACACCTGACTGCCCACACACCTGCCTATTTACACACCTGACTGCCCACACACCTGCCTACCTACACACCTGCCTACTTACACACCTACCTATCTACACACCTGCCTGCCCACACTCCTGCCTGCCACACACCTGCCTCCCTACACACATGCCCTACCACACACCTGCCTCCCCATACACATGCCTGTCCACACACACCTGCCTGCCTATCTACACACCTGACTGCCCACACACCTGCCTATCTGTACTCCTGCCTGCCCACACACCTACCTATCTACACACCTGCCTGCCCACACACCTGCCTACCTACACACCTGCTGCCCACACACCTGCCTGCCGACACACCTGCCTACCCACAAACCTGCCTACCAACACACCTGCCTGCCCACAAACCTGCCTGCCCACACCTGCCTACCAACACACCTGCCTACCCACACACCTGCCTACCCACACACCTGCCTACCAACACACCTGCCTACCCACACACCTGCCTACCAACACACCTGCCTATCCTACACACCTGCCTGCCCACACAAACCTGCCTCACCACTACCTACACCCACTCACCTGCCTACACACACACCTGCCTGCCCACACACCTGCCTCACCACATGCCTGCCCGCCCACACACCTGCCTCACCCACACACCTGCCTACCTACACACCTGCCTGCCCACATACCTGCCTCACCACATACCTGCCCGCCCACACACCTGCCTCACCACACACCTGCCTCACCACACACACCTGCCTCACCACATACCTGCCTGCACCACACACACCTGCCTACCACATACCTGCCTGTCCACTCACCTGCCTACCCTACACACCTGCCTGCCCACACACACTGCTGCACCACATACCTGCCTGCCTACGCACCTGCCTACCTACACACCTGCCTGCCCCACACCTGCCTATTTACACACTGCCTCCCCACACACCTGCCTGCCTATTTACCCACACCTCTCTGTCCACACCCTGCCTCCCACACACCTGTCTGCCCACACACATCTGTTTACAAAGACACCTGCCCGTCCACACACCTGTCTACCTAGACACCTGCCTGTCCACATACCTGTCTACCTAGGCACCTACCTGCCTGCACACCTGTCTATCCACAACCTTGTCAGACCACACGCCTGCCTGCCCACACACCTGCCTGCCCACACACTTGTCAGCCCACACACCTGCATGTGCACACACCTGCCTATCCACACACTTGCCTGCCCATACACCTGTCAGCCCACACACACCTGCCTGTCCACACACCTGTCAGCCCACACACCTGCATGCCCACATGCCTGCCTGTCCACACACCTGCCTGTCCACACATCTGTCTACCTAAACGCGCCTGCCTGTCCACACACCTGCCTGTCCACACACCTGCCTACCCACACACCTGCATGCCCCCACACACCTGCCTGTCCATACACCTGTCTACCTAGACGCCTGCCTGTCCATACACCCTGCCTGTCCACACGCCTGCCTGTCCACACACCTGCCTGTCAACACACCTGCCTGTCCATACACCTGTCTACCTAGACACCTGCCTGCCCACACACCTGTCTACCTCGACACCTGCCTGCCCACACACCTGCCTGCCCCACACACCTGTCTGTCTACACACCTGCCTGTGGACACACCTGCCTGCCCACGCACCTGCCTGTCCACACACTTGCCTGCCCACACACCTGTCTACCTAGATACCTGCCTGCCCACACACCTGCCTGTCCACACACCTGTCTATCCACACACCTGCCTGTCCACACACTGCCTGTTCTTACACCTGCCTGCCCACACACTTGCCTGTCCACACACACCTGCCTGCCCACACACCTGTCTATCCACACACCTGCCTGCCCACACACACCTGTCTATCCACACACCTGCCTGTCCACACACCTGCCTGCCCACACACCTGTCTACCCAGACACCTGCATGCCCACACACCTGTCTATCTAGACACCTGACTGCTAATCCATCTGCCTGCTGACCTCACTGCCTATCCATCCAGCTGTCTGCTCACATACCTGCCTTTCCATCCCCATACATGCGCACTTGCCTTTCAGCCCATTTATGTGCCTGCTCACTTACCTGCCTTGCCATCCCCATGCATGCACACCTGCCTATCTGCCCATTTATCTGCCTGCTCATTTACATGCCTGCCTATCCATCTGTCCAATCACTTACCTGCCTGCCCATTCATCTACCTGATTACTTACCCAACTGCCCATCCTCCTGCCTACCCATTCACCTGCCCTAGCCTACCCACCATCCACCTGTTTGTCTCACTCTCTGCTCCCCACTAACCTTCATGATTATGTATCTGCCTGCCTTCCCATCTGCCTAACCGTTCAAACTACCTGCACAAGTGTCCTATTACCTGGTCCGCCATACTTCCTGCTTGCCTGTGCACTTGCGTGTCCACCCACCATCTGTACACCTACCTGCATACATACCTATCTGCCTGTCCACCTACCTACATGAACACCTATCTGCCTGGTCTGCCTGCCTGTCCGCCAGCCTGCCTGCCCACATACATGCCTGCTTATATACGTACCTCTCGCTTGCATGTTGGCCAGAGGGTCCACTCGCCTGTCCAACTGCCTGTTGGCCTTCCTGATCCGCCCTACTGCTTGCTGTCAGTCTGTGTA
>JADBJO010001806.1:135000-152500 GCA_016801955.1 Conus betulinus | reverse complement strand
ACCTACCCACGTTCAAGCTCAGTGAATGTCTCTCCGTTTGCTCTGTATTCCGTTATAATTCTGCCTCCTGTCTTCCACTGTCTTTTACTACCAGAAAGAAACAGCTACATTTGGGGGGGCTGGGAGGGGTGGGGGAGGCGTGTGGGGATGGGGTGGGAGGGGCATGTATTTTTTCTTCTGTTTGTCTCTCTCTCTCTCTCTCTCTCTCTCACTCACACACACACACACACACACACACACACACACACACACACACACATACACGCGCGCGCGCGCGCGCGCGCACGCACGCACGCACGCACACACACGGA
This sequence comes from Conus betulinus, assembly GCA_016801955.1. Classification (NCBI taxonomy): domain Eukaryota; kingdom Metazoa; phylum Mollusca; class Gastropoda; order Neogastropoda; family Conidae; genus Conus; species Conus betulinus. The sequence goes on along the minus strand of JADBJO010001806.1, from coordinate 152,189 downwards.
TGGGAGTGTTGAGTTACAAAACAAACAGTACGAATTTACAATATGCGTATGGTGTCCATATTCAGCAAGGTTTTCTTTCTGCTTTGCTGCCTTGTACATGTAGGTAGATGGGAAATAAAGATAAATGATTGTGGATTGTGTTGTTGGGACTTCATTATTGTTGTTACCTTACTCATATGGCCATGGAATGTGTGTGTTTGGATCTTAACCTTAGGTACCTGGATTGATTAAAATGCGTACCACCACTGTTTTGCTTTTGTCTCGCTTTCTTTCTTTTGTCTGTCTATCTGTCTGTCTGTCTCTGGCTTTCTCTCTGTCGCTCTGTCTTGTCTGTTTCTCTTGCCGTCTCTCTGTCCCTCTTTGTGACGCCCCTCCCCCCACCCACCCCACCCCTCCGCCCCTCCCGTCCGCACTCCCCCGCGTACGTCTCGTTCTCTCTTTTTTTTGTATCTTTGTTGATGATTGTACTCAACAGAAGTAGTTACGGTTTTGTTCTTTGTCTATTTATGAAAATAAAGATCAGTCTGAAGCCTTTTCAACTGCCTGATAGGTCTGCTGTTTATATCATTCTTGCATATTTAAAGTGATAGTCACTTTTGTTGCGTTCTCTCTCTCTCTCTCTCTCTCTCTCTCTCTCTCTCTCTCTCTCTCTCTCTCTCTCTCTCTCTCTCTCTCTCTCTCCCGCACACGCGCACATACACACAGACAGAATAGATAGACAGATTTATATATGATGATAAAACCTCGGTCCAGTTGCCCATACTTTCAAAAACGTGAGTGGCGCAAACGTCAAAATCCGTTGGAGTTACACACACACACACACACACACACACACACACACACACACACACACACACACACACACACACACACACACACACACACACACACACACACACACACATGTTAAACAAGATTAGAAATCAAATTTACATGTAATGGGAAAGGGAGCATAAGGAGAATTTCTTCTTTTGTGGGCGCTATCATTAGTTTGATTGTTCCTCCAGAGGGGAAGTTAGTTTGATTGTTCCTCCAAAGGGGATCATGAGTTGATTGTTCCTCCAGAGGGGAGGTTAGTTGACTGTCCCTCCAGAGGGGAGTTTAGCTGACTGTTCCTCCTCCAGAGGGATCATGAGTTGACTGTTCCTCCAGAGGGGGAGGTTAGTTGACTGTTCCTCCAGAGGGGATCATGAGTTGATTGTTCCTCCAGAGGGGAGGTTAGCTGATTGTTCCTCCAGAGGGGATCATGAGTTGATTGTTCCTCCAGAGGGGAGGTGAGTGATTGTTCCTCCAGAGGGGATCATGAGTTGATTGTTCCTCCAGAGGGGAGGTTAGTTGAGTTCCAGAGGGGAGGTTAGTTGACTGTCCTCCAGAGGGGATCATGAGTTGATTATTCCTCCAGAGGGGAGGTTAGTTGACTGTCCCTCCAGAGGGGAGGTGAGTTGATTATTCCCTCCAGAGGGGAGGTTAGTTGACTGTCCCTCCAGAGGGGAGGTTTGACTGTCCCTCCAGAGGGGAGGTAGTTGATTGTTCTCCAGAGGGGAGGTTAGTTGATTGTCCCCCCAGAGGGGAGGTTAGTTGATTGTCCCTCCAGAGGGGAGGTTAGTCGATTGTCCCTCCAGAGGGGAGGTTAGTTGTTGTTCCTCCAGAGGGGAGGTTAGTTGGACCAGCTAACAACAGTCTTTCACTCTGCGAAGAGCTCATGAGGCTTGTTCCTCATTCCTAGCTGCCTGTGGCGTGAGAAACTCTCATGTAAGCGAAAAAGAAACCCCCGAAAATCAAACAGATCCTCCTGCATATAGGAACTGTGCCTTAAAAAACAAACAAAAAAACAAAACAAACAAACAAACAAGAGCACTTGGTGAATCAGAAAATCAGAGTTTAGAATCACATGGTTAACTAAAATCTGTCCAAAATCTGAAGGCACAAATGTAGAAAACAGCCTGTAGTAATGAAAAAGCACAAAGATTAACAATCGCTCTCTAAATAATCCCAAGTTTAAATCACCGGACACTGCTCAACAAGCTTGTAGGACTCGCAGGCTGGTGCAGAACATGCAAAAAAAAAAAAAAAAAATGATAATCAAACTTTGGCCCAAAATGTCTGTTATGTTCAGAAATGGGACGGAGCAAACATCAAATCCGCCCCAGACGACAATAAATAAACAGATATACGTTTACGGAAAAGGTGGGCACGAAAAAGTCCTTATCCTGCTGTCATCAGTTTTATTGTTGCTCCCTTAGGGGGGATCAGCAGGACCAGCAAGCCACTGTGTTTCGTTCTGTGAAGAGATCATCAGTCATGTCTCTGGATCCTGGCTTCCTGGGAGATGAGAAACTGTGTCCTATACGCAAAAAGGACACTGTAAAAAAAAAATCAAGGAGATCCTCCTGCATATTTGAACAGTGTCTCGAAACAAACAAACGACAGCATGCAGAGAAGGGGAAAGTAAGAGATTTAAAACAATGTAGTTGACTAAGATATTTCTGAAATCTAAACGGGCGAATATTCGAAAGACACAGCGTACGGGGACCAGTAACTAATGATACAAATCCACAAAGCAATCAACAGCTGTTTCGCTCCTGTCAATGAGCTCGCCAGACTTGTTTCTGGACGTTCCTGGTTACCCGCAGGGTGAGAGATCATTGTCACTGCAGCGAAAACAAAACACAACAAATCCCCCTATACATCTAACAAGTAAGAGCAGGATGAAGTGAGCTGGCGAACAATTCCTCTGTCATTATACCCATGACTTTGCACACATTTTTATTAAAAGGGGGATGGGGCGAGAAGGCGGAAAGGAGGAGGGGCGAGAGAGAAAGGAAATGGGAATGAAACAGACGATGTCAGTCCGTCTTGAAAACAGAACAATTTATATCTCTTGCCCAGAGGTAAGGAAATGAATTGCATGAAATGGTAAAATCATCGTTTAAAGAGTACTATAAATCTTTGAGGCTATGCCTGAAAATCCAGTTAGGGATACAAGATGCAATCATCGTTCAAAGAGTATAGATCTTTGAGTCTATGCTTGAGGTACAAGGTTCAATGTACTGTTTGATTAACCATGTCTGCACATGGACAGAAGCTGGAGACTGCTCAAGTACCCGGCTGAGATCCATGATAAGCGATGACGGTTCCCAGACAGACACCCTGCCAAAGGCAGCATTGATTATATATATATATATATATATATAGATAGATAGAGATAGATAGAGAGAGAGAGAGAGAGAGAGAGAGAGAGAGAGAGAGAGAGAGAGAGAGAGAGAGAGAGAAATAGATATAGATATAGATATATTCCTGCCAGAACAGCATTTGATTGAAGCTCATGAGAGATGCAGTCTCCCACTGATTAACCATACAATAATATGCTGAACACGCAAGTTGTGGAGGGAGAACAAGTGCAGACTAACGAACTCTCTTTCTTTAAAATCATGACTAGGTGCATTTTTTAAAAGAAAGCGGGGAGGGAAAAAACGGAAGGAACTAAAATAGAGGGAATTAGAATACAGAATCCTTCACTAACCGTACAAGGGGAACCACCATAGTCCACACTGACAGCGGAATCATCTTATATCGCCTGCTCCAAAGCGCAGTTCCTCCTCTGATCTGGACTGATCACCAGGACACAGCCGACGTGTGTCGGTCCTCCCTCAGCATCAAAAGAAGATGATAATTCTGTGAATTCTGTGGTATTTTTTTATCTAAGAGCTCAAAGCCAGAATCAGAATCAGGCGGCACCCCAAGGCAGTCAGTGAAGGGCAGAAAAGTAGGATGAAGAAAAAACGCTGTCAGGAAATAAGCTGCCGAAAAATTGAAATCATAAAGTAGAGTGATAAATGGAGGGGGGGGGGGGGGGGGGGGGGGGGGGGGGGGGGGGGGGGGGGGGGGGGGGGGGGGGGGGGGGGGGGGGGGGGGGTGCTTGAACCAGCACTAGGATCTGTTTGTGGACACAAGGCAGGTTAGGAGGTGATAACAGTCGGAATGGTCAGTCACATGGTCAGCACTGTTGTTTCGTCACCCAAGCACTGTCAGTCACAGATTTACTTGGATCTCCTGAGGGATGCCGTCTCTAAATGATTGACCTCACCAAAACTTTCTAAACAAGTCAAACACACACACGCACGCACGCACACACGCACGCACGCACGCACGCACGCACACACACACACACACACACACACACACACACACACACACACACACACACACACACACACACACACACACACACACACACACACACACACACACTGAAGTGGGGAAAGGGGGTGAGCAAAAGGAAATGGGAAGGAAGTAGAGCGCGTGATCTATCTATCTATCTACCTATCAACCTACCTATCTATCATATTCATCTATCTGTATGTATGTGTGTATGTATGCATATATGTATGTATGTATATATATATATATATATATATATATGTATGTATGTATGTATGCTTTATATATATATATATATATATATGTGTGTGTGTGTGTGTGTGTGTGTGTGTGTGTGTGTGTGTGTGTGTGTGTGTGTGTGTGTGTTTCGAGCATGTGTGAAACGTCTTCTGATGACGTCGGCTATCGCATTCCCAACCGAAAATTGCACACAACCATGACGGACTAAAGAACAGGGATCAAGCGATACGAACTCCCTACCCGAAACGGAACACAGTTTTGGTCCTGTACGGTTGGCCTGTCACACAATCGCGGAGTTAAACTTAGCTGTTCACTGTTTGCGGGTTGAAAAAAAAGGTCATCTATGTGCCACTACGTGCTTTGGGAAAACGCCTATGGGAAAACGCCCACCCTCTAATAAGTATAACACTCTTCAAGACCTGGGCCTCACCATGGGATTCTTTCGCTTTTTGTTGTTACCAATCTGGAAACAGTATACAAGATCCAGCGAATGGCGTACCTCGACACATATAGTCACTGAACTGAAGAAAAGAACGAGAAGATCAGAGTTTAAGCTTCCTTGCTTCTGATTCAGCACATTCTCTTCTAAAACTAACTGAATATTTCATTCAAAACATAGTTAATGCTATCTCTAAGGGATAGAGTTAAGATATTTAAATATGGCCCGTCATTATTCTCCTTCCCATGTACCAAAATAGTACTGTCCTTTGAGTCGTGCAAGATGAATCGATATGAATATTCCGGAGAAAAACAAAACCCATAACCTCAAACATATGTAACAAGAAATATACAAAATGTACAGCAAACACATCGTTTCAGACAGGAAAACGACACAAATCCACATACGCAGTCGCTGCTGTGAAAATAACAGCATCAGGAAATCCACTTCTAAACTGGGTCAATGGAAGAAGGTCTGGTCTTCAAGGGGGAGGGTGAGGGGGGAACAGATCCGAAACAAATAGGGGAAACGTGTGTACCGTGCAATTAGCGGCGCAAAAACTAGAAGAGAAAAGGGCTCTGCGCCAAAGAAGTCGTCTTCGTTAAAAAACAAGAACAGCTACGACAACAACAACAGCTACGACAACAACCAGGGGGAAAAACCCTTAACAACAAACAAAAACGTGCGTCGTAAAAATCCGTGTTTAATCAGGATTGAAGAGAGAGGTACGTTCCCCCTATAGTAACACTTTCCTATATGCTACTCTTTACTATAAACATCGTTCAACCAACATCTACCCCACCCCAACTCCCCACACGCAAATTGTTGCTACATGGTACTTTTCACTACGGGTGATAGTCAGCCATGTCCCCATCCCCCGCTGCCCCCCCCACTCCTTGCTATTTTTCACTAGAAGTGTTGTTCACCCAATGCTTCCATCCCCATCCTCGACACCCCCCACCCCGCGCTTCCCTCTATTGCTGCATGCTACTTTCCATACAGTTATCGTTCAGTCAACTTTCTCCCCCCAAATATATGCTACTTTTCATTACAGGTATTGTTCAGTCCAAATATATCTATTTTTCATTACAGGTATTATTCAGTCAATATCCCCCCTACCCCCAAACATATGCTATTTTTCATTACAGTTATTGTTCACTCAATATCCCCCCTCCCCCTCAAATATGAAATGTTTTCGTTACAGGTATTATTCAGTCAATATCCCCCTCCCCCCTCAAAGATATGCTACTTTTCATTACAGGTATTATTCAGTCAATATCCCCCCCCCCCCCCCCCCCACAAATGTAGGCACACATACTTATTCATCAATACAGGTATTCCCTCAGTCACAGGTATTATTCAGTCAATATCCCCCCCCCCCCCCCTCAAATGTATGCTACTTTTCATTACAGGTATTATTCAGTCAACATCCCCCCCCCCCCCCCCCCAAAGATATGCTACTTTTCATTACAGGTATTATTCAGTCAATATCCCCCCCCCCTCCACAAATGTATGCTACTTTTCATTACAGGTATTATTCAGTCAATACCCCCCCCCCCCCAAAATGATATGCTACTTTTCATTACAGGTATTATTCAGTCAATATCCCCCCTCCCCCTCAAAATGATATGCTACTTTTCATTACAGGTATTATTCAGTCAATATCCCCCTCCCCTCAAAGATATGCTACTTTTCATTACAGGTATTATTCAGTCAACATATCCCCCCCTCCCCCTCCCCCCAATATAGCTACTTTTCATTACAGGTATTATTCAGTCAATATCCCCCCCCTCAAAGATATATACTTTTTTTCATTACAGGTATTATTCAGTCAATATCCCCCCCCCCTCAAAGATATGCTACTTTTCATTACAGGTATTATTCAGTCAATATCCCCCCCCCCCCCCCCCCGAATATATGCTACTTTTCATTACAGGTATTATTCAGTCAATATCCCCCTCCCCCCAAAGATATGCTACTTTTCATTACAGGTATTATTCAGTCAATCCCCCCCCCCCCCCAAAAGGTATATACTACTTTTCATTACAGGTATTATTCAGTCAATATCCCCCCCCCCCCTCCACAAATGTATGCTACTTTTCATTACAGGTATTATTCAGTCAGTCAATATCCCCCCCCCCCCCCCCCCCTCCACAATGTATGCTACTTTTCATTACAGGTATTATTCAGTCAATATCCCCCCCTCCACAAATGTATGCTACTTTTCATTACAGGTATTATTCAGTCAATATCCCCCCCCCCCCCCATCCACAAATGTATGCTACTTTTCATTACAGGTATTATTCAGTCAATATCCCCCCCCCCTCCACAAATGTATGCTACTTTTCATTACAGGTATATTCAGTCAATATCCCCACCCCCCCCCCATCCACAATGTATGCTACTTTTCATTACAGCTATTATTCAGTCAATATCCCCCCCCCCCCCCCACACAAATGTATGCTACTTTTTCATTACACTATTATTCAGTCAATATCCCCCCCCCCCCCCCCTCACAAATGTATGCTACTTTTCATTACAGCTATTATTCAGTCAATATCCCCCCCCCCCCCCCCCACAAATATATACTACTTTTTAATTACAGGTATTATTCAGTCAATATCCCCCCCCCCCCTCCACAAATGTATGCTACTTTTCATTACAGATATTATTCAGTCAATATCCCCCCCCCCCCCTCAAAATATGCTACTTTTCATTACAGGTATTATTCAGTCAATATCCCCCCCCTCCCCCTCAAAGATAAGCTACTTTTCATTACAGGTATTATTCAGTCAAACCCCCCCCCCCCCCCCCCCCAATATGTACTACTTTTCATTACAGATATTATTCAGTCAACATCCCCCCCCCCCCCAAAGATATGCTACTTTTCATTACAGGTATTATTCAGTCAGTATCCCCCCTCCCCCCTCAAAGATATGCTACTTTTCATTACAGGTATTATTCAGTCAACATCCCCCCCCCCCCCCCCCCCCCCATATATACTACTACTTTTTATTACAGATATTATTCAGTCAACATCCCCCGCCCCCCCCCAAAGATATGCTACTTTTCATTACAGGTATTATTCATTCAGTATCCCCCCCTTCCCCCAAATACATACTATCTTTCATTACAGGTATTATTCATTCAGTATCCCCCCCTTCCCCCAAATACATACTATCTTTCATTACAGGTATTATCAGTCAATATCCCCCTCCCCCAAATGTATGCTACTTTTCATTACAGGTATTATTCAGTCAATACCCCCCCCCCCCCCCACAAATGTATACTACTTTTCATCACAGGTATTATTCAGTCAATATCCCCCCCCCCCCTCCCCCCCCCCTCCACAAATGTATGCTACTTTTCATTACAGGTATTATTCAGTCAATATCCCCCCCCCCCCAAATACATACTACTTTTTTTATTACAGGTAATTATTCAGTCAATCCCCCCCCCCTCCACACAATGTATGGTACTTTTCATTACAGGTATTCGTTACAGGTATCGTTAAGCCAACACCGGCCTGCCCCCTCCCCCCTTCACTAAATATATGTCACTTTTATCACAGGCATTGTTCAGTCAACCTCCCCCCCCCCTCCCCCCCCCCCCAAAAAAAATGTATATATGCTATCTTTCATTACAGACATTATCAGTTATTATTCAGTCAATATCCCCCCTCCCCCATATATTTGCTAATTTTCATTACAGGTATTTGGTACAGATATCGTTCAATCATCGCCCCCCCCCCCCCCCCCCCCCCCCCCCCCCCCCCCCCCCCCCACACACACACCAAATACAAGTCACTTTTCATTACGGGCATTGTTACGTCAACTCCCCCCCCCCCCCCCCCCCGGCCGCCCTCCCCCATTCCATTCCAAGTACATGCACTTTTTATATAGGTATTGTTCAGCCCCCCCCCCCCCCCCCCCCCCCCTTCTCACTTCACTTCAGGTGATTTTTCACCGTAAGTATCGTTATACAAAACTCTCTCACCACCACCACCACCACCCACTTCCACCGCTACCTACTTCTTGTCGCTACAGATATCATTCAGCTATCCTCACAGCTCTTCCATACCCACCCACCCCTACTCCATGCTACTTTTCACTCAGGATTTCGACCACCCATCCACCCCTTCCCCCCACCTTCATCCCTTACCTCAGATACCATTTTCTTTACAGATATCATTCAGCAATCTCTCCCTGTGCACCTTATATTGCTACATTTCACTGCAGCTATCTTTCATCCTCCCCAACCCCCACCCTCCTTGCTTATTACGTGTTACTTTTTAAGACACATTGCTCACCCAATAATCCTTAGCCCCCTTCCACACCTTAATACAAACTGCATTTCACTGCAGATATCGTGTACAGAACACCCCCTTGTCCATTCACCCCGTTTACTACATGTCACTTTGATTTACAGGTATCGCCCTGCATACCCCCAGTCTTCCCTACTAATGCTACTTTACACCACAGGTATAGTTCACCCCACATCCTACTAATGCTACTTTACACCATAGGTATAGTTCACCCCACACCCTGCTAATGCTGCTTACATCACAGGTATAGTTCACCCCACACCCTGCTAATGCTACTTTACACGCAGGTATAGTTCACCCCACACCCTACTAATGCTACTTTACACTACAGGTATAGTTCACCCCCACACACGCTACTAATGCTACTTTACACCACAGGTATAGTTCACCCCCCACCCTACTGCTATTTTACACAACAGGTATTATTCACCCAACGCCCTACTAATGTTACTTTACACCACCAGTGTAGTTCACCCGATACCCTACTACAGCTGCTACACATCACAGGTATTATTCACCCCAGATACTACTAATGCTACTACAAACCACAGTTATTATTCACCCCTACGACCTACTAGTGCTACTTTACACCAGAGGTATTGTTCACCCCAACACTTTACTAGTTCTACTACAAACCACAGGTATAGTTCACCCCCACACCCTACCAATGCTACTTTACACCACAGGTATAGTTCACCCCACAACCTACTAATGCTACTTTACACTACAGGTATAGTTCACCCCACACCCTACTAATGCTACTTTACAGTACAGGTATAGTTCACCCCACACCCTACTAATGCTACTTTACACCACAGGTATTATTCACCCCACACCCTACTAATGATATTTTACATCACAGGTACATTTCACCCAACACCCCACTAATGATATTTTACACCACAGGTATAGTTCACCCCACACCCCACTAATGATATTTTACATCACAGGTATAGTTCACCCCACACCCTACTAATGCTACTTTACACCACAGGTATATAGTTCACCTCACACCCTACTAATGATACTTTACAGCACGGCTATAGTTCACCCACCCTACTAATGCTACTTTACACCACGGGTATAGTTCACCCCACACCCTACTAATGCTACTTAACACCACAGGTATAGTTCACCTCACACCCTACTAATGCTACTTTACACCACGGTTATAGTTCACCCCACCCTACTAATGCTACTTTACACCACAGGTATAGTTCACCCCACACCCAACTAATGATATTTTACACCAAAGGTATAGTTCACCCCACACCCTACTAATGCTACTTTACACCACAGGTATAATTCACCCCACGCCCTACTAATGCTACTTACACACACAGGTATAGTTCACCTCACGCCCTACTAATGCTACTTTACACCACGGCTATAGTTCACCCCACACCCTACTAATGTACTTTACACCACATGTATAGTTCACCTCACACCCTATTAATGCTACTTTACACCACGGGTATAGTTCACCCCCCACCCTACTAATGCTACTTTACACCACAGGTATAGTTCACCCCACACCCAAACTATGATATTTACACCACAGGTATAGTTCACCCCACACCCTACTAATGCTACTTTACACCACAGGTATAGTTCACCCCACACCCTACTAATGCTACTTTACATACAGGTAATGTTCACCCCACACCCTACTAATGCTACTTTACACTACAGGTATAGTTTCACCCCACACCCCCTACTAATGCTACTTTACACCACAGGTATAGTTCACCCCACACCCTACTAATGCTACTAATGCTACTTTACACCACAGGTACAGTTTACCCCACACCCTACTAATGCTACTTTACACTACAGGTATAGTTCACCCCACACCCTACTAATGCTACTTTACGCCACAGGTATAGTTCATCCCACACCCTACTAATGCTACTTTACAGTACAGGTATAGTTCACTCCACACCCTACTAATGCTACTTTACAGTACAGGTATAGTTCACCCCACACCCTACTAACGCTACTTTACACCACAGGTATAGTTCACCCCACACCCTACTAATGCTACTTTACACCACAGGTATAGTTCACCCCACACCCTGCTGATGATATTTTAACACCACAGGTATAGTTCATCCCACACCCTATTAATGCTACTTTACACCACAGGTATAGTTCACCCCACACCCTACTAATGCTACTTTACACACCACAGGTATAGTTCACCCCACACCCCTATTGATGCTACTTTACACCACAGGTATAGTTCACCCCACACCCTACTAATGCTACTTCACACTACAGGTATAGTTCACCCCACACCCTACTAATGCTATTTAACACCAAAGGTATAGTTCACCCCACACCCTATTAATGCTACTTTACACCACGGGTATAGTTCACCCCACACCTATTAATGCTACTTTACACCACGGGTATAGTTCACCCCACACCCTATTAATGCTACTTTACACCACGGGTATAGTTCACCCCACACCCTATTAATGCTACTACTTTACACCACGGGTATAGTTCACCCCACACCCTATTAATGCTACTTTAAACCAGAGATGTTGTTTAACCTCACACTCTACTGATGCTACTGTACACACACAGGTAGTGTTCAACGCAACACCTCTGTAATGCTTGACACCACGCGTATTGTTTACCCACACCCCCAACAAGACTACTTGACACCATATGTATTGTTCAGTATACATCCCCTACCCCCCTTACTACATACTACTTGACACCACAGGTATCGTTCAGATTACATCCCCCACCCCCCCTTACTTCATCCTTCTTTACACCACAGATATCGTTCAGATTACCCCCCCCCCCCCTCCTTACTGCATACTTCTTCACACCACAGGTATCGCTCAGCGTACACCCCCACCCCACCCCCTTACTACATACAACTTTATACCACAGGTATCGCTCAGTGTACACCGCCACCTCACCCCATTACTACATACAACTTTACACCACAGGTAATGTTCAGCATACATGTCCCACCCCCTTACTACATACTACTTTGCACCACAGGTATTGTTCATCATACACCCCACCTGCATCCCTTTATTATATACTACTTTACACCACAGGTATTTTTCAGCATACTCCCCCCCCCCCCCCCCACTCCCCGACTACATACTACTTTACACCACAGGTACTGTTCCACATACACACCCCATTCCTTACTACATACTACTTTACACCACAGGTGTTGTTCATTATACATCCACCACCTTACTACATACTACTTTACACCACAGGTGTTGTTCATTATACATCCACCACCTTACTACATACTACTTTACACCACAGGTGTTGTTCATTATACATCCACCACCTAACTACATACTACTTTACACTACAGGTATTGTTTAGCATACATACTCCAGCCCGTTACTACATACTACTTTACACTACAGGTATTGTTTAGCATACATTCTCCAACCCGTTACTACAAACTACTTTACATCACAGGTATTTTCAACATTCTTCATGAAGATGACATGAAGATTCAGTCACGACTTGGGACAACCACACCAGGAACAAACCACACCTCTTGCAGTGACCACTGACATGGTCATAGCTTATGTTTTGCCACTAAGACTACAACCCCCCAACCATATCTTGTGTCCTAACTTAGTCCTGGATATGATCTATCAGCATGATTTGGGGGGGTTAACAGACTGCAAACAAATATGAGATACCAGTATTGAATTGGTGCAAACATCCTCCAACCTCTTACTCAAAATACACCCCAGCGCACCTTACTACATACTATTTTACACCACAGGTATTATTCAGCATACACCCCACATCCACTAGTACATACTATTTTACACCACAGGTATCGTTTACTATACAACTCTCACCCACCTAACTACACACTATTTTAAACAAGAGGTATCGTTTACTATACAACTCTCACCCACCCTAACTACACACTATTTTAAACAAGAGGTATCGTTCAGCATTTGTCCCCCACCCCCTTACTACATACAACTTTACACCATAGGCATTGTTCATCATACACCCTCCACCCCTTACTACATACTTCTTTACATCACAGGTATTGTTCAGTATACATTCCCCACCCTCTTATTATATACTACCTTATACCACATGTATTGTTCAGTATACTCCCCCCCCCCCCCCCCCCCTACTACATACTACTCTACACCACAGGTATTGTTCAGTATACATCCCCCACCCCCTACTACATACTACTTTACACCACAGATATTGTTCAGCATAACCCCCCCCCCCCCACCCCCCTAACTGCATACTACTTTACACCACAGGCATTGTTCAACATACCTCCCCCCCCCCCCCCCCCCCCTTACTACATACTACTTTACACCACAGGCATTGTGTTCAGCATACCCCCCCCCCCCCCACCCCCTTACTACATGCTACTTTACACCACAGGTATTGTTCAACATACCTCCCCCACCCCCTTTACTACATACTACTTTACACCACAGGTATCGTTCAGCAAACCTCCCCCACCCCCTTACTACATACTACTTTACACCACAGGTATCGTTCAGCAAACCTTCCCCCACACCCCTTACTACATACCACTTTACACCACAGGTATTGTTCAACATACCACCCCCCCCCCCTACATACTACTACACCATACCACTTTACACCCCCTTACTACATACTACTTTACACCACAGGTATCGTTCAGCATACCTCCCCCCCCCCCTTACTACATACTACTTTACACCACAGGTATCGTTCAGCAAACCTCCCCCACCCCCCTTACTACATACTACTTTACACCACAGGTATCGTTCAGCAAACCCTCCCCACACCCCTTACTACATACCACTTTACACCACAGGTATCGTTCAGCATACATACCACCCCCCACTACACCACTTTACACCACAGGTATCGTTCAGCAAACCTCCCCCACCCCCTTACTACATACCACTTTACACCACAGGTATCGTTCAGCATACCTCCCCCACCCCCTTACTACATACTACTTTACACCACAGGTATCGTTCAGCAAACCTCCCCCACCCCCCTTACTACATACTACTTTACACCACAGGTATCGTTCAGCATACCTCCCCCACCCCCTTACTACATACTACTTTACACCACAGGCATTGTTCAACATACCTCCCCCCACCCCCTTACTACATACTACTTTACACCACAAGTATCGTTCAACATACCTCCCCCACCCCCTTACTACATACTACTTTACACCACAGGCATTGTTCAACATACCTCCCCCACCCCCTTACTACATACTACTTTACACCACAGGTATTGTTCAGCATACATTGCTTTACACCACAGGGATTATTTATTATACACCCTCACCCCATATTACATGCTGCATTGCACCACAGGTATTGTTCATTATACACCCTCACCCCATATTACATGCAGCGTTGCACCACACGTATTGTTCATTATGCACACCCTCACCCCATATTACATGCTGCGTTGCACCACAGGTATTGTTCATTATACACCCTCACCCCATATTACATGCTGCGTTACACCACAGGTATTGTTCATTATACACCCTCACCCCATATTACATGCTGCTTTACACCACAGGTATCGTTTATTATATACCCTCATCCAATATTACATGCTGCTTTTACACCACAGGTATTGTTCATTATACACCCTCACCCCATATTACATGCTGCTTTACACCAAAGGTATTGTTCATTATACACCCTCACCCCATGTTTCATGCTGCTTTACATCACAGGTATTACACCACAAGTATGGTTTATTAAACACCCTCACCCCATATTGCATGCTGTTTTACACCACAGGTATCGTTCATTGTACACCCTCATCCCATATTACATGATGCTTTACACCACAGGTATTACACGACAGGTATCGTTCATGATAACCCTCACCCCCATATTACATGCTGCTTTACACCACAGGTATTACACCATAGGTATCGTTCATGATAACCCTCACCCCCATATTACATGTTGCTTTACAGCACAGGTATTACACCACAAGTATGGTTTACTAAACACCCCCACCCCCATGTTACATGCTGCTTTACACCACAGGTATGGTTCATTATACACCATCACCCCATATTACATGCTGCGTTACACCACAGGTATTGTTCATTATACAAATTCACCCCCCATATTACATGCTGCTTAATACCACAGGTATTACACCACAGGTATGGTTCACTATACACCCTCACCCCCATATTACATGCTGCTTTACACACCACAGATATTGTTCATTAGACACCCTCACCCCTTATTACATGCTGCTTTACACCATAGATATTGTTCATTATACACCCTCACCCCATATTACATGCTGCTTTACACACAGGTATTGTTCATTATACAACCTCACCCCCATATTACATGCTGCTTAATACCACAGGTACTGTTCATTATACACCCTCACCCCATATCATATGCTGCTTTATACCACAGGTATATAATTCATTACTCACCGTCACCCCCAATATTACATGCTGCTTTACACCATTGGTATCGTTCGTTATACACCCTCACTCCATATTACATGCTGCTTTACATCACAGGTATGGTTCATTACACACCATCAGCCCATATTACATGCTGCGTTACACCACAGGTATTGTTCATTATACACCCTCACCCCGATATTACATGCTGCTTTACACCACAGGTATTGTTCATTATACACCCTCACCCGATATTACATGCTGCTTTACATCACAGGTATTGTTCATTATACACCCTCACCCCATATTACATGCTGCTTTACATCACAGGTATTGTTCATTATACACCCTCACCCCATATTACACGCTGCTTAATACCACAGGTATTGTTGATTATATACCCTCACTCCGTATTACATGCTGCGTTACACCACAGGTATTGTTCATTATACACCCTCACTCCATATTACATGCTGCATTACACCACAGGTATGATTCATTACACACCCTCACCCCATATTACATGCTGCTTTACACCACAGGTATCGTTCAGCCTATACCCCTCTCCCTTCCCTCAACACCTGGGGTCTATGGTCTTCTTTTCTTTATGCTTCTGCACTCTCAGCGCTTGCAGTGGAGACAGGCGCCGCTTTTAACGGTCAGTTCAGTTCAGTGGTTTATCTAATGTCTTTTTGTTTTATCGCATGATGATGATATTAGACGCTTGTTTGAAAAAAAAGAAAGAAAAAACACTTCTTCACACTCAGCTTATTTAGTACTTCAAACCGACGTCTGATATATGCATATTTACGTAAGTGAAGTACCCTAGTGGTACACAAAGTTGTTGATCGTTATTAAAAATTTTGCAACCTGTGACTGCGAAATGACCATGGCAATTTCAGCAACATATGAACCATATAAGACAGTTTTGACATTATCCAAGTTATTCATCTCATACCTTCCTCCATTGATGGTCAGAGAATAAACCTCCATGACAAAGAATTCAGGCATTAACCAGCCACCGTGGCGAAGTGGTTAGCGTCGCGGACTCCCGGGCTGGGAGGTCGTGGGTTCGAATCCCATCAGAGTCATGTGGGTTTTTTTCTGCCCCAACCGGCTCCTACCCAGAGTTGAGTTTGCTGCGGACTCAGTTGGGAAGACTGGGACACACAGTCGAGTTTCATCCGCTTAATGGATGCGTTTCTGAGAGTGTTGCTCAAATTTTCTGACCAATACTGCGGTGGTGCCTGTATCTCTCGGGCCTGGCTGACGCCGGGATATATATTAAAGGAAGCGTAGAGTACAGCCCTGTCATGTAGTCTCAGACCGAAATGGAAATCCGTAGCATCATCTTAATCATCCTCATTCTCATCTGATCAGCATTAAAAAAATGTCTCAGATTCTGTGGCCCTTCATGCCCTGCTCTCACGCTGACCTCAGTTTTGATGTCCTCTCCACGTCTGTGGTCTTGGTTTGGTTCCGTCGGGGTCACCGGTATCGGCGGGTCCATGGGGGCTGTCGTTGGACA
Source organism: Conus betulinus (assembly GCA_016801955.1). NCBI lineage: Eukaryota > Metazoa > Mollusca > Gastropoda > Neogastropoda > Conidae > Conus > Conus betulinus. The sequence continues at coordinate 135,055 of JADBJO010001806.1, read as the reverse complement.
GACGTGGTGGCGCCCTCCGGAAGGAGAGCTCACTCACGCCGGCTCCGCGACAAAG
>JADBJO010001806.1:112500-125000 GCA_016801955.1 Conus betulinus | reverse complement strand
ACAACAACAATCACAACAATGACGACAACAACAACAATGACAACTAAAACAAATAAACGAACAAAAGAAGTAAACAAAAAAACCAGAAAAGTAACCGAACATAATCGCTTGGATACGAAACCAACGTAAGGCTATATTTCAACACACATACTTTCCCCTTCCGCCCCAGAAGGATAGTCTGTGCCTTACTGTTTGCCTGTTTGGGGTAAAATCACCATATTTATGGCGCATGAAGTCTTAATGATTATTTTTTTACCATCCGACCTAAATAATGTAATCAAAGATACGTTTTCCTTAATCTGGAGTGAAGTTACATGTTGGGTATAAAAACTGGGAATGCTAGCTCTTGATGGGGTTACATTAGAGCTTAAAAAAGCAAGCAACAAGCAAGCAAGCAAGCACACACACACACACACACACACACACACACACACACACACACACACAAAAACAAACAAACAAACAAACTGTGCTTGTTTGTTTGTTGTTGTTTTTTTTTTGAGGGCAGGGTGTAAAAAAAAACTGTAAAGCTTATTCCATAACCCTCAATAAAGATACTTTTGACTTGGCTTGACTTCTCTCTCTCTCTCTCTCTCTCTCTCTCTCTCTCTCTCTCTCTCTCTCTCTCTCTCTCTCTCTCCTCGTCGTCTGATATTTCATGTGAGAAAAGACGTATCATTTAAAAAAAAAAAGGGCAGTTTGGCCAACATTCGTTTTAATCCCCGATCAGAGCCCGTGACAATTGAATCCACAATTTTTAAATTCGGGGCGGGAGCCTAAGTACCGGGTAAACTGGTGCCAGAAAATACACACCCTTATCCTTTGATAGCCACGCCTTCTTTTTTTTTTTTTTTTTTTTTTTGTGTGTGTGTGTGTGCACCTGACCAGAAAGGGAAGCGGAAAGAGTAAAACGCGGAAGCGGAAACAAATGCGCACCAATGACTGACCAGCTCGTACTGGAAAGCGTGCTGATCTGTCCATGGTGAACTGAAGAAGAGGAAAGTCAGAAATCACGGGTCTGGAATTTGACTTCCTTTCTTTCTGTCTTTCTTTCTCTCTTTTCTTTTTTTCGGGGGGGGGGGGGGGGGGGGGGGGGGGGTGGGGGGGGAGGGGGGGGGGGGGGGGAGGGGGGGGGGGGGGGGGGGGGGGGGGGGGGGGGGGAAGGTGAGGTAAGAGGGGGGAAGAAGTGGAGGGGTAGGGGTGGAGGAGTGTGGGGCAGAAAGGCGGGGGTGGGGTAGGGGTGAGGGGGTGTTATTCATAATTTTGGCGAATAATGAGCGCTACGTTCATGGTTGATCTTCAAATGGCTGAGAATGACTTGACTTTTTTGTTTTCGTTCGACACCTTGTTACTTATTTTAGCCAGTTCATCTTCCGTGGCCTCCCCCCCCCCCCCCCCCACCCCCCCCCCCCTCGTCCCATATCCCTCTTAGTGACACCAGCACAGGTAGTCCACTGGGAGCGATCTGTGCCGGGTCTCCGAAAGGAAACCCGCCGAAGCAGGCACTGCCCTGCTGCCACTGCAGGTGGTGTTCCCGCGGGTGCCTGTTCTGACCCTACACCCGCAGGACACCACCTACCCATCCCCTCACCGACGTCCTCAGCGCGTTCCGTAAACAGGATAGGAGTCTACACGGCGGCCTGAATCACCGGACTTGAACCCGGAGCTTCCCAACCCGTAATCTGCAATGATAACCACCGCACCACGAAGGCTGGTGCTCCTCGGTTTCATTACCTACGACGTTTTCGGATCCGCGCGCGCGCGCGCGCGCGCGCGCGCGCGTGTGTGTGTGTGTGTGTGTGTGTGTGTGTGTGTGTGTGTGTGTGTGCTTGATAACTCCAGAATCATTCAGCCGTTCGTCATCACAATTTCGGAGTCAGTGTTGACAAGAGATCCCGATTCATCTGCGAGATCTCTAGGTTTTAAAACTGATAAGCAGCCAAAGGAAAGCGTTCACCAACAAAAAAACAAAACAAAAAAAAAACATGAACTTGTTGTGGAACCCCAAGTCGTGTGGTTTATCGCCCAGCCGACCTCAAGGACCAAACTGAAGAAGGGGGTGGGGGGAGAGAGGAAGACCCACATTGCTGTCAGAGTTCACTAAGTCTGAAAATACCCCCCCCCCCCCCCCCAAAAAAAAAAAAACTCGTTATACAAAGGTTTGAAAACAGATAGCTCATCGTAGAAAGGTCCAAAGACAAGTCGCCCTGCAGAGATCTGAAAACGACTCGTCACACAGAGGTAAGAATATAGCTCGTCGTCACAGATATCTGAACAGAGGTCTGAAATTCACTCGTCATAAACAGGTTCGAAAATGACTCCCAATACTGAGGTCTGAAAATACTCCTCACACAGAGGTCTGAAATACTCCCCATACAGATGTCTGAAAATACTCCCTATACAAAGGTCCGAAAATACTCCCCATACAGAGGTCTGAAAATAACTCGTCATACAGAGGTCTGAAATATTCCCTATACAGAGGTTTGAAAATATTCCCTATACAGAGGTCTGAAAATACTCCTCATACAGAGGTCTGAAAATAACTCGTCATGCAGAGGTCTGAAAATACTCCCTACACAGAGGTCTGAAAATACTTCCCGTACAGAGGTCTGAAAATACTCCCCATGCAGAGGTCTGAAAATAAGTCGTCATACAAAGGTTTGAAAATAACTCGTTATACAAGGGTCTGAAAATAACTTGTCGTACAAAGATCTGAAAATAACTCATCATACACAGATCTGAAAAGAACTCCCCCATACAGAGATCTTAAAGATAAATCGCCGAACAAAGGGTTGAAAAGAACTATCCATACAGAGGAATCAAAAGAACATGTCATACAGAGATCTGAAAATAAGTCTTGATAAAGAGATCTGTAATCATACAGACATCTGAAAATAGTTCGTCATACAGAAATCGGGAGGGGGGGGGGGGGGGGGGGGGGGACTGAAATAACTCGTTATACCTACAGAGGTCTAATAGTAATTGGCCATACAGAGAAGCTGTATGTATGAGAGACTGGAATCAGAGAAAGAGCTAGATGCACAAAGCCTCAACTAAGAACGAAACATGTTGGAGAGAGAACGTGTTCTTTTACAGCAGGGAATAGTTTCTGTGGTAATTTCGTCGCACAACCAGAGAACAGTTTTTTTGTACTCCCAGTTCTTATAGAACAGGGGTACTTTTAGAATGGGAACGAAAAAATGTTATCTGTGTGTCTGTCTGTCTGTCCGTCCGTGGTCAAAAATGTGTTCCCCTGACTCCAGACAAATCTACTAGGCCGATCTTTCTGAAAATTTGTAGCTATGTTCATTATGGGTCATGGATGATGCCCGATGTTTTATTTTACCGTTATATCCGTTACTAACGGCTGTAACGACCCATAACAGTTTTTCTTCTTTATGGAACTTCTTTATGGAATATCTCAGAAAGTATTTGGCCAATCTTTCTGAAAATTTGTAGGTATGCTTATTATGGGTCACAGATGATGGCCGCGGCTATAACGGCCCAAAACGGTTTTTTCCTCTTTATGGAATATCCCACGCGTATTCAAGATAAACTGGGAGTACGTTTATAATTATGCTTTGTATCTTGTTTTCTCTTTTCATGTAATTCAGATTGTACTGTTTGACAGTTGAATTTCTAGGAAAACCAGATTAGTTAGTTGCACTACAAAAGAAAGAAGGAAAGAAAAAGAAGAAGAAAGAAGAAGAAGAAAAAAAAAGAAAGGAATTAAAGTCCACATACAATCGCATTTGAATATTATCTCTAAATGTCATGCTTGTTAGCGTGAATTGGTTGACCGACGCCCAGCGTTAATGAAGAGCCAATCACAGCGTACGACACAGCAGGGATGATGATTGCACATGCAAATCGGGATTTCACACACACACACACACACACACACTACCTAAGGCGAAAGGACACAGTCGCTGAATATTCAATGAATCTCTTTATTTTCTCTTAGGACGTTACGGTTTCAAAGCAGAGTTACATAAAAGTTAGTTAAGCGTGCGTGCGTGCGTTTGTGTGTGCGAGCGTGCGTGCGTGCGTGTGTGTCTTGTTGGTCATTCGTCCGTCCCATTCGTGTGGAGGTCTGGTCACTCTCCACGTTGGCTCCTATGAAGGTAGCCTTTTCGTCCGCATCCGCCCTTTTTGTTGTTGTTGTTGTTGTTGTTGTTGTTGTTGTTGTTGTTGTTGTCCGTCTGTCAGCAAGATTACGCAAAAAAAAAACAACAAAAAAAACTCTTCGACCGATTTTAACGAAATTTGATCGAAAGATAAAAAGTGTGTTCAGGACAAAGCCATAACATTTGTTCTGTTTTTTTTATTTATTTATTTTTTTTTTTTTTTGCTGCCCCATCTCCTGTGCCATCTCACGCCGCTCATTCCGACCTTCCCTTCCCCCCTCCCCCCCCCCCCCCCCCCCCCACACACACACACACCTTCTCCCCCGTCCACAGCCACAGCCTGGCCCGGTACGCTGCAAGCCCCGGCACCGGCAATCCACAGGGAGCAGTCAATGTCAAGTCGTCAAGAGACAACCCACCGGAGGAGACACTGCACTGCTGCCGACTCACTTCAGGGGTGTTCAGTGGCGCCTGTTCTGATCGACTGTACGCAGGACACCACCTACTAAGACCCTACTGACGACAATAATGGCTTAGTCACGGAGTCCGCGTGAGTCAGCTCTCCCTCCGGAGAGAGCTACTATGTCCATCCAAACGACAGCCCCGATGAAATTGCCGATACCGGCAACTCCGATGGAATCAACCAAGGCCTTAGACGTGGAGAAGACGTCGAAACTAAGATCACTATGAGAGCACGGCATGAAGGGCCATATAATTTGAGACCTTTTTAAAATTTTGAATGCTGATCTATGAGAATGAGGATGATGAAAATGATGCTACGGATTTCCATTCCGGTCTGAAACTGCATGACAGGGCTGTGCTGTTCGCTTACTTCCATAACACATCCCGGCGTCAATCAGGCCCGAGAGATACAGACACCTGCGGTGTTGGTCAGGGCAATTAGAGCAACACTCTCCGAGACGCATCCATTAAGTGAATGAAACTCAACTGTGTACTCCCAGTCTTCCCAAACTGAGCCCGTAACAAACTCAACTATGGGTAGGAGCTGGTGGGAGCAGAAAAATACCACATGCCTTCTGATGGGAATCGAACCCACGACTCCCAGCCAGGAGTCCGCGACGATAACCACTTCGCCACAGCGGCTGGTCAAGCCATTACATTTTGGTGCGGTCCCCGGATGACAGGGCGGATCCACGATCCATGGAGGCTTGCTGAACTCTCCGCTCTCCGTCGTGTCATTCAAGTTTTTCATGCAATGCTAAACACACGGGCACTAGAATCACCGTCACTGAACAATGTTCAATACGCCATTGTTGAACCACACACACACGCGCGCGCGCGCGTGCAGATGCGTGCGTTGCAGCAGCATCCGCACACAAGCCCACAGATCAAAAACACACGTACACATACATGCACATGCATACACGCACACAAGCGCGCGCGCACACACACACAGACACACATAGACACACATACACATACACACACGCATACACGCACACGCATACTCACACGCACACGCGCACACACACACACACACACACACACACACACACACACACACACACACACACACGCACGCACGCACACGCATACTCACACACACACACACACACACACACACACACACACACACACACACACACACACACACACACACACACACACGCACGCACGCACGCACGCACGCATGCACAAACACATGACCTGGGCTTACACACCCGTGCACACACATATATCCACTTATACGTGTATGCTAACCACAGACACATAACATGATAATAATGGCGCAATGTTAGGTAGGCCCGCGCATTGGGCTAACGCATAGGTCCGACATCTGCTGAGCCGTAGCCATAAGACCCTCTTCTTCAGTTCTCTCATCTTAGTCCTTAAGTCAATTATCCATCAGCTTTAAATCATGCGCAGTGTGGTCTCCAAACTTAGCTGATGTGGTGTAGCGTATATGGACTAGTCCTCACCCAGTGACACCTGATGAAACTGAAACTGAACCATGTTCAGATTCTTATGTCACATGTTTATCTTCTTTTTTTTTTTGTCAGTACAACACTATGTTAATCTGACAGTAAAGGGTTTCAGTCAGTCAGTTTATCTTTTGTGCCAGTCTGGCTTTCGTCTGAACGGCTAGTTCACAACATCTGTTTCAAATGGTGGAAAAAAAAAAAAAACGATTCTGATGTCCTTTTGAACATAATAAGAATTGGTCGCAAACCAAAGACTGAAACTGAGTCGACAGAAAGTTTTATCAGAAGAAATGTTGATGTTCACTGAGAAGAAAACTCGGGGGAAAAAAGAAAGCAAAGAAAAAAAAAAGACAAGAGAAGAAGACGTAAAGGCACTTTGAACAGTCTGACCTGTCACTGTTGTTCCAGACTATGTGTCTAGGTTATGGCAACCGTAACTCTGGAACCAGGAAATGACACTGATTAAAAAAAAAATAAACAAAAGAAGAAAACATAGCATCATCAACAACAAGACCAACAGCGTCCAAAATTTCCATGTCTGTGTAGAGATATGTTCGCTTTTGGAAAAAGTCGCCGACAAACAATATTTTTGGAAGTCTGGAGGGGAGGGGGGGGGGCGGTGTGTGAAATCAGGCCAAAATAGAAACAGACACGGAATACCCATGTTTATGTTGTGAAGTTTTGGAGAAGTTTTCCCGACTGCCGTAGCTCTTGAGAGAAAAGAGAAATTACGAACGTTCCTTACCTGGAGTAGTAATAATAAACGCGCAAATGCACTCACTCGCTCTCTCTCACACACGCACGCACCGGGTGGACACACATATACGCAAAACTCTCTCTCTCTCTCTCTCTCTCTCTCTCTCCACTCTCTCTCTCTCTCCTCTCTCTCTCTCTCTCACACAGACACACACACATGCAAACACATGCAAACACACACACACCACACACACACACACACACACACACACACACACGCACATGCAAACACACACACACACACACACACACACACACACACACACACACACACACACACACACACGTGCAAACACATGTGATCATGTGAGTGGCTATATCGATGTGAACGTGTGTGTGTGTGTGTGTGTGTGTGTGTGTGTGTGTGTGTGTGTGTGTGTGTGTGTGTTTATATGTGTGTGAGTGTGTGTATACATACATACATACATACATACATATATATATATATATATATATATATATATATATATATATATATATATATATATATATACATATATATATGCATATATATATATACACATGTATACACACACATATAAACACACACACACACACACACACACACACACACACACACACACACACACACACACACACACGTACGTGCAAACACATGCAAACATACACACATACACAAACACACGTGCGCGCGCGCGCGCGCGTTCACATCGATATAGCCACTCGCACGATCACATCCACACAGCCATGGCTGCTGCTATGGCCTGTTCACATGCACGCGCTCTTTCTACCCCCCCTCTCCCCCCCCCTCCCCACCCCCTGGTTCCCACAGCTACTAGCATTACACACCGAGATACGAACTCACTACCACACAAATCCCCCGAAACATCCACGTGCCCACTGCTACTCACACAACCTACTCACATTCAGGCATCCACTCACACTGTCATCCACATCAGCTCGCATCCACCACATCTATACTCCCTCCACCCCAAAAAAGCCACCACCCACACTGAGTCACTGCATCACTCTAGCATGGGATAATCTCTCACTCCCCTTCATTTGCTCACTTTGCCATCCATAAACCCACTCGCATCGATACATACTCTAACCGACTCACCCACTGGTGCCTAAACATCAGTTCGCATTCACTTATCATCCCATATTCAGAGTTTACGTTTCGTACTTTCACATTCTCACCCGCATGCATTTCACCCAGAGAGTTCTATGTTCACCCTATGTTCACCTTATATTCACCCGCTTACATCCACACGTTTTACTCATCGTCGCAGATCTGCTCATGTATGTTCACGCAATCGCGTCTACTCAACGTGTTCACCGATTCATGTTTTCGCACGTTTTACTCACTCACATTCACACACACACACACACACACGTTTAGCCGCTCACATAACCCGCATATTCACCCCCTAACATCTTCTTGCGTGTTCACCCCACTCACGTCCCCCACATGTTCCATCATTCAGTTCTGTGCTCATGGTCACTCACTCTCTCATCCACATGTTCACCCACTATTACCACCCACATGGTGGTCCAATCATATCTACCCCCCAAATTCACCCCATCTGCAGTTACACACAGTTTCGGCCATTCACGTCACCCACAAGTTCACCCACATCTCTCCCCATTTTCACCCATTCACGTCACCCACAAGTTCACCCACATCTCTCCCCATTTTCACCCATTCACGTCACCCACAAGTTCACCCACATCTCTCCCCATTTTCACCCATTCACGTCACCCACAAGTTCACCCACATCTCTCCCCATTTTCACCCATTCACGTCACCCACAAGTTCACCCCCACATCTCTCCCCATTTTCACCCATTCACGTCACCCACAAGTTCACCCACATCTCTCCCCATTTTCACCCATTCACGTCACCCACAAGTTCACCCACATCTCTCCCCATTTTCACCCATTCACGTCACCCACAAGTTCACCCACATCTCTCCCCATTTTCACCCATTCACGTCCACCCACAAGTTCACGCATTCACTCACATCTCTCCCCCACATTTAATGCACCCATTCACCCACTCACCACACAAGTTCACTCACACGTCTCTCCCCCATTTCATACACTCTCGTCGATCCCCATGTTCACGCACTCACATCCACCCAGGTGTTCACCCACTCACTCTGACATCTACCCTGTGTTCACACTCTGACATCTACCCATGTGTTCACACTCTGACATCAACCTTGTGTTCACACTCTGACATCTACTATGTTCACACTCTGACATCAATCCATGTGTTCACACTCACACATCTACCACATGTTCACATTCTGATGTCTACCCCCTGTGTTCACTCTCTGACATCTACCCTGTGTTCACACACTGTGACATCAACCCATGTGTTCACACTCTGACATCTACCCATGTGTTCACACTCTGACATCAACCCATGTGTTCACACTCTGACATCAACCCATGTGTTCACACTCTGACATCAACCCATGTGCTTCACACTCTGACATCAACCCATGTGTTCACACTCTGACATCAACTCATGTGTTCACACTCTGACATCAACCCATGTGTTCACACTCTGACATCTACCCATGTGTTCACACTCTGACATCAACCCATGTGTTCACACTCTGACATCAACCCATGTGTTCACACTCTGACATCTACCCGTGTGTTCACACTCTGACATCTACCCGTTTGTTCACACTCTGACATCTACCCATGTGTTCACACTCTGACATCTACCCATGTGTTCACACTCTGACATCTACCCGTGTGTTCACACTCTGACATCTACCCATGTGTTCCACTCTGACATCAACCCATGTGTTCACACTCTGACATCAACCCATGTGTGTTCACACTCTGACATCTACCCATGTGTTCACACTCTAACATCTACCCATGTGTTCACACTCTGACATCTACCCGTGTGTTCACACTCTGACATCTACCCGTGTGTTCACACTCAGACATCTACCTGTGTGTTCACACTCTAACATCTACCCATGTGTTCACACTCTGACATTTCCCGTGTTCACACTCTGACATCAACCCACGTGTTCCTACAGTTACAGCCATCCTCATGTTCACCGGGCGACATCTGCCCATGTGTTCTCTCGTGTTGTATATATGTCTTGTATTGCGTTGTGTTATATCTGCATCATCTGGCATCGCGTTGTACTTACCGAATGTGCTGTTCTGTATTATCACTAGCAACAGATTAGTCTGGGTCATAAGCAAATAATTTAAGCCCCCCCCCCCCCCATTCTCTCTCTCTCTCTCTCTCTCTCTCTCTCTCTCTCTCTCTCTCTCTCTCTCTCTCTCTCTCTCTCTCTCTCTCTCTCTCTCTCAGTTCTGTCGGAAATTTACCCCCAGCTAAGTTTGATTTATTTCTTAGGAAAATTTACCTCTGTCGTATTTATTTCATTTCTTAGAAAATTTACTTCTCTCAGGCTTTCTTAAGTTCTTCAGGAAATTCAGTCTGTGAGATTCTCTTCTTTTGAAAATTTCTTCTGTCACGTTTCCTTAATTCCTTTGGAAAATTTTTGTTTCCCGTCATGTTTCTTCAAATTTTTTTTTTTGGAAAGTTTATCCCTGTCACGTCTTCATTTTCTTCGGAAAATCTTCCTCTGTCATGGGCCCTTATTTTTTTTTTTCTTTTGTAGAAAATTTCAGTCTGTTCCTGAATTTCTTTGGAAAATTTGTCTCACTTATATTTCCATCATTCTGCGGAAAAATGTCCCGTCGCGTTTTCCTTCATTTCTTCGGAAGATCTACATCTGCCATGCTTCTTCGTTTCCCTTGGAAAATTCTTCTCTGTCGTGGTTCCCTGATTTCTTTGGAAATGTTACCCCGGTCATGTTAGGTCGGGAGCAGGGTGTGGATGTGGCCAGGGACTCATGTCCTGAAGGTGTCCGAATCACTGACCAGCGTGTCTCCACCCATGCTGGTCAAAGTCTGGAACACTTCCGAGTCTCTTGTACGCCTTATTTTCGCGCGCGAGCACACACACACACACACACACACACACACACACACACACACACACACACACACACACACACACACACACACACACACACACACACACACACACACACACACACACACACAAGGATTACAAGACGCACACAAAGTGTACACTCAAACACACAGTGAGAGACGGAGGGAGGAAGGGGAGGGAGGGAGGGAGGAGAGATTACTATAGACAGATGATGTTATGATATATTTGACCTGCATGGAGTGAGATGTTCAACACATACTGACTTACAAATATTTGTCTGGGTCAAGTTGTCAACCTCACACACATACACACACACACACACACACACACTCTCTCTCTCTCTCTCTCTCTCTCTCTCTCTCTCTCACACTCACACACACACACACACACACACACACACACACACACACACACACACACACACACACAGCGCGCACTGTATGTATAGTAAAACACTAATTGTCAGCTGTGTAGGACACCCTGACACAGCCTTGGCACCGTGCCAGCCTTTCCAGGAAACAACGTCTCCTGAACTCACCAGGTGACCGTAACCCCTCCCCCTAGAGACCCGGTGAAACATTTACAACAAAAAAATGCAATCGCTGCTTTGCACAGCAGACATATTCATCAGGCATTTTCTTGACCGTATCAATCTGTCCTTTTTGAAAGACGGAATCAGAACAAAACACAGACACTAAAAACAACACATAAACAAAATGATTTGTTTGTTCTTGGAAGGAAAACAATAAGCAACACACACACACACACACACACACACACACACACACACACACACACACACACACACACACACAAAGATTCAAAGATTCAGAGATTTAATCCTGTGACCGCTTTGGGGGCATGGAGGACTTCAAACAAAATAAACAAATGTAAATGAAACACATCAAACATCCAAAATTTTCCCCGTTAATTAATATACTGGATATAATGTTACACAACTTTACTAACTTTTAAAAACTTCGCTAAGTTTAGCCACACTTTTTTTTATTGCCACAGAGCAAACGACAATAGTTAAATACGGACTTTATACATGTAAATTGTTTTGGTATAAACTTATTTCTAATATCATCATACACACACACACACACACACACACACACACACACACACACACACACACACACACACGCACATGCACGCACGCACGCACGCACGCACGCACGCACGCATGCACACCACCTCAATCCAGCAGCCAAAATAAAGCGTACGAGAGACTCGGAAGTGTACCGACTTTGACCCGTATGGGCGGAGACACGCTGGTCAGTGGTTCGAGCACCTTCAGGACATGACTCCGTCCTTCACCCCCAAGCCCCTGGCCACATCCACATCCTGCTTCCGACCCTCACTCCCTTTTCTCTGCCTTGTTGCACTGCGTCTGTGGTGCATCTCTGTTTGTCCACCTGTCTGCTTGTTTGTCAGTGTGACTGGTTCGTCAGGAAGTAACGCTGAATGCTTCTGTTTTTGACAGGGGGGGTGAAATCGATGTTTGATGTGCACGGTACGCGGATCATTGAATCCATATTCAAAACCAAAAAAGGCAAGCGTGGCCGTCTGATCCGCTAAACAAAAGAGCCTCGCTCTCTTTTTTTCCACGATCACACGACTACACGGATACAGAATAATTTAGGTTTGTGACCGCGAACTAAATTAGGCGAATAAGAAGAGGGAGAAAACCAAATGGAAGCATGA
>JADBJO010001806.1:92500-100000 GCA_016801955.1 Conus betulinus | reverse complement strand
AACATCTGGGCCCAGGTTTTATTTCTAGTTTTTTTTCATGCCCTGCATAACCTATGCGCCCCACAAGCTACCATGTGGCACAACGTTCGGAGTTTTCAAACTGGGATTTTTTAAAACTGATTTTCAATCCTTGCGGAAATTTATGCCTGGGCTACTTGCCTGCATAGGGTATATCTCTCATATTTCGATCTTTTGATTTTTTGGTCGTTGGAAATTTTAGGTCTGTCATCTAATTTGTCTTTTTTACTGAGCGCTCTTGTTTGCCTTTTAAAGACACTTTTTATGTATGCAAAAGGATCTCTTTAACTCTGGAGGGTTTTCCTTCTCTGCTGATTTGGGAGGGTATCTGTTCAGCAGGTAGCCAGGATCCAGTATCAGGCCTGATGAACTCTCCACAGAGCGAACAGGTGTCGCTCGCTGGTCCTGTTAACTTCCACTTTGGAGGACAACGGAACACTCACTGTAGAAGGGTTACTTCTCACACACACCTTCCCCTTGACACAAGTTTGACTTCAAGAGTTATGGAAAATATTTGGGGTGGATTTTGATGTTCGCTTCGCTCCTATCTGGCGGTTGGAGGCATCTGGGCCCACGTTTCGTTATCATTTCTATTTTTACCTGACCTACATCAAACTGCGAGCTCTTCAAGCTTTTGGAGTCGAGACCAATGTTTTACACTTGGGATTGCATCTGTCTACCTATCTATTTGGCTGTCCGTCTGTCTGTGTCTGTCTATCCTTCTGTCTATCTATCCATATTCAGATTTGATCAGGTCTAAAAAGCGTCTTGAGTCTGAAAAATACAAAACGCTCGGTGAAATTATCAAACAGAGTAGTATCATAACCGTTTAGTGCTGAACGAAGTTATTGCCTGAAGAAACTTTACACGTACACAGGTCTATACAATGTTGAATATTAATCATGTACCTCTTTATAAAAAGTTGAAGGATTATTGTTAGCAACTCACATGTTAAATAGCACACTGTTTTCAGACAATATTCTGTGTGTTTGATCGTGCCAGAAGCTCCGCTGGATATTATCAATCGACTCTTTCCTGTAAAAGTGCAGAGGCTTTCAAAACATCTGTTTTAAAGGGGCTTAGTTTTAACTTCTCAAAATGTACTTTTGATCCTAACAAATCAATCATCGTTTTAAATTTGGATATTTGCTTGCCATAACAAATCAATCATCGTAGTTTTTTGCTTGCCATTGTAGTTTTTCATTATGGATATTAGATTTGACTATTTTTGTCGAAAGAGGTTTATGGCATTGAGTCCTCGAAAGGGAAAAAAAAAAAGCTTTATGGGCATTGATGCAAAGTTTAATATCTTGTAATCTAAGCCATCAATTTCCAAACTTTCATTGTTTTTTTTCTCTCTCTCATCAAGTCTTTTTCTGTTCCAAACGAATGCAAACATTGATTTTTGAATCGTGATGATTATATTATTCTCTGGAGGACTGGGGAAAAATCCATAAGTAACTGGATGGAAAGTGAATCTCAAATAAATGTTAGCGAACCGCCCAGAGAAACGTGGACAAACGAGTCACAAGACAAAACACAACGCGTTTCCACCTCTTAGGTCTTCTTCAGGTAAGACACAAACGAATAAAATAACGAAAATTCACTTAGCTTTGATCACTTCAGAGTTCAGCGCAAGGAAGAAGGCGTTGAGTCTTATGTGACTGTGACTATTTTGATTTTTTTTTTTTTCAAAAAGGTGTATGGGGCAGATGTTTTTCAAAAAATGACAGATATACAGAAAGATAGATAGACACAGACAGACGGACAGCCAAATAGATAGGCAGACAGTTGCAACGCCTTCTTCCTTGCGCTGAACTCTGAAACGATCAAAGCTAAGTGAATTTTCGTTATTTTATTCGTTTGTGTCTTACCTGAATAAGACCTAAGACAACACAATACACTAGCATATAAAAACAGACACACAATTCTATACCATACAATATAAAACAATGCAGCACAATACGCTTGCATATAAAAATAGACGTGCGATATAATACAATGAATATAACACAACACAACGCAACACAACACAACGTAACGCAACACAACACAACGTAAACGCAATGCAACGCAACACACTTGCACATAGAAACAGGCACGCAATACAATACAAAGAAATACAACACAACGCAACACAAAACAAAACACTAGCCTACACAGAGAGACGCGCAAGTCACTCACTTTATTCTGCCAATCGACATGCAGTCTTTGGAAGTTACGGGCTTTCTTTTTGTACGCTGCGAAACAAGCCTTATTACAAAAGCAATCTCCAAGTGTTTTCAAGAAAGCTGAAACCTAGCACAGGGGTAGGTCTATAAGTTGACGACTGCTTCTCCTTTGAGCAGCCCCACAGACGCTGATGTATGTCGATAATGTCGCCTTCTGAATAACATTGTCAAGCAGGGTTTTTTTCCCCCCCGTTTCGCTTTGTTTAAATCAGCGGTTTTCCGGAGACATTGTTGACTTCACTGGTTTTCCTGACAGACTGTTCACATCAGTAGGTTTTTTTTTTTTTCAAGTCTTTATTCACATCAGTAGATTACCTGGCATTTTTTTTTCTTACCTCATTTCTTCAGATTGCCTTTTCACAATTGCTAATTTCTTTCCTTTTTTTTTTCATTGCGCGCAATGCGTAAAAGAACAAAGGAACCTTGAACATTTCTTTTAATGATTTGCGAATAACATCATAAATACATCAAAATACTTGATAGTTACACGTGGAATTTTTTTTAAAGAAAAGAAAAGAAAAAAAAAGAAGATGTACATGTTGGCATTTCATATCTCTAAAATAGACATATTTAGCCAGCATGCTTCACATATGCATACCATACTACAGAGAACAATATAGAGTTTTATAAGAAACTCAAAACAATCACACAAACAACAACAACATACCACACACAACGAAAACAAATCTGTAGTGTTTGTTTATTCTTTTATATAAATAAGCATTTAAACAAACAGAAAAGAACCGAAAATCAAAAAAAAAAAAAAAAAAAAAAGTAACGAAACAAACACTAACTCTTTTTCGCGTTCTTCTCATTGTTATGAATCATGTACAATTTTGAACAATAAAACACTATTTGTGTGTGTGTGTGTGTGTGTGTGTGTGTGTGTGTGTGTGTGTGTGTGTGTGTGTGTGTGTGTGTGTGTGTGTGTGTGTGTGTGTGTGTGTGTGTGTGTGTGTGTGTGTGTGTGAGAGAGAGAGAGAGAGAGAGAGAGAGAGAGAGAGAGAGAGAGAGGAGAGAGAGAGAGAGAGGTAGCAACAGAAAGACTTCTAACAACATCAATTCAGATATTCAGCAGATAGCAGGGACAAGCACAAGAATAGAAAACTACTCTGAAAATAATTTATTCATCTATAAACGATGTATGGGGCAACTAGTTTGTCGCAAATGATGATGACTCACGTTTAACTGTGTTATACTTTTCTAGTTCAAATGTTTATGTGATATAATTCTTAAAGGAATTAGATAGCAGGAAAGGTTTACATGGTTTGCTTTAAAACACTTTTTTTTTTAAAAGCCTCTAACCGTTTACAGTGAAACGCTCGATCGGATCTAAAGTAATAGAAATTACAAACATCCAGCAAAATTATGAAACAGTATTATCAAAATTGTTTAGTGCTCAACGAAATTGTTGCCAAACTAATTGTATATGTAAACAGTTTCACAACAAATGTTGGCATATTATTACGTGGATCTTTACGAAAAGTAGAAAAGTGTTTGTAAACATGAACTATAAGACAATGTGTAACAAAAAGTATTTGTAAAAGTCAAATTTGAACCAAGTTCATGGTAATATCCTGCTCTTTTTGCATTTTCTTTATAGTTACACACCAGTTTATGTCTCTTTTAAAGTTTTTGTTCCATTTGTTGCAACAGTTAGGACTTGTTTTCTCACGAGAAGCAATATCATGATATTTAATCGAGCTTCTTTGCTACTGAGCAGATTGCATGTTAGTGTTTTTGCAGTAGTCGTCGAACGATAATAAATAGCGATATTGCTTTGTCTTTGAACTTTTAACGAACTGGACGAATGGAATACAACTCAGTTATGTCATAAAATGAAATACTATATTTTTTTTTTCTTGAATTTCTTGGATAGAGGGGAAAAAAGTCTTTCTGCACGGATGTGTTTTATTTTATTTCATTTGTTTGTTTCATTTCTAATGGAGCACGTGCCCTTTTGAAACCATTCCCGCGGGAAATCACACTTTCATCCTGTTTGTAATGAAATAGGTTGTGCCTAAAACTCCTCTGAATCTTCCGGATCCACTCTTCCCCCCCTCCTCCTCCTTTCCCTGAATAAGATCATTGGCTTTCAAAAATCGTGTCAAAATTTTAGTCTTTGTCTCTCCAAAGTAAAGATGATCCTAACTGATCAACCATGGTGATAATTGGATGTGTAATTACTTTTATAAGTTTTCGTGTATCGATACGAGTTTTTACTTTCTAAATCCGAATAAGTTTAAGGGCAATGTTTAATGCCTGGTAATCCGAGCCCTCCATTTCCAGTATTGTTTCATTGTTATTTCATTACTAATTTATTCTTTTTTCTATTCCAAAGGTGTTCAAGCATTGCTTTTTTTGAATAATTTTCATCAAGTTGTCCACATGACAGGGAATCAAATCCGTGACTGAGTGGGCTTTGAAGATAATAACCATTTCAGATTTGCAGCTCTGCCAAGAGCTGTGATCAGTCTTTTAACCAAACTTTATACAGTGTTTTTGTATGCCTATTTTTTTTCCTTTGGAGGTTACTTTCATGATTTTTTGTGAATCATTAGAGAGCCAGATCCCAATTATTAACTTTTGATAAACTCCAGTTTGTTTGCAGATGTATTTGAATTTTGTTTACATCCTGTCCAGCGGGCACAGGGCTTCGTTACATTTTTACCAAATCGATCATTTGTTAGCATTTTTTCTTGAAGGGAAGTTTTAATCTCCATTTAGAAGAATTTCTGATGTCATCTGCTGTTGTGTGAGGTCTTATATTCAATACGATTTATTTTAATACCATTAAGATTTTTATCCTAACGTATCATAGAAGCTAGAATTTCAGCACACAGGAAATACAGGTAAGATGAAACGGAGTCGCCCTGCCTGAAACCAGTAAAAGAAGAAAACCTTGATGATTTACTGTCATTCAGAACACAACTGATTTTATTCCTCTGTAAAAAAAAAAAAAAAATAAATAAAAATAAAATAAAATAATGTTTTTTAAAGAAACCTATCCATCGACAGAAATCGGGTCCAAATCCGAAGATGTGTAAAACTTTTAGACATAAATCGCCAGTCGAGAGAATCATTATACCTTTTCGACATCAAAACACGGCGGCAGGCCAGAAGAGTGTCTTTATTCAGACAATAATTGATTATATACCATTTCGCACCCGGATGTTATATCCAGTAAAGAGGTTAGCCACAGAACCACTCTGATGTTTATCAGTAAATACATTGACTACATGTTTTAGCCGATTTACCAGGCACAGAGATCCCCTTTTATGGACTACGTAGAGAGGGGATATTGGTCTCCTGATATGTTGTTTACGTCGATGTTGGCTTTGAAAGATTTTTCACATAAGTGATTTTAATGAGAGACTGTTGACATCAATGGTTTTACTGAACGATTTTTCACATCAGATCTGACAGATTGTTTGCATCAGGTTTTTTTCTCCCAAAAGATTGTTCGCTTTAGTTCACCTGAGAAATTGTTTAGGTTACTAGTTTTGCTGAAAGATTGTCAACACAAAAGGGTTTTTACGGAGAAATTGTTTACATCAGCGGTTTTACAGACAGATTATTGCCATCAACGGTTGGACTGAAAAATCGCCCTCATCAATGGATTTTCTGAGAGAGAGAGAGAGAGAGAGAGAGAGAGAGAGAGAGAGAGAGAGAGAGAGAGAGAGAATTAGAGAGAGAGAGAGAGAGAGAGAGAGAGAGAGAGAGAGAGAGAGAGAGAGAGAGAATGACACAGTGACATGGAAGATGTTCGAGTGGATAGAACACAATCCCAGTCTGTGGTTTGAGTCTCAAACATTGTTATCAATAGCAAGAACGGTTTTGATGTTATTGTCAATTCCGCTAATTCTTTGAAAGGGGTGGTGAAAAGACAATCAACCAACATAAATTTAACTGAAACTCACTTACCCATGCATACACATAATCAACGCGTAAATACGATCTGAGAGAGACAGAGACAGAGAGAGAGAGAGAGAGAGAGAGAGAGAGAGGAGGGGGGGAGGGAGGGAGGGAGAAGGGAGAGAGAGTGGGATGGAGGCAGGGAGGGAGAGAGACAGAGAGAGAGAGAAAGAGAGAGAGAGAGAGAAGAGAGAGAGAGACAGAGACAGACAGACAGACACACAAACAGAGACAGAGAGAGAGAGAGAGAGAGAGAGAGAGAGAGAGAGAGAGAGAGAGGGGATACTTTTATACTTTCATTGCAAAATCTGTGTTGCCTATCGGTCGGTCTGTCTATCTGTCTGTCAGTTTCACTCCCCCTCCCTCTCTCTCTGTCTCTCAAAATCTTTCTGTCTGTCTATCTTCTGTCTGTCTGTCTGTCTCTCTGTCTCTTTCTCTCTCTCTCTCTCTCCTCCCCCCCTCTCTCTCTCTCTCTCTCTCTCTCTCTCTCTCTCATACTATTAGTGAAATAATCCAATACTGAAGTTTTGATACCATCTCACCGTGAGTAACGCCATGAGACAATATTTCACACATTTCAAAGAAACAAAAACTGACAAAATGCAAGGCATGTAATGTACTCCCAGTATATCTTGAAAACGCGTGAGATATTCCATAAAAAGGAAAAAACCGTTTTGGGCCATTATAACCGTTAGTAACGTCTATTCTGGTAAACATGGGCCATCATTTGTGACCCATAATGAACATACCTTCAATTTGTTTTAGAAAGACTGACCAAATACTTTCTGAGATTTTCCATAAAAAAGAAAACTGTTATGGGCCGTTATAGCCGTTAGTAACAGCTATAACGGTAAAATAAAACATTGGGCATCATCCGTGACCCATAATGAACATGCCTACAAATTTTCAGAAATATCGACCAAGTACTTTCTGAGATATTCCATAAAATGAAAAAAACCGTTGGGCCGTTACAGCCATTAGTAACGGCTATAACGGTAAAATAAAACATCGGGCATGATCCGTGACCCATAATGAACATACCTCCAAATTTTCAGAAAGATCGGCCAAGTACTTTCTAAGATATTCCATACAGAAGAAAACCGTTATGGGCCGTTATAGCCATTAGTAACGGCTATAACGGTAAAATAAAACATCGGGCATGATCCGTGACCCATAATGAACATACCTACAAATTTTCAGAAAGATCAGCCAAGTACTTTCTAAGATATTCCATTAAAAAGAACGTTATGGGCCGTTATAGCCTTAGTAACATTTATAACTGTAAAATAAAACGTCGGGCATGATCTGTGACCCGTATGAACATACCTTCAAATTT
>JADBJO010001806.1:80000-82500 GCA_016801955.1 Conus betulinus | reverse complement strand
GCCAAGCTAGCTGAGCACCTTGGCCCGGGCAAGGTCTTCAGGAGGAAGCTGCAGTGGACAGAAGAGGTAACGGTGCACACTGAGCTTTGCCACGACACAAACCTGACGGGTAGCTTCGATTTTTTTTCTTCGTTTTTTTTTTTCTTTCCTTAAAGGCTAGATCGACCAGGGCAGGATGGTAGACTGCCACTTGATGTCGACGCTAGGATATTTTGGGTAGTGCTCAGAAACGGGGATGGGTGGTGGGGCTGGTCGTTGGGGAGGAAGGGAGGAAAAGAGAAAGCCGCCGGATGGCGGGAGGTTGGGCGAGACAATGCGTGGAGACTTGCGCTTGTGGAGAGAGAGAGAGAGAGAGAGAGGAGCGCTGAGAGCAGCAGCAGCAGAAGAAGAAGAAGGCCCTTTCCCCGCGTTCGGCAGGGATGTGGAGGGAGACAGACACGCTGACAGCCGCCATTGCCGTGACGCTACCGTCGGACCTCTGTCTCGCTGGGTGCAACAGGCGCCGCAAGTGCTGAGGTAAACACATCGGGAGAGATGCTCCTCGCCCCACGCTTCCAGGAGAGCGGCAAGCGTTCAGAGAGGGGGTGAGGGGGAGGTGTGTGAGGGGGGTTGTTTTTAGTCGTCTCCCATATGCGCGGGTCAGGCATCGACCTGGTGGGGGCAGGTAAACTAACCACACGACTGGACTGGACTGGACGAACGGACGGACGGCTCGAGCGCAGAGAGAGGGGTTAGCGTCTCCGGCGAAAAGGATTAATGGTCGTCGCTTCTCTGATTTTGTTTTTGTTTTTTTCTTTGCTTTGCTTTTTCTTTGCTTTCTTTCTTTCTTTTTTTTTTCTTCTTCAACATTTTTGCTCTGCGTAGCATACCCGACGCTGGATGATGATGATGCTCACGTTATTCACATGTCACGCGGATCTTCGAGCGCAGGGGAGTGGCCTGCATCTGAGACGATGTTTCATGATTTGTCTTTGGTTCACCGTCCGTACCGCGTACCGTGGCTGACACCGGATAATCTGTACGGTTTTTTTTTTTTTTTTTTTTTTTTTTTTTTTTTTGGGGGAGGGGGAGGGAAGGGGGTGATTTGAACTTCCGTTTCACTTCCTTCAGATGCGAATGACGACGAGTGCAGGCAAACAAAGTCTCCGTCATGGTAGCAAATGACTCGACAAATGTTTCAACTTGCGTCGGATGGGCGACTACACTGACTGAAAAGAGAGGCGAACCAGGTCCAGTCTGTTGGAAAGCTTCATGTACTTACAGCAGAACCCGTTTTCCTTACGTATGATTATGTACACGCACAGCTGCATTCCAGCGTATTTCGATTGCAAATACGTGTGTTCTAGTTGACTGATTGGCCAGTTAACCCTCCATTTTCGTTCTTTTGTAGGCTATGCAGACCCATTCTGCTGTGTGTGGTTGCTGCTTTGTGAAAAATGATATGGGACTAGGAAGAGGCAAAGAATGAAGAAGACGACGAAAGCGATAGGTATCAAAAAGAAAAGATAGCAAATACGGATGGGAAAAGGACATTCTGATTTCATCTTCACAGCGCTATGATGCTCAGAGAAATGTAGGGAGGACAAAGCGTTTCAATCTCTCTTTGCCTTTTCCTGTGTGTGTGTGTGTGTGTGTGTGTGTGTGTGTGTGTGTGTGTGTGTGTGTGTGTGTGTGTGTGTTTGTTGTTGTTTGTGCAATACCAGCACACACATTATATAGATAAATATTTGTTTACAATTTGAACAGGTTTTCCCCAACATTATTCTTATAGTATTAATAATTATTTAAGTCTTGGAACATGTGGCTTTTCAACATAGAGCTGCTTATCCCTGCTTTAGTAAACTGTGTGATTAACTTCTGTAGAGACTGTTCAAAATCATGTGTTTCAAAAGTATTCTTCACTGGCATTTCGAGTTACTATTAATACATCTCCAGGTACATTTTTCAACGTTGCATATGGTTGCAGATGCCATGCAGTGAACAATATGTTTGTACTAACATTTGTGAATGACCTCTTTCCATGTACTTATACTGCTGTATCTCTTTTTGATGCAGTTTGGTACATTCCTGGAGTTTTCTTTTAAATTTTCATTCGTTCATTTGGTCATATATTTACTTGTGTATTTGCTAACGTGTTACCTTTCATTCATTGAATGACACGTGAAAAGTTTTATTCATTTACCGATTCCCATGTTTACTGATTTTGTATAAGCTACCGTCATGTGATTACATGGACAACATCGTATTCTTCTGACAATTGGAACGGTCGCAAATCATTATCATCGTCATCGTCATCATCATCATCATCATCACCATCAACACCATGATTATGTATGGATAGACATATTTATATATACATATGGACACACACACACACACACACACACACACACACACACACACACACACACACACACACATGATTATTGTTGTTATTACAATTGTTGCAATCATCATGATGATATTTGATGATCATCACCACCATTATTATCACCATTAT
>JADBJO010001806.1:57500-75000 GCA_016801955.1 Conus betulinus | reverse complement strand
TTCTGTTTAACGTCTGTTCACTTTGAGTGATATTAGACGTCAATGAATGAAGAGAATGACTGAAGGAAGGAATGATTGAGTGAGTAGTAGCCTATATGTTATATAAGCGTCTGTGTGTGTGTGTGTGTGTGTGTGTGTGTGTGTGTGTGTGTGTGTGTGTGTGTGTGTGTGTGTGTGTGTGTGTGCTGCCGCTTAGAATAATGTAATCACATTTTTTAAGTACCACTTCGATAGCTTACCCGATATTTTTGCTGCTGCTGGTCATATATATGGATACATATATATATATATATATATATATATATATATATATATATATATATATATATATATATATATATATAGATAGATAGATAGATACATTGATAGACAGATAGATGGATACATGGATACATACATACATACATGTATGTATGTATGTATGTATGTATACACACACACACACACACACACACACACACATATATATATATATATATATATATATATATATGTGTGTGTGTGTGTGTGTGTGTGTGTGTGTGTGTGTGTGTGTGTGTGTGTGTGTGTGTCCATTTTGCATATTTTAACTCAAAAGAAAATAAAACGCTGCTGCCACTGCTGTTTCTGCTTCTACTCTTGTTTCTGCTGCTTCTGCTCCTATTGTCGCTGCTTCAGTTGTGCCACTGTTGCTGCTGAAGAAAAAAAAAAAAAAACATGCCGATTTTTTTACGTATTTTATAAGCGTGTTTTTAAAGTATCCCATCTGACGAAGTATAATTCTGGTAGTTCTATCCTTTATTCAGAACGGCAAGACAGGGGTTCCTTACACCCAAACTGATTTCGTACGAGTCAGTAAAGTAAACGAAGAGCGGGGACACGCTAGACAGTTGGCTGCAAACACTCACGTCGTTTCAGGCTAGTGCAATACTTGATCCGTGGAATGCATGGATGGTTAAAAGAACTATTTGTGTGTGAGGTCTGTACCACTGAAAGAAAATGGGTCGTTGTAAGCATGACGTCTCCTTTGCTACACAGTGGGTGAAATGGGTGAACCGTTCTTCCTCTGCTGAAGCCGAGCTGAAGCTTCACGGCGACCTTAGCATTGTAGCTCGCCTTCTGCATTTATTCGTTTCTTTATGTATGTGTTTTATTTGTTTATCTATCTATTTACTTCCAGTATTTTCATTTATTCTCATCATTCTCATTAAGTTATTTGTTTGTTTGTTTGTTTGTTTATGTGTTTATTTCTTTATTTGCTTGTCTATTTGTTTATTTCTAGTATTTTCATTTATTCTCATTTATTTATGTATTTGTTTATTCATTTGTTTGTTTATTTCAAAAAGTTTGCAATACTTGCAGTGAACACGGAGCAGTAGCATTTAGTACTTCCCACACTGTCTTTCAAACTGTAGCACGCGCTCATTTGGTAATCTGTTTCTTCTTAACCCCCCTCGCTCCCCCCCCCCCCCCCCCCTCCCCAACCCCCGCTCCCACCTCCTGTTTTTCATTTCTTTCTTGTGCATTCTTATTCAAACCATCATCTGTCATTTTTTTTTAAACTATGGATGACTTATTAGCATTTAGCTAACGAGCAGCGGGTGATAGATAACCTATTTGCAATGTGTTTTAATGTATAGTGAGTGATGATATTTTTCTGGGTTTCGTTTTGCTGTAGTGTGACTTGTTCTAGTTCTCAGAGCCTCAGACTTTCTGTCCCCCCCCCCCCCCCCTTCCCCCCCACCCCTTACTCCCCCCCCCCCCCCCCTCCCCACCCTCTTGTATGTCATTCATGCAAAACTTTGCAATTCCGCAGTAAAAAAGAACAGTTTGTGCGTGAGCATACCAACGCACGAGAATGTGTAAGCAAAACTGAGCATTGTACTACAGTATTATGAACAGCAACATGCAACAAATCAGCAAGTGCTACCATACCATACAAATTAATGTGTACAACTCAGAACAAATTACCGTAATATTCAACGCAATATTTGAAGGAAAATCAGCGCCTCGCATAGTGCCAAAATGGGTTATAACAGATAAATCTAATACTTAAAAACTTAGGTGCGGTGTGCCGCAACATATTGCATCAGTAATGAAACAAGAGATTTTATTTTTTTTTTTTTTTTTTTTCAATGCAATCTTGTGCAATATCCTGTTTTGATAACATATTTTCACTACCTTTGATTTCTCAATCGTTATGTGGGATAGAGCAGAGATGGAAGGAGGGGTGGTGTTGGGGGCTGGGGAGGGGGGGGGGGGGGGGGGGCGGTAATGATGCCAGATCAAGAATCGGCTCACTTTTCTTCCAGGGTACCAAAATACAAATAAACACACAAAGCACGGTGCAACAGAACTCTTGACTGATAGTAGACCTATACCCTACAAAACAGCAATGAACGTTTTGGACAAGCATGCATTCTTCAGAAACTACAAACTACAGACATTTCAAAAATGCACAAAACAAAACTCTTCAGATTATTTTATAGATGTTTGATTTGCAGTGATGATGACGATTGTAATAATGATAATGATAATAATAACAATAATAATGATAATGGTAATAATAATTAGTAATAATGATAATAATAATAATGAGAATTCTAATGATAATTATAAGTAATATAGTGTCACCCTAGAAACAGGGAATTGAACCTCTGTCCCAATGGTACACACTGATTAGACATTGAATTTTATTACCACACTAACAAACAAACCAAAAATATAGTAAAACAAAATGAAATAAATAAATGAATGAATAAATGTATGAATGCATGAATGCATGAATGAATGAATAAAGAAATAAACAAATAAGTAAATAAACAAATACATAAATACGTGAAAGAAATAAAGTAAAGAAAAAATAAGACAAAACTAAAATTATGCAAAACTATGAAATAAATGTAGAAGAACTGACTAAAGTTATTTTAAAAAAATCAAATAAAAAAGCAAAGAGGACCCTGTTTCCAAAGATGAGAACAAGTGCACTATCCATTGCCAAACAAACCTATCCAGTGACAGAGATGTTTGGACCGCTCGTGGATTACATTGTGTCTATTGTAGTATGAAACACGGACAGCATAGATTTTTTTCAACCCTGAAGATCAAGGTAGAGAGTCCTTTTTTAAGGTCACTTTAGATAACATGTTGATGATGAAACAAAATAAAAGAAACAAAATCACTGACTCCCCTACACACAGTCCAAGGCACTCCATGTCGTCCACATGGCGATCCAACTCACTGAATCAATCGGTCAGCTTACGTGGGGAGGCTGTCTTTTACGTGTATCAGAGTTATGGTTCTGTCGTCCAAATGAACTTTTGCAAATTTCTAACGTGAGGTAAAGTATATCCAAAAAGCGACTGCAACGGATTCATCACAGATCCTGGCAGTTAATAACAGTTAAACAATCTCAAGGCCTTACTGTTTTTTTTTTTTTTTTTAGTACGACGGAGGGACAGCGGGTAACTGAAATTGCCGGTGACAGGTGCGTGTTACAACGTAGAATCGCAGCGTATGCTTTCACGAAACCCTGCCCTTGGCTTTGCTAGCAACAATGCTTCCTGTAGTTTTGGAGAACAAAATGCAAACTTCACAGAGTAAATGTGAAAGATCGCAAGTCATCGGAAATTTTTCAACCAGGAGAACAATTTTTTTTCAGAAATCTTGACAAATAGGCTTAAGACCAAGCTGTTAACGTGAAAGTATGCCAGAGGTGTCCATTTAGTAAATTTCAAATCAAATCGTCCAGCAGTTTATGAAGATGCACTTTACATCGCACTTATTAATTTTTCATTCATATGGAAATAATGATAGTATTGATTGTAGTAATAGTAGTAGTAGTAGTAGTAGTAGTAGTAGTAGTAGTAGTAGTAGTATTGGTGGTGGTGGTGGTGGAAGTAATAATAGTAGTAGTAGTAGTTGTTGTTGTTGTAGTAAGGTAAAGTAAGGTAACGTTGTTTTATAGCTCAGCCAACCGCAAAAGGCCATATCAGGGCTGTCACCACCTTGAAGTCAACTCATGTCATCAAGGAAAAAAAAAATTTTTTTAAAGTCAAGAACAACAACAAGCCCATTCATGCATCTCGTTACAATACACCTAAAAACGCACAGTAGTAGTAACAATAATGACAACGATAACAAGAAGAAAAAAGAAATAACAGCAACAACGACAACAACAAGAACAACAACAAGAACAACAACAAGAACAATAATAATAATAATATGGTATAATAATAATAATAATGTTGAAAATGATAATAATATAAAGTTAAATGTGATAGTACTGTGATAGTACATCTTCATTCTGCAGAATTCTAAGGGTAAATTCGCGTACAAGTGGATTTGATTTGGGGTTATTTTTTTTAAGATACTTTGTCGTTTTGGTCATTTTTTCCCCACAGATATGACGTTGTCAAGCATTTGTACTTGCTTGGAAAGTGTTCAGGGTATTATGCCCAAAACTAATGACTGATTACTTTACTCAGAGATATGTCTGAATAATCACGTCTTCGATGGAAAAAAGCAACAACGAAAATTATCACACACAACGCTCCTAGACGAAGCAAACAGTACGATCAATTGCATCAGGCAATGAAAATATTTTCACATTTTTAAAAGTGATCATGATTTAATCCAAGGGATATTGATTGGATAGCTATTACGTAAAATGCTTTCAGGACAGTAAAACATTTTCTATGACATGTTTATCTACTCACAATACGTATTTTATACTCGTAAGCCAGATTTGCTGAGCCAAAGAAAGATGCATGAGAAAAACAACTGTTTTATATTGGGTAAATTCTCCTGGATGCATTTAGGCTTTGTATTGAGATGAACTACCTGGCAAGACCGCATTCCTTTCTCTGTCATTCCTGTCCTGGACTGAAACGTCTGGAGCAAAGTAAAATGTTAAACTGGTAAAGTCGAGGATTATATTTGCTTTACTTCTCCTTCTCCCCCTTGTTCTTCCTTTTATTTGTATTTCATCTAAACTTAACAATCATTTTGCATCTGGTGATTTATGCTTCCGATAA
Organism: Conus betulinus; assembly: GCA_016801955.1. Taxonomy (NCBI): domain Eukaryota; kingdom Metazoa; phylum Mollusca; class Gastropoda; order Neogastropoda; family Conidae; genus Conus; species Conus betulinus. Next base: position 69,985 of record JADBJO010001806.1, on the reverse strand, counting down.
TTTCAGTTTCACTAAAGTTTTGTTTTTTTGTGAGTATTCAATGAATTATTGAACAAAGTATGTGACAGTGGAATATATCTATTTTAACATCTCAAGAAATTACTGTAGCTTGACTTAAAATGCAGTTATATGTAACTTCTTTCAAACCGTAGAAATTATTGATCTCTTAAACAACCACTGCAGCTTTACTCTTTATGCAGCCATAGTGCCTGCTTTTAAAACGTCATTCTATACTTTCTGTAGGCCATTTTACTTCTTTAGATTTGCAGTTGATGCAGTAAAAAATATGTCTGGCAAATTTCCTTCAAATGCTCTTCAGTATAGGTATCTAGTTTATCTCCATGGGACGGTAAAGAAAGTGATGTTGTTTCATTTTCGTTTTCTTTTTCTTTTTAAATGAATATAAACTTCTTAACTTTTGATAGTAAACCATGTATTTCATTATAATTCCTCCTACTTCAACTCTAGATTGCGTAACATTTTGTTTAACATTTTTAAAAGCCTTTTCATTGCTCTGCATTTTTTTTCTATAAAAAACTATATGGGCTTGTATACGTGCGGAAACCCATGGGTTGCTTTAGAAATGTTAAATAGCTGATAATGTGTTTCATATCAGTGTAAGTTTATCTGGAATGCTGAAATCATGTTTTGTTTCATTGCATGATTATCAGGTCTGTTCTGCTTAATCAGTTATTTTCAATTAGCATTGCTATTGTATTGTTTCAGAACAAATCTCTATAGTTTTTATTTGGCCTACTGTAGCAAATGGAATATCCTATGAAAAATTTGAAGTCTCATTCTGAGATTTTGTGCTCTACATGTGTTCCTTATCTGTCATTTAAGGAAAGAATCGCCAAAAGCAGTCTTATCTAATTCAAGACTGACTGGTTCAAAACCGTCAGGGATGACACCGTATGCAACCCTGTTTCTGACTTTGCCCGAAAAAACGCTTGACTGGTAGCAAAAAAAACTAGTAGAGAGAAAGGACAGTCTTACCTATCATCAGCTGACATTTCATAACCGCTTAACTGCAATGCCTTATTACTAATTAAGCAAATTTTTTTTTTTTTATCTCAGTCTTCTCTTTATGTATGTTTTTTCTTACCTATCATCAGCTGACATTTCATAACCGCTTAACTGCAATGCCTTATTACTAATTAAGCCAAATTCTTTTTTTTTTTTTAATCTCAGTCTTTCTTTTTTATGTATGTTTTTTTTTTGCTGTATGTGTTATTTTGATATCTGTTAAACAATGCAAACAGATTAAGATGACAGTGTGTGACACGTTAAACAGCTAATTCGTTTGTACACGGGAGTCAGGAAACTAACCTGAAATCCAAACCGAACCAAAAACCAAACCAAACCAAACCAAACGAAACGAACGGCTGAAAGCTAGATCTAGTTGCAAATGGAGGCGACTGCAGGCGGAAATCTAAACAAGTTTTGGCGGCGCGCTATGAATTACATTTAGAACTGCTGAAAGCTAAGCCAAAGCAATAGAACATAGTAGCAAACTCATCTGCGAACAGAAGTCAGGAAACCGTCCTTCCAATCCAAACCAAACCAAACGGAAACAAACTGCTGAAAGCTAAGCCTAAAATGGATATAATGATAATAGCAACTGTGTTGTTTAAACTACGATGACGACGACGACGACTGCAATTGTTAACAACGATTACGATGCTGATAATGATGATAACAACGGCTACAGCTACAACAACTGCTACGACAACAATGATAATGATGATAAATAAATAAATAAATAAATTAACAAATGAATGAGTAAACAATAATTAAAACGAATAAATGAATGAGTAATATGTAGTTAATGATGATGATGATACTAACATCAACAAGGATAATCATAATGATAAAAGCAATAAGTCTAATGATTTTTAATGGCCAAAATGTCAAAAAAAAAAAAAACAAAAAACCCACCTCCATGGGAAGCTCGACAAATGACGATCTTCTCTTGCACCGAAACGAGCTAGTAACGTCAAGTAGTGTTCAGAGTGATAAACTGCCATTAGAGGTACAAACGGACTTCACCCAAGAAGCTGACTCATTAAACGTTTATATTTATTGGTTCCTTCCTTACGTGTAAGTATAATCTCTCTTCCTTACTCACTTCCAAAATATTCCCAGAAAATGCATGCACGCTCTGTAAATTTTAACACAAACTTGAGTTTGCACACATTACCGTCTAATCCAATATGTCCGTACGGGTTTTTTTTTTTTCTCTGTAATGTTCCCGGAATCAGGTGTGACATGTGTACACGATTAAAGCACAAAAGATTTATGAAAAAAAAGGATAGAAAAAACCCCACTTCCTGATGTGTATTTTGTCCAGCAAAAGTGTTCAGGACATAGTAAAAAAAATTATAATAATTCCGTTGTGACCAAACTGTTTTCAATTTTATATGACATTATTTCATTATCAGAAGCTTGAGACATTAAATTCTTTGCGAGGGCTCAACCCCTTTGTTTCTTTGGTTGCTTGCTGTGAATTTTCTTAATTTCAACGAAGAATGCGCGACCCTGAGCTAATATTTACAACTGCTTATTAAGTAAAACGCTTTTTTTTCTCTTTTTATTTTTTTTTTTCATTTAAACCGTGGTCATTTTCAGTCTGATTGAATATTTCGTTTTATTCTGTTGGTGGCAAACTACAATGTTTATAAGTGTATAATAAACCAATGCATTTAAAAAGAGCCTAAAAGATCGAAATGGAACAGAGAAATATAACACTTTCAAAAGATGCTAACCTTGTCCAGTTCCATGCTACCGACATCATACAAACCTTTAATCAGATGTTGAGAAAAACATGAAACATTAGAAGTGAATTTTCTTATCGGTATCAACCAAGCAGTCATGAAAACAGGAGATCAATTACGCTAGTTTTTGTTAACTTCAAAGGTACCATATCTTGTGGTACACACACACACACACACACACACACACATACACATATATATATATATATATATATATATATATATATGGGGGGGGGGGGGGGGGGGGGGGGGGCAGGGGGGGAGCGTGTTAACATTTTAATTATACATAGTTTGAATTTTATCATTCAGAGCAACAGAAGGAATTTTGTTCCCTAGTTTATTTGAAATATTGCTAGGTCTTAAACGTTTCTGTTTGTCTTTCTTTGGGTCTCTCTTCAGATTTTTTCCTTTCCTTCTCAAGTGTAGTTAAATGTGATTAATTACTATTGGAAAAAAAAAAGTATAATGCATTGAGAGTATATTTGTCGCACCAGTGTTGGCATTTAGTTTCATATCTTTCTAGAATGCTCTAGAAATAAACTTCGAAATGCATCAATACCCAAAAGTTCCGTTCACCCATATCAGTTTTTTTTTTTTTTCAATGTGATTTTCTTTCAGACTTTTGAAAAATACAATCGCAACTCAAAACAAGGAAATTGATAAAAGGTGGGTAGGGTGTACAAGATTATTTTTTCTCTTAAAGTACCGGAGTAGTTATCAGTCTATTTATTCCGTTGTTTTTTTCTTGCCTCTGAATGCTGTTAAACGAATTGAAAATGGCGTGTGTATCAAAAGAAGTTTTTCGAATCTCGATTTTTTTTCGGTATCTGTTGTGAAAATGTTCCTTGCACTCAAAACTGGGTACTTTTTGTCAGTGTGTTAAGTCAGTAATCCACATTTTGTATCCATCGCCCTTCGAAAAAAATGTTCACAAACATCTCAAACACGTGAGTACTCATAACACATATGATGGAAACTTATTAATGTTTTTTATTTGAAAAAGTAGAGATGTCAGCTTTAAATTGTTCTAACACGTGAGCACTCATGAGTGCTCACGTGTTAGAACAATGAAAACGATACATACTTGGTTAACTGGCTTATCTGAAAAAAAAAAATAATCACCATTTTTCAAATTGTTATAAATACTCATATTTTGTAAATCTCACGTTGACTAAAATTCTCGTAATACACCTTTCATGTGGAATTTGATAATTACAGTATAGTTTTTAATACCGTGGTTCGACAAGCTTCTGATGCTATCCTTTATCTCTTCGTTTTACAACCGTCCGAATGGCTCTTGAGAGTATTATGATAACACACAGTGGTTCTTTCGGGACAGAACATGCCTTTGATCTGTTTGAGATATATACCGATCTTTGTGTTATGACGGTTTTCTCGCTTTCTCCGTTAGCGACATAGTTAGTCAAAAACTTTTAAAATGAAAAAGCTAGAATGATAGCATTTTGCCATCAGCTTTCTAATAAACATTTAACAGAATGTGAACCCTCTGAGTAATACCTTCCAACGATGATACAACTCTTTCAAATTAATTCGAATAAAAACTTTAGTTTATTGTTTTAGAAAAAGAAAAACCTGAGTTATCTTAAATATGTCTTTCCAGAATTTATCAAAGGCTGGTAAATTAATCCCTCCGTTGGATCTTGCCTGTATCTGAGTACAGAAAAAAAAAAAAAAAAAACAAACCAAAAAAAAAAAAACCGCGGGTCTGTTCGTTATTGGGTGCTGTACTGAATAATAAACATAATTATGCCTATTTCACCTTCGAATATGAACTCAGTGGTATCTGCATTTATATTATCAGATGCAATTTTCTTTATTCCCTATTTTAGGACATTTTTTTGTTTTTTTGTTTTTGACTTATCACAATTACTCAGATTTCAATGTTTAGCGTGAAAAGATATTTTAGATCATGGGTCAGCCTGTCTACATATTTTTTTAACTGAAAAATATAACAAGCTAATTTTGCTTTGTCAAACACTGTTGTCTGAACACTTTTTTTAACCTAATGCTGAAATCCAGTGGCAGAAATACGGGGTCTATTTCAAATTCTAGTGGTTTTCATTTATTATTCATTTCATGTAAAAATGAAAATAGAAATCAGAAAAGGCAAAAAGGGGACATCTTTCAATGCTCTGCAGCGAGAGGGAAGTACCGTTTCTGGCAGAGAGCATTTTTTTTTTTCCGTTTCTGGAATCACAAAAAAAAAAAAAAAAAAAAAAAACTAGGAAAGTTAGGAAAGTGGTTAATAAATTCAGACGATTTTTTGTAACAAAAATCTATGCAAATTCTGTAATATCGGTGATCTGAGCCTTGCGAGCCACGTTAATAAACATGGCAAACTTCCTTGATTTTATCGTCTCTGAAATGTCGGGGACAATTTGTGCCGAAAAATAAAAATAGTATGTCCGTTTTTTTTTTTAATCTAGTGTTTTTTGTATATGTATGTATCGTGTTCTTCAAATTTCCACTCGACATTTAAATCTCAAAACAGAATAAAGTAAGTCATCAAATCTGAATGTGTTAGAAACCAGGGAGATTTTCCACCCCTCATGAACATGATACGATTTTGATTCTGATTTTAAGAGATAATGCCTCTCTTGATTATTATCTTTACCCAGTGAACTATTTTTTTTTTCTTAACTTTTCCCTGTTTTGTTTTGTTTGTTGTTTTCTTCCTTTTACGGATTTGGAGGTGTAAGATTATCCTGCACCCCCCCCCCCTCCGACCCCCCAGTCCCCCCCCCCCCCCCCCCCCCACCCCCACCCCCCCCCCCCCCCCCCCCCCCCCCCCCCCCCCCCCCCACCTCCCCCACCCCCCCCCACCCCCCACTCTTCCCCTCCCCTCCACGTCTCTCCCTCACGCCCCCCCCCCCCCTGCTCTCCGTCTTCTCTCTTCTTGTCTGCCTTTTTGCGCCTCCCCTCGTTTTCTCCCCCGCCCCCACGCTCTCTTCCTTTCCCCCGCCCCCCCCCTCCCTCACCCCTTTCCACTCCCCCCCCCACCCCCCTCCCCCCCCCGCCCCCTCCTCCCCCTCCCCCCAACCCCCACCCCCCCTCCCCCCCCCACCCGCCCCCCCCTCCCCCCCCACCCCACCTGCTCTCTCTCTCCTCTCTCCACCCCCCCCTCCACCCCCCCCAACACCCCCCCCCTCCCCCCCCCACCCCCCCCCCCCCCCCTTCATTGTTTTTTTCATCGGTCATTTTTGACCACCCCACCTACCTTTTCTGATGCTCTTCCCCTTTGTCTCTTATTCTGTCCGTTTCTTGCTATCTGTTTTTTTTGCCCACCACCTATCGGTCTGTCTCTGTCTCTGTTTCATTGTTTGACTCTCTCTAACTGTTTGTCTTCCTTTCTGTCTGCCTGCCTGCCTGGTTCTGTCTACCTGACTAAATGTGTCTGTGCGTCTTTCTGTCTGTACGTCTTTCTGTCTGTCTATCCATTCCTTTATCTGTCTATCCATCCATCCATCCATCCATCCATCCATCCATCCATCCATCATCTCATCTATCTATCTATCTATCTATCTATCTATCTATCTATCTATCTATCTATCTATCTGTCTCTCTTTGTCTGTGTATTCTGTCATCTGTCCCTCCATTAAAAAAAAAGAATTCCATTAATATGATATGTGAATAATCAGAACTATATCTCAGCTATAACCTGTATTATTCACCAAGATTTTTGTTGACTGTCTCATTGACGCTTTGTCTACCTACCTGATTGCCCCCCCCCCCCCCCCCCCCCCCCCCTCTCTCTCTCTCTCTCCCCTCTCTCCCTCCCTCCCTCCCTCTCTTTCTCTCTCGTTTACGAGATAGAAAAGAAGAAAAAAAAAGAAAGAAAACAAGATGCAAAGCATATAAACGTACTCCCATTTCATCTTGAATACAAGTACTTTCTGAGATATTCCATGAAAAAGAAAAAACCGTTTTGGGCCGTTATAGCCGTTAGTAACGGCTTTTCTTTTCTGGTAAAATAAAACAGCGGGCATCATCCGTGACCCATAATGAACACACGTACAAAGTTTCAGAAAGATTGGCACAGAAGTTTTGTCTGGAGCGAGTGGAACACATTTTGACTACGGACAGACACACAGACAGACACACAGACAGACACATAGACAGCATTTCTTCGTTCCCCATTGTAAAGTACTCCGTGTTCTATAAGAACTGAGAGTACAAAAAAGACCGAAATACAGCTGTACTGTAAAATGCACATGATGCAACGTGAGAATATTCGAAGCGAAAGACATTAATTCTATCGCATAACAACATTCAGAACGATTTTCATACAGTATAATTCTCCGAAAAGGGGATAAATGTCCAGCATTCTGTGCGTATTCAAACACACAAGCACATCCAAGCCCCCACCCCCTCCCCCTCCCACACACACATTGTTAAATACAACAAAGGCAAACATAAATATTACCTGACACGGAAGTGAGGATATTTTAACAATCCCCCCCCCCCCCCCCCCCCCCCCCCCATACATAAAAAACACTGTGCTTAATCTACTGACATCTATCACGGAAAAAAAAAACAAGCATTAAAAAAAAAAAACGATTCAACACACACACACACACACACACACACACACACACACACACACACACACACACACACACACACACACCACACAGAGAGAGAGAGAGAGAGAGAGAGAGAGGAGAGAGAGAGGAGAGAGAGAGAGAGAGAGAGAGAGAGAGAGACGATAGAGACAGGACAGACGTGTAGACATATAGACAGATAGGTAGAGAGAGAGACAGAGAGAGAGAGAGAGAGAGAGACAGAGACAGAGACAGAGAGAGAGGCAGGTAGGTAGTCAGCTAAGTAGACATAGATACAGATGGAAAGATATTTATATAAGGAAACAGAAACATACACACACATCCGTACATACATACAGGCATATAGGCCGGCAGACAGACAGACAGTCAAATCTACATTCATACATACGTACATACTCATACATACATACATATATACATGCATGCATCAACACAATGGTGCTTGCCGTTTTATACAAACCATAACCTCTCTACACCCCCCCCCCCCCCCCCTTCCCAAATCTTATTTAGGTGCTTAAAAAAAATCGGAAAGAATACAGTAAGGTCCTCTGGATAACGGGATGAATTCTCTGGCAAGTTCCCTAAGTAATAAACTACATCCTTAGCAAGTTTCCCTTAATAATGGACTACCTTCTCCAACACATCTCACCAAGTAATACACTAAGTTCCCATGCTTGTTTTCCTAAATAATGGAGTACATTCGTAGCAAGTTTCCCTAAATAATAAACTACATTCTTAGCAAGATTCCCTAAATATTAGACAGCAATTTCTTCGTATGTTTCCCCAGATAACAGCCTGCGTTCTCCGGCATGTTTCAGTAAGTAATACACGATTTTCTGCAGCATGTTTCCCTAAATGATTGGCTCCATTCTCTATAAGGTTTCCCTGAACCACGGACTACTCTCTTCGGCATGTTACTCTAGGCTATTGATCTCCAGCATAATTCCATAAATAATCAGCTACGCTCTTCGGCATGTTTCCCTAGATAACAGACTGCATACTCCAACATGTTCAATCAACCACATTGTCCCGATTGTTTCCTTAAATGATGGGGTACGTTCTCCGATATGTTTCCTAAATAAGACCACGTTCTCCAGCATGTTTCTAAGTGAGATCACGCTCTGCAACACGTTTCCTGAATAAGACCACGTTCTCCAACATGTTTCCTGAATAAGATCACGTTCTCCGACATGTTTCCTGAATAAGACCACGTTCTCCAACATGTTTTCTAAATAAGACCACGTTCTCCAACATGTTTCTTAAACAACACAACGCTCTCCAACGCTTTCCCTAAATAAGACCACATTCTCCAACATACGTCCTAAATAAGACCACATTCTCCAACAACCTTCCTAAATAAGAGCACGTTCTCCAACATATTCCTAAATAAGACCAAGTTATCCAGCATGTTTCCTTGAAACTGATAGGCTACGTTCTCCAGTGTGTTTCCATAAATAATGGCTACGTTCTCCAGTGTGTTTCCATAAATAATGGCTACGTTCTCCAGTGTGTTTCCATAAATAATGGCTACGTTCTCCAGTGTGTTTCCATAAATAATGGCTACGTTCTCCAGTGTGTTTCCATAAATAATGGCTACGTTCTCCAGCGCGTTTCCATAAATAATGGATACGTTCTCTCCAGCGCATAAATAATGGCTGTTTCCATTTTCCAAAATAATGGCTACGTTCTCCGGCGTTTTTCCATAAATAATGGCTACGTTCTCCGGCGCGTTTCCATAAATAATGGCTACGTTCTCCGGCGCGTTTCCCATAAATAATGGCTACGTTCTCCAGTGTGTTTCCTTAAATAATGGCTACATTCTCCGGTGTGTTTTTCCTTAAATAATGGCTACATTCTCCGGCGTGTTTCCATAAATAATGGTTACGTTCTCCACTGTGTTTCCATAAATAATGGCTACGTTCTCCAGCGCGTTTCCATAAATAATGGCTACGTTCTCCAGCGTGTTTCCATAAATAATGGCTACGTTCTCCGGCGCGTTTCCATAAATATTCCTAAATAAGACCAAGTTATCCAGCATGTTTCCTTGAAACTGATAGGCTACGTTCTCCAGTGTGTTTCCATAAATAATGGCTACGTTCTCCAGTGTTTTCCATAAATAATAGGCTACGTTATCTTGTTTCCTAAAACATAAAACCACGTTCTCCTGCATAATTCCATAAATGATAAGGATCATTCTTTAACATGTTCCCCAAATAATAGACTGCGTTCTGTAGCATATTCTCTAAATAATCGACTATGTCATCTGGCATTTTTCTCTGAATAACGAACTATGTTCTCTACCATAAATCCATAAGTTATAGGCTACGTTTTCAAGCATGTTTCCGGAAATAATAGACTACGTCCTTCAGCACAATTCCCTCAATAACAGCACAGCCCAACATGTTTCCCTGGATAGTAAACTACCCTCTCCGGCATGTTTTCCCTAAATAATAGACCAAATACATGTTTCCCTAAATAATAGACTCCTCTCCAAAATGTTTCCCTAAATAAGATACCACGTTCTCCACATGTTTCCCTAAATAAGTTTCCCTCCAACATGTTTCCCTAAATAATACCACGTTCTCCAACATGTGTTCCCTAAATAAGAGACCACGTTCTCCAACATGTTTCCCTAAATAAGAGACCACGTTCTCCAACATGTTTCCCTAAATAAGAGACCACGTTCTCCAACATGTTTCCCTAAATAAGAGACCACGTTCTCCAACATGTTCTCCAACTCCAACATGTTTCCCTAAATAAGAGACCACGTTCTCCAACATGTTTCCCTAAATAAGAGACCACGCTCTCCAACATGTTTCCCTAAATACGCGACCACGTTCTCCAACATGTTTCCCTAAATAAGAGACCACGTTCTCCAACATGTTTCCCTAAATAATAGACTTTGATCTCCAGTCCGTTTCCCTAAGCAATAGGCTGCGCACTCTGGCATGTCTCCCTGAATAACAGGCTGCACTCTTTGGCATTTTTCTTTTTTTTTTAGTAATATGTTACATAGTCCAACGTGCATTCCTAAAAGTAGTTTATGTTCTCGGACATTTTTTCAAAAAATAATACGCCACATGCTACACCAGACTTCCCTATGTGATAGGCTACGCTCTTCAGCATCTTTCCCTAAATGATAGTAACAATCTCCAGCATATTTTCCCAAATAGTCGTCCATCTTCTTTGGCATGTCTCTTAACTATTGGATACATAGTCCAGTACGTTTTCATAAAAGGAAAATAGGATAAATTCTCCAGCATGTTTTGATAAACAATAGGCTTCATTCTCCAGCCAGTTTAACAAGTAATTGGCTACGTTCTCCTGAATGTTTCCGTAAGTACAGGACCTCGTTCTGAAGTAGTTTACTCTAAACAATAGGCCGGGTTCTCAAGCATGTTTCCCTAAGCAGTACTCTGCATATTCCAGCAGAATTTCCTATACAACAGGCTACTTACTCCAACACATTTCCCTAAATTGTAGGATACATTCGCTTGCATATTTCCCTTGATTATAAACAACGTTCTACAGCATGTTTCTCTATATCATAGGCTACGTCTTCCTGTATGTTTCTGTAAGTGATAGGCTACGTTCTCCGGCATATTTTTCCTTAATCATAGGATGCAGTCTTCAGCATGTTTAAACAATAGGTTAATTATTCAGCATGTATCCGTAACTAATAGGCTGCGTTCTCTGGCATATTTCCCTAAATAATGGCTGCATTCTCCGGGCATGTTGTCCTAAAAAATAGGCCACGTTATCTGGCTTGTTTCCAAAAACAATGAGCCACGTTGTCCCGCATAATTCCATAAATGATAAGGAACGTTCTTTAACATGTTCCCCTAAAAATAACAGACTGCGTCCTGTGGCATATTTCTCTAAATTATAGGCTATGTCATTTAGCATTTTTCGTTGAATAATGAACTACGTTCTCCAGCATAAATCCTTAAATTATAGGCTACGTTCTCAAGTATGTTTCCATAAATAATAAGCCACGTCCTGCAGCATAATTCCCTAAATGATAAGCAACGTTCTTCAATATGTTTCCCTAGATAATAGACTGTTCTTCTACACATGTAGGATACACGCTTTGGCATGTTTCTTTTTGCAATAGGTTACATAGTCCAATATTTATACCTTAAAGTAGGCTATATTTCTCTGACATTTTTCCAGCTATAAAACCACATACTTCACCAAGCTTTCTTATGTGATAGGCTACATTCTCCGGCATGTTTCCTTAACAATAATAAAACTCTCCAACAAATTTCCCCAAATGGTAGCCCATGTTCTTTGGTATGTTTCTTGAAACGGTAGCTACACAGTCCAGCACGTTTTCATAAACGACAGGCTAAATTCTCCAGCATTTTTGATAAATTATGGGTTATATTCTCCAATATGCTTTCCTAAACAATACGCTTCGTTCGCCACATGTTTCGTTAGTAATAGGCTACGCTTTCCGGCGTGTTTAATAATAACCTAATAGGCTACCCCCCCCCCCCCCCCCCCCCCCCCATCTCCCTTTGCTCATCATCACCCGTTTCTCCTCACACCCCACATTTCTTCTGAAACGTATGCTGGCGATATCCTTTTGGGGAGACGGGGGGGGGGGGGGGGGGGGGGGGGGATGGAGGGGAGGGGGAGGGGGGTGCGTGAGAGTGGGAAGACGGAGGGAGTTCCGGGGATAGATGGGAGTGGAATGGGGGGGGGGGGGGGGGGGGGGGGGGGGGGGGGGGCGGGGCGGGATTATGGGAAACCGTTCAGTAACAAATCGTAGATCTGCCGTTTGGAAATTCTGAGCGAGAAATGTACCCTCTCTTCACTGTCTGAGAGAGAGAGAGAGAGAGAGAGAGAGAGAGAGAGAGAGAGAGAGAGAGAGAGAAGAGAGAGAGAGGAGGAGGGGAAGGAAGAGAGAGGGGGGGGACAGACAGACAGAGACAGAGAGAGGAAGGGAGAGATAGAGAGGGAGGGAGTACGAGTAGGAGAGGGAGAGAGAGAGAGATGAGAGAGAGAGAAAGGGAGAGAGAGACAGAGAAAGAGGGGAGGGGAGGGGACAGAGAGAGAGAGAAGTAGAGAGGAGGAGAGAGAGCGAGAGGGAGAGAGACAGAGAGAGGAAGAGAAAGAGAGAGAG
>JADBJO010001806.1:37500-55000 GCA_016801955.1 Conus betulinus | reverse complement strand
ACACACACACACACACACACACCAATCAAAACTTATCACACAAGTACGTGCCATAGTACATGCAGTGTTTGGATGGGCATACCACAGCCAGACCTATTGCAGACAGAGGAGATCAGTGTTAAGGCCAGGTTTAAAAGAGACAAGGGAATCAGAGTGCTGGAATTTGTCAGGCAGTCTGCTCCATGCTGTCGGGGGTTGGAAAAAAAATACAGACCCGTAAATCTTTTATTTTTTTTTGTTCATTTGCTTCTTTCTTTGTTTTTTTTTTATTTTCATTTTATTTTTTTAGGGTTTTTTTTTTTTTTTTTTTTTTTTTTTTTTTTTTGCTTTGCTATCCCAACTTCTGTGCCACCTCAGTGCCATTGCACCCATGCCGCTCCTTCCGACTTCCCTCGTCCACAGCCACAGCCCTGGTACTGACAATCCACAGGGAGCGGTCAATGTCAAGTCGTCAAGTGGCAACCCACCGGAGGAAACACTGCATTGCCGCCGAGTCACTTCGGTGGTGTTCAGTGGCGCCTGTTCTGATCCAGCATACGCTGGACACCACCTACTAAGCCCCCTACTGACGAATGGCTTGGTCGTGGAGCTGGCGTGAGTGAGCTCACCCTCCGGAGGGTACCACCACACCCGTCCCAACGACAGCCCCCATGAATCTCCCAATACCGGTGACCGCGACAGAACCAAACCCAGGTCATAGACGTGAAGAGGACATCGAAACTGAGGTCACCACGACGGCCAGGAAGGAGAGGCCACAGATTCATAAACATTTTTTTTTTAATGGTGATCGCTGAGGATGAAGATGATAAAGATGATGCTACAGATTTCCTTTCTGCTCTGAGGCCGCATGACAGGGCTACACTCTACGCTTACTTTCATACTATGAAACCAGGCCCAAGAAATACAGATACCTGCAGTGTTAATCAGGAAATTTGAGCATTCTCAGAGACGCATCCATGAAGAGGGTGAAACTCGACTGTGTGATCCCAGTCTTCCCAGATGAGCCCATAGCAGTCTCAACTCTGGTTAGGAGCTTTTCGGGGCAGAAAAACCCAACAAATAAATGACTCTGATCGGAATCGAACCCACGACCTCCCAGCTGGTAGTCTGCGACGCTAACCAGTTCGCCACGACGGTTGGTAGACCCGTAAGACTTAGTGCTGGCATGAGGTGCCCTAAGAAGTCGAGTATCAGAAGGAGACCGGAACTAGCGGGACAGGGGTGAAGATTTGAAGGAGATCAGAGAAAAGGTCCAGTGCCACTGACAGCAGGAACAATTGGAGCAGATGGTTTGTAGTCTATTGGGTCAGAAACAGGTAACCAGTGGACAGAGTGTGAAGAAGAGAAGAAACATGGTCTGATTTAGCAGGTCCGTAGATCAGTCTAACGAGAAACGAGCAAACGTCAGTGTATCAGCTCAGAAATAAAGCTTTGCGTATGTTTTCTCTGTATTCTTTCTTTCTGCCATTCGTTTCCTTTTCTTTTATTTTGTGTTTGTGTTTTTCTTTATAGCTTTGTATCTTTTCTTTCTTACTTTTTTTTGTCTTTCTTTTCACTTTGTTCCCTTTCTTTCTTTTTCTTTTTCTTTCTGTCTGTTTAAGTCGCTTTGTTTTCCTTCTGTCAAAGTTCTCTTTCTTTCATTCCTTCCCTTTTTCTTCTTTCTTTCCATCTTTCTTTCAGTCATTTCATTTGTATGTTCTCTCCCTTGCTTCATCTTTTCTTGCTTTCTTTGATGTGTTTCTTAGAAATTAGCACGATTCATGGATAGGATGGGATTGTGACCAGAATTAGCAGTGCTCTCTTATTGATAAACTGACTCTCAAATATTACGAGAAGAATAATCAAGATATCTCGTGGCTTGGTAGATGACGAGAATACCTGGGCGATTTCACAGATAAAACGGTGTTATGACGGAGCATGACGACAACCCGCAAGATCATTCTTAGGTAAATAGTTGTTCGACGGACCGTGACAGGAATCAGCGGGATGATGTCATAGGTAAACGGTGGTCTGACAGGTCATGATAGGAACTAGCAGGATGATTTTTATGGGGAAACAGGGCTAGGGGTTTGACGGATGATGACAACAGCGGAACATTTACGACTGGATCCTGATTATGTGCTGGTGAGAAGCAGAAGAAAAAAAAATCAAGCCCTCGAAGTCGAGTAGATCCTCTTGCCTTTGCGAAAAAATGTCTCGAAAAATAACACGCAATGAAAGGAAAAGTTAGAATTTCAAAATGAACTTAGAAAAAAAAATCTAAAACATAAAAGCGGTGGAGATACAAAAGAGCGCCCTATGAAGGGTCCTGTAACTGTAGGAATAAGCTTGAAAATGACCGCGTTTGAAACACTGGATACTGCGTCAGCAGTCTGAATGACCTCAACTTCGTGCTAGATATGCCAAAACAGAAACGATGGTAATGCCTCGCCCCGATGGCCTCAGTTTCGTAGAGGCCGTGCCGCTGACACCAACGTAAGCTGAAATTTAAGGGGAAGGGACACATGAAAGCATCCCTCCCCAAAGGGAGTTCGGTATGTCTTAGTGTTCTTCTGAAGATGAGGTCAGCGGGATGAGTAAGCGACGACGGGTTTTCGCTCTTCAGACATCATCAAGCTTACTGTCGGATCCTGGTTCACACGTCATCAGGATCCTGGTTCAGATCTCGTTAGGCTTACTGTCGGATCCAGCTTCAGACCTCATCAGGCTTACTGTCCGATCCTGGTTCACACTCATCATCAGCATCTTGGTTACTGACCCGGCTCGTTAGGCTTACTGTCAGATCCTGGTTCAGACCTCATCAGGCCTGGTACTGTCCGATCCTGGTTCACACCAGGCTTACTCATCAGGATCCTGTCATCAGGATCAGACCTCGTTAGGCTTACTGTCGGATCCTAGTTTATTTTCGTTTCTTTTGCTTTTGCGTGTGCGTGTGTGTGTTTGGTTGTTTTGTTGTTGTTTTGGTTTGGTTTGGTTTTATGTTTTTTTTTTTTTTTTTAACTAACAATGTTCGAGATGACTAAACATAAATCATTTCTTCGCTTACCAGCCAGGTCTCAAAACAATTTTTCAAAAGTCAACATTTTATTATAAAAGCATTTGTTACATTAAAAAAAAACACGAAACAAAACACACGAATGAAGCCAGCTAGTTTTTTAAAAAGTCTGACTGTGAAATGCATACTCTGACAGCTTAAAGTGGGTATGTTTGGTTTTTTTTTTTTTCCCCTCTTAAGAATGATCAAAATGTGACAATCCAGAGACCAATCCGGAGACAAAGTACAGAAAAAGAAAGACTCCGTTTTGCATAAACTGTAACGCTGTTGTTGCAGTCGTCGTTTTAAACAGTCCCAGTTCATAAAGTAAACTACCAAAAGGCGCTAAACCAGTTGATAATAAAACGATGTGCCAAAACGACTGAAAAGCGTGTGGCGACCAGTCAGTGAAGTGGTGAAATAACTGTCTTAAGTTCATTACTGTTTGTGATCAGATGGACGGGCACTTTTTTTGTTGGTTAAGCCCCACTCACAGATTTGTAGATATTTTTGATGTCGGTCAGTAAATCATTTTTTTTCTTTTTACTTCTGCCCCCTGAACATTTAAGTTTGCTTTCGAATTTCCTCCTCATCACCTCCTTCGTCTGTGTGTCGTCCTTCACCATGACATCTTTTGTCCTTTCTCTCCCCCCGCCTCTGTCTCTCGCTCTCTGTTTTTCAAGTGTGTGTGTGTGTGTGTGTGTGTGTGTGTGTGTGTGTGTGTGTGTGTGTGTGTGTGTGTGCGTGCATGTGTGCGTGTGTGTGCATGCGCGCGTGCGCGCGTGTGTGTGTGAGTGTGTGTGTGTGTTCTGAGAGATGAATGATGTAAAGCGTACGCAGTGCAAAGCGACAGGATAAACAAAATAGCTTGATCACATATGTGATGTCCCCGTCCCCGCCCCCCCTCCCCCCTTCCCATTGCATTGATATCACAGCAGAACTACTCTCGGAAAAAGCTGTCGATTAGCAGAGAAACGATTTTAAAAAATCAGAGTCTATCATGAAATTATTGTATTACATATGCGTGAAACAAAACAAACAAAATCTCTTTGACAAAATGTTTTAAGTCTTACATCAAGCGCATGCAAGATAATAAACACAGAGACAAACCAGTTCTGGAATGCTTTTAGTATATGGAACCGTTGAAAAGATCTCCTCCTCAGTAAATGAATGCAGTTTCCGATACGTTTTTCGGTCAGTCTAGTTTTGAGTAATTCATTACGATTAGGAGCTAAGCATTACGGGTACCGATAATATTAGAAATGCGGGCATGCAAAACAACCGTTTAAATAATCACCAAGCGATTCCATGTTTCCGATCAATCCCGTTCACACGTGTGACGACCTCGTGAGCAAGTCTTCAGTCACAATACATTTACAGGCCAGACGGAGAGACATGTGGTGGTCTCTCACCGCAGGGGAATCCTCAGACACGCTGGCTCAGGGACTGGTTGTGCCCGAGAGACCGTGCTCTCCTTGGCATAAGCAGTTTTAATCTCCCAGTCAGCTTATTTAGTAAAGGGTGACCTGTCCTTGTTGGATCAGAACAGACATCACTGAACACGCCGACGAGACTCGACAGCGGCGAAGTGTCTCCTCTGGTGGGTTGCCTGGTGAAAACCTGATGTGACTGTTCCCTTTGGATTGTTGATGCGAGAAATGCATAAGAACGAATCTAGTCTGGAATGTGTGTGTGCTGTGTGGGGGGGGGGGGGGGGGGGGGGGGGGGGGGTTGGAACTGACGGTATTTCTTTCTTTCTGCGTACGCAGGCTGATACTCCTGCGGACACTGCCTATATGGTATATAGTGTCATTCAGAAACAACGGGAAATGAGAACAAAGGACATAAAGAAAAAAGGTTCTGAATATTCAAAGCAACAACATCGTGTTATCATGCTAGCACTTGATGTCCTTCTGCTCCCTATTGTTTCAGATACCGCATCAACCCCCGTATCACTAGTAAGGGATGTCCGAGTTTCAGGTCCACTGTCAAGAAAGAAGCAGCTCTAATACGGCGCAAAACGTAACAACAGCGCAACATGTAAGAAATGTAATAGCAGCACAACATGTAACAATGATACGTTTTAAGCGGGGCAAATCGAAACAATTGTAACTTTGTAGCAGTTTGGAGTGCGTGATCCACACAAAGTGTGACGATTCTCTCTATTTGCGTACGTAATGCTGGCAATAATTATGTATTAGTTGTTACATTTTTCCGGCGAACGCATGTTAAAGGGGGCATGAGAAGCTCCAGTGCCTGCACACGCACACACACGCGCGCGCGCGCACAGACACGTGTGCACGCACGCACTGACGCACGCACGCACGTATGCACACACGCACGCACGCACGCACACACCCACACCCACACCCACACAGAGAGAGAGTCTTAACAGTTGTTCATACTCACATTCAGACAGACACACACAGACACACACAGACACACACACACACACACACACACACACACACACACACACACACACACACACACACACACACACACACCACACGTGCTCGGGAGAACGCACACCTCCACTAAGTCGAACAGATCCTGCATCCGCCCTAAGATCTGGGATCCGAACCACGGATCCGTGCCAAAACTTCATGGGTTCGTCACGTGGGTCTAATTCTCTTCCCAAGAACTTCCATTCATCTCAGGTCTGTAGTTTTTGCGTAATTGTATCGACGGGCAAACAAACGAGCTATCAGAAGACAGGTGAAAAGTACCCTTGTTGGAGAAGACGTTCATTTCTGATCCATTGACTGGCCTTAATGTGTTGGCCTGGGCAGATGACTCCAGCCTAACTGTTGACCTGGGCAGATGACTCCAGCCTAACTGCGTCTGAAAAGTTCAACATCTTATGACTGTGCCAAAATGGAAGACCGTAGGTGGGATATCAACTCAGTGAAATCGTTGCGTTTATTTTTTTGAGCGGTATATCTTCTGAATTTCAGTTTCACGTACCTGTTACGACATGCCAGTATGTGCCAACCTCATCTGTGAAAAATGCTTAGGACGTGCTAAACATACAGACAAACGTGCAGGTGTATACACACGCACGCACGCGCACACGCACATGTACGCACACACGCACGCACGCACACATACACACACACGCGCGCGCGCGCGCGCGCGCACACACACACACACACACACACACACACACACACACACACACGTTTGTGTACATGCATGTGCGTGGACACTTACAAACACATGCGCGCTGGCACGTACTAATAAACGAACATTCATGTACATACATAATACACTAATTTGGTACTGTTCCTCTTTTTTCTGTTGTGTGCATAATTTAATATACCTGTAAATTACTTTGTTGCAGGAGTGCACGGACAAAAGCAGTTTCCCAAGACTACTCATCAACAGTAACATCCACGGATTTATCGCAAAGACAGGTATGTGTACAGATTCACTCACGCACGCACGCACGCACGCGCACTCTCTCTCTCTCTCTCTCTCTCTCTCTCTCTCTCTCACACACACACACACACACACACACACACACATACACGCGCGCGCGCGCGCGCGCGCGCACGCACGAACGTGCACATCCCCCCCCCCCGCGTTTTTACATAAACACACACACACACACACACACACACACACACACACACACACACACACACTTTCCCCCATCTTCGCCCGCCCCCCCCCCCCCCCCCATCCCCCTAATACCATAAACTATGAAAACATACATGAAATAATCTTAAACCATTGAGCGAGTATATTATGACACTCTTGCGTAGCATTCCTCGCTCCGTGTGATAGCGTACTGACCATTTATAACAGTGTATTGACCGTACACGATAAAATATCGACCCAACTATCATAGCATACAGACAATACATCATAGGTTGGCCGTGTCTATCACCAAGCCGTTAGGGCCAATAGTTCAAGGACGATTATGATCAGGGCAGGTTCTTGGGAACCATCAATCTGTTTTGTGTTTGTACCGTTTTGTACTACACTACAGTAAATTGTTTGGCACCAGTTTGATTCATTGTGTAGATGTATGCTTTAAAATCACATTAATCTATACATCCAAGGACTACAGCAAACCACAATAATAGTATGGTATAGTACAGTATAATATGGTATAGCATAGCAAAGCATACCAGTGCACGGTATAGTAGAGTAGTAGAGTAGAGTAGAGTAGAGTGCAATCTTTGATTTTGGAATCTTCTTGTATTTCATTGTAAATCTTATTTTACTCTGTGCAGCCCTGTACACAATCTCGTCTTGGACTGAATGATATTCTGGAATTTGCCCTTGTATTTCACTGCTTTGTTTTCTTTGTTTTTGTTTCGTCTTGTTTCTTTGTTTGTTTTCTTCGTTGTTTGTGTGTGTATGTTTTTTTTTTTGTTTGTTTTTTTGTTGTTTTTTTTTTTTTTTGCTTTGACGCTTTGGTTTTTGTTGTGTGTTGCTTTTTCAACTGTATTGTCTTTTATTTGTCTTTGGCATTGTATTATATTTTACGGTGTTATGCTTTATTAATGGTTAAACCGTGGGTTTTTTTTGTATTCTGTTGTAAAGCGCGCACGCTCACGTGTGTGTGTGTGTGTGTGTGTGTGTGTGTGTGTGTGTGTGTGTGTGTGTGTGTGTGTGTGTGTGTGTGTGTGTGAGAGAGAGAGAGAGAGAGAGAGAGCGAGCGTCTGTTTACTGTGTTGCATTTTATTGGGGTTCTGTGTGCTGTGTTGTATTTCATGTTATTTTATTTCACAATGTAGTAATTTATATGCTTGCATGTTAGTGTGCCTTTGTACTATGTTGTGTTTTATTGTCTGGAGACACATATACTGTGCTTTATCCAATTGTCGATGTTCCTGTGTAGTGTATCTGTATTTTGTTAGCACTGTGTTGTATCTTTCTACACTCTGTAGTATTTGTCCTGTGTAGTTTTTCAGTTGTCTTTTTTTTTTACAGTGTGATTTCTTTTAATATCTTTTTTTTTTATCATTTTACACCGTGTTATATAATTGTACTCTTTTATGTACACAGTGTTGTATATATACATGTGAATGGTTCTGTCTTCAAGATGGCTTATGTTGATTCCCTTCTGCTCCTACGGTGCGGTTTGATGTTCATAATAGATCTCTCCTTGATTGTTCGTGCTCATTTTCTGCTCTTGTTCCTTCCCCCCCCCCCCCGTTCCCCCCCCCCCCCCCCCCCCCCCCCCCCCCCCCCCCCCCCCCCCGGCCCCCCCCCCCCCCCCCCCCCCCCCCCCCTGTTTTTCATAATCTTTGCCAAGTCGCTACTGCGACGACGGACGAACTCTTAGCCCGCAGTTCTTTTCCTCCACTACTAAACTTGCATACACACACACACACACACACACACACACACACACACACACACACACACACACACACACACACACACTTACTTACTTAACGCGCGCGTACGCGAGCGCACGCGCCCGTGTGTGTGTGTGTGTGTGTGTGTGTGTGTGTGTGTGTGTGTGTGTGTGTGTGTGTGTGTGTGTGTGTGTATGATACTGTGTTGTATTTGTATTGTTTATTCTTTTACACTGTGTTGTATTTGTATCATTTGTTGTTTGCAGTCTGTTGTACTTCTTTTATTCATAATTTTGTGCTTTTCCATTCATTCGTTTGTTTAGCTTGTTTGTTAATTTGTGTTTTTAGATTATGTCGTATTTGATGATGTTGTTTTTTTTTTTTTTTTTTTTTTTTTTTTTTTTAACCATACAGTGCTACCATTGTACTTTCACGCTGTGGTGCATTTTTTCTATGTTGTATTTTGTTCCTTCCTTGTTTTAGTTTCCATTGTTTGTCTATTGTTGTTTTTCAAATTGTGTTTATTTTTAAGATTGTTTGGGGTATTTTCATTGTTTATTTCTTACACTTTATTGCATATGTTTGTTTTACCATGTGTTGTCTTTGCATTGTTTTTTTTTCCACACGGCGTGCATTTCTATTGTTTTTGCATACTGTGTTGCATTTCTATTGTTTTTGCACACTGTGTTGCATTTATATTGTTTTTGCACATTATGTTGCATTTCTATTGTTTTTGCACATTGTTGCATTTCTAGTGTGCATGTGTAGTGTGTGTGTGTGTGTGTGTGTGTGTGTGTGTGTGTGTGTGTGTGTGTGTGTGTGTGTGTGCAAACTTTAGAGCTTTTCTGTTGTTTTTTTTTACACATTGTGTTGTGTTTCATGGTTTTGTTGTGTTTGTATTATTTGTTGTTGTTCACACGTTGTTGTGTTTTTTATGGTGTGTTCTTCATACTGTGTTGTTGTGTTTTTATGGTGTGTAATTCATACTGTGTTGCTGTGTTATTATGGTGTGTAATTGATACGGTTGTATTTTTCTGTTTTTTCATGGTGCGTTACTCATACTGTATTTCTTGTATGTTTTTTATGGTGTTATTCATACTGTGTTGTTGTGATTTTATGGTGTGTTATTCATTCTGTGTTGTTGTGTTTTTATGGTGTTATTCATACTGTGTTGTTGTGTTTTTATGGTGTGTTATTCATTCTGTGTTGTTGTGTTTTTATGGTGTGTTATTCATACTGTGTTGTTGTGTTTTTATGGTGTGTTATTCATACTGTCTTGCACGGTTTTTCTTTTACTTCTTAGTTTGTTTCTTTTTTTCTTTTTTTTTTTTTTTTTTTTTTTACACCGTATCGTATTTCCTTTTTCGTTAACACTGTGTTGTATGCATACTTATGTTTTGCACTATGTCGTATTTGCATAAATTTTGTGTTTTCTTTATTTTACTGTGTTGTTGTATCGTTTGCTATTTTTACACTGTGTTGTATTTTTCATTGATAATTTTTAACATACTGTATTGTACTTTTTTAACGCTGTGTTGTCTTACTGTCATTTGTTTTATGCGGTTTTTTTTTTTTTTTTTTTTTCCTTTTTTTTTTTTTACTGTGGTAAATTTTATTGTTTTAGTACCGTGACCTGTTGTCGTAGTTATTATTACTATTATGATTATTATTGTTATTATATTATCATTACTATTGTTATTATTATTATTATTATTGTTTTTTATTTTTATCATTATCATGTTATAATATTATCATTATTGTGATTATCATTATTGGTGTTTTGCTATTGTTTTGTTTTCATTGTGCTGCACTTATTTTTTCGTACACTTTTCTAGATTATGTTGCATCTGCTTTTTTTTAACATGCTTTTTTTTAAACATGGCTTTTTTTTTCGACATTGCATTCCTTTTTCTTAAGTGCGTTATGTATCTAATGTCTATTTATGTAAAACTGTATCGCATTTTTATTTTAAACTCTATTTTTGTAAAATTATTGTGTATTTCTATTGCTTATTGTTGTACATGGTGTCCTATTTCTCTAGCTTAATTTTTTTTCTTAAACTGTGTTGACTCTGGTTTGACACTGTATCTTTTGTCCATTGCTCTGTTTTCTTAGCCTGTGTTGAGTTTCTACTGCTATTTTTTAAAGTCCATATTATGTTGTGTTTACATTTGTTTGTTTGTCTACATACTGTGCGATTTCTAGTGTTTCTGTGTATTTTTTTTTGTTGTTCATTTTTTTTTCACTCTGTGTCGCGTTTCTGTTGTTGTTTTTAACGGTGTGTTGAATTTCTGTCTTTCGCTTTTCATACTTTCTTTTTCTGTGCTGTATTTGTATTTTGTTTGTAAACTGTGTTGTTTCTCTGTTGTTTCTGAACACTGTGTTGTATTTCCTTTTTTTTTTTTTTTTGTAAATTTTTTGTAAACGGTATTGCTTTCCTGTTCGTTACTTGTGTTTCTGTTTACAGTGTGTTGTATTTCGGTTGTTCAGCACAGTTGTATTTTCTATTGTTGTTTTTCACATTTGTTTCTCTGTTTTCCCCTTTTTTTTTACACTTTTTTTCACTGTATTGCATTTTTCACACTGTTTATATATATATATATATATATATATATATATATATATATAAAAACAATAAATTCCAAGGATAAGTACCGAGCACCATTCCAGCAACTTACAGAGCAGCTAGGTGTTGCAATGACTGCAAGAAATATTGAATTATAAACAAAGCTTGCTCTTATGTCTCAGATTGTAGAAATAGTGGGGTGATAAGCCTTCATATCTGCAGTGGTAGATGATTCTGCCTAACTGACAGTATGTGCTTGAGTGGGTGAATGGGGAATAATAAATGCTTTTCAAAATGAACCTTCAGCAAGCTTATAGTCTCCAAAGGCGGGAGACCATCTCCAATGGGGAGGAAGCTCACTAACATATAACTCCTGGTCAGATACCGATATTTCGAAACCTGATTGTTTCTCCTCAGTGACCGCGGAAAGTGGTAATTTGACTCCTCCTCTGCCTTTTCGGTTTTAAGAAGAATGCTATACCAGAAAAAGGCTGGTGTGCAATACCTAGTATGTTTTGTTGAGTTTTCAAAAAAAACAACCAAAGGTGCCACCTAAGAAGCAAAAGAAAATCATGAAAGAGCAAAACAAACTACATTTTCTTGTGAAAGTAGTAAAAATATAAAAAGATAACCTCTTAAGACACAAGTGCTGAGGGCCAGTTCTTGGAATGAATCCGCAAGGGACTAAATTTACAATAAACACAATAAATTCCAAGGATAAGTACCGAGCACCATTCCAGCAACTTACAGAGCAGCTAGGTGTTGCAATGACTGCATCTTATGTCTCAGATTGTAGAAATAGTGGTTTCAAAATATCGGTATCTGACCAGGAGTTATATGTTAGTGAGCTTCCTCCCCATTGGAGATGGTCTCCCGCCTTGGAGACTATAAGCTTGCTGAAGGTTCATTTTGAGAAGCATTTATTATTCCCCATTCACCCACTCAAGCACATACTGTCAGTTAGGCAGAATCATCTACCACTGCAGATATGAAGGCTTATTACCCCCCTATTTCTACAATCTGAGACATAAGAGCAAGCTTTGTTTATAATTCAATATATATATATATATATATATATATATATATATATATATATATATATATATATATAATACTGAACAATTTAGTAGCGGGGGGAAACAAGTGCAGGCTAACAATTCGTCCGTCATTATATACATGACTTGGCAAAGATTTGAATAAAAGTAATGGAAAAAAAAAGAAGAAAAAGAGGGGGGGGGGGGGGGGGGGGGGAAGGGGAAGAAAATCAGAACATGAGATTAGAAAAATATTCATAAATACTAATAATTTCCCTGGCAGCATATGGGAACCATTGTAATCCCTCTGGAATAAAGATCATTGCCTGCTCCTAGGCCTTTCGTCCGCTGGATCGGACTTATCAGGGAGACATGGCTGACTGTGTCTGTGCTCCCTTGGCGTCAAAAATAAATACACCACAGTCCATAATTCTGTGGTGTTCTCGCCACCAATGGTTCAAACAAAAGTATCCCAAAGGACCCCAAAAGCAGCCAGCGAAGGGTAGAAAAGTGAAATGAAAAGATAGTGTGGAAAGGAAATAAGTTGCTGAAGAAACTATACTCATTATGCAACTAATAGTATAAAATGTAGGGAACAATCTTTGAGCCTATGTTTGAGGATACATTCAAGCATATATGAATATGTACACACACACACACACACACACACACACACACACACACACACACATATATATATATATATATATATATATATATATAATATATGTGTGTGTGTGTGTGTGTGTGTGTGTGTGTGTGTGTGTTTCAAACTGTGTATAGTCGCATTGGTTGTAATTTTACACTGTGTTGTTACATTGTTTGCTATGTTACACTGTGTTGTAGTTTTGTTGTCGTTGATGGTGATTTTGTCATGTGGTGGTGCTGTTTATGCGGTGGTGTTGTTTATGTGGCGGTGTTGTGTATGCGTTGGTGTTATTCATGCGGTGGTGTTGTTTATGCGGTGAAGTTCCCACACCCCACTCCACACACAAACACACGCTATGGTGATTCTGTTGTTTTTTTACTGTGTCGTGCTTCACTGATTTTCTTAAAACTGTGTCGTGTTGTTTCTTTTACACTTAAAAACGATATTGTTTTGTATCTGCATTTCTTAAACGCTCCCGTGTTTACCTTTGTTTTGTTTACTCTGTTCTGTATTTCTGTTGTTTGTTTGTTGTTTGTTTTTAATTGTGTCACATATCAGGTGTTCTCATCTGTGAAAACTTGTCTTTTTTGTTTTTTCGAACTGTATCATGTAGCTGTTATTTCCATTGTTGTTGTACACCGTGTCATGTTTCTCTTGCTTGTGTTTCATATTGTGCTGATCGTTGTTTTACACTGAGTTGTAGTTCTATTGCTTCTGTTTATTACTCTGTGTTGGGTTTCTATTGCTTGCTTTTGTTTGTTTCCTTTCCCTCAGTACTATTCTGCGTTTCTGTTTGTCGTTTCTTTGTTTTCACAAAATGTGTGAAATTTCTAGTGTATCGTTTTTCTGTCTTTGTCGCGGTTCTGTTGTTGCTGTTGTTGTTGGGTTTTTTAAAGTGTGTTGGATTCCTGTAGTTTGTTTTGTATTGTGTTGTATTTCTGCTGGTTTTGTGCAGTTGTTGTACTTGTTGATTTGCTTGTTTTAAATTGTGTTGTACTTCTATTACTCGTTTCATACACTATGTGTATTTGTAGCCTTTGTTGTTTTTGTTGTTGTTGATGATGTTGATGTTGTTGTTTAACGTGTATTTCTTATTCTTTTAAACATTGGGTTGTAATTCTGTTTCTTAGCACTCTGTTGTATTTTTCTTTACACTATGTTGCTTTGCCGTTGTGCGGTTTTTTTTAAACAGTGTTGGGATTCTGTTGTTTTTATGGAGTGTATTTTTTTTGTTACACTGTGTTGTATTATTTTTGTACATAGTGTGTTATATTTTCTGCACTATGTTGTATTTCAGTTGTTTGTTTTCTTCGACTGGATACTACTACTACTACTACTACTACTACTACTACTACTACTACTACTAATGAATACTTATATAGCGCCTATTCTCGGCTAGAGACCAAGCTCTAACGCTTTACAATCGCTTTACAATCCACACTTGTTTACACAACGGGCTGCCTACCTGGGTAGTGCCGACTGAAGAACTGCCAGCTGGCGCTTCATTCAGTCGTTTTCCGTGACATCCAGTCAGTATCGTTCAATATTGTTCGCTCAATTTCTTGCTTCCTTCATTATTTCCATTTCTCACGCAGGGTGCATGTTATGTGTAACGTGACATCCAGTCCAACGGCCAAACTGGCCTACTCTTCCGAAAGTTGGTGATGGGATTTTACGTGTGTGCAAGATGTTGTGCGTGCGTTCACACACGGAGCCTCGGTTTATAGTCTCATTCGAAGGACTGTAAGGGAAATGGAGTCAGAATCAATGTTAACGCCGAGGGAAAAATCCCCCTGTACCGAAATGGCCCGGCGGAGGTTCGAACCCGCAACCCCAGGATCACCAAGATTACGAGTCCGGCGCTCTACCAAACTGAGCTATTCCGGCTCCCAACTTAGCTGCAGGTTTTTTTTTTTTTTCTTTCTTTTTTACTCAGTGTGGCGTTTTTGCACTCATATAATATTATTTTTGTCATTGTTTTTCACTTGATTTTTTTTTTTCACACTGTGGTGTGCTTTTATTGTTTTGGTAGAATGCTTCTTTCGTTCTTTCTCTCTTTTTTTCTTTCTTTCTCTCTTCCTCTTTTGTGCTCTGCTTCTTTTGTCATGCGTCTAGGTTTGTACTGTGCTAGTTCTTAATGGTTGTATCTTTTATTGGTTGTATTTCAATGCTTGGATTTCTTTACACTATGTTCTATTTTATTGTTATTTGTTTTACACCGTGGTGTTTGTTTTTAATTTTTAACGCCGAGAGGTATTTTTGGACATAGCTGTATTCCATTTTTGTTAATTACTGTATGCATTGTCTTTACTTTTCTTCTGTGTTGTTGACTTATGTTTCTGTTGGGGCTTACACTGTGTTGTATCTATGTCTTTGATCTTTGTACTCTGTGTGTGTGTGTGTGTGTGTGTGTGTGTGTGTGTGTGTGTGTGTGTGTGTGTGTGTGTGTGTGTGTCTATGTCTGTGTCTGTGTCTGTGTGTCTGTTTGTGTGTTGCTGTATTGCTGTGTTGTATTTTACTGTGTTCTGTTTCGCGGTCTTTTTTTTCTTTTTATAATTGTGGCATTTGTTTTCGTAATGTACTCCTTGTTGTTACCGAGGTGTATTGTTTTTTTTCCCCCTTTTTCTCTCTCTCTATTTGTATGGTTTCTTTTTTTCTTACAATATCATTCTTGCTTTTGTACAGTGTCGCACTATTGTGACCCAGCGTTGTGGGATGTTATGTTGCTGGGGTCATACTGAATTTTTACATGAATAGTTTGACTCCCTTATAATGCAAAAAAAAAACAACAACAACAAAACAAAAAACAACTAAGTTACAGAAATGATGGTAACATCAGTGTCAGTTTCCTATCCCCCATCCCTGCTTATAATGAGTTCCAGTCAGAATCTTCGGTTTGGGCAAGTTCACGTCGTTGGCATGATTTGCTCTTCTAAAGATACTGCTTAATTGTTTATAGACTTGAGAACTTATGTTCATGCTGCGCTCTTCCTACGTAACGAAACATTAAGTATAGGTAATGCGCTAAATGTAGTTCACTGCACAGCATTTACGAAGAGTGTTTTTGAAGTACCCCATATTCAGACTAGATAAATACTTTACATTTGTCTTCTCCCCTCCCCCTTCATCTTTTCTCCTCTCCCCCCCCCCCCCCCCCCCCCCTTTTTTTTTACAGTGAGGACACCTCTGTTCCACCCACCACACCAAGCCTCCGCTGTGTTGCCTTGCAGTGCTGTCCAGCATTCATTGCGTCTTTCGTTCTTCTCCTTCCTTTCGTTTTCTTCAATTTAATGTTTTTGTTTTTTTCGTTCTTCCTTCCTTTCGTTTTCTTCAATTTAATGGGGGTTTTTTTTTTCGTTCTTCCTTCCTTTCGTTTTCTTCAATTTAATGGGGTTTTTTTCTTTCGTTCTTTCCTTCCTTTCGTTTTCTTCAATTTAATGTTGTTGTTTTTCTTTCGTTCTTCCTTCCTTTCGTTTTCTTCAATTTAATAGGGTTTTTTTTTTTTCGTTCTTCCTTCCTTTCGTTTTCTTCAATGTGTGTTTTTTTTTTTCGTTCTTCCTTCCTTCCGTTTTCTTCAATTTAATGGGTTTTTTTTCGTTCTTCCTTCCTTTCGTGTGTGTGTATGTGGGTGTGCGAGTATGTATGTATGTATCCATCCATGTATGTATAATCTGCATCTGTCTATCTACTTCTCTCTCTCTCTCTCTATATATCTATCTATCTATCTGTCTGTCTGTCTGTCTGTCTGTCTGTCTGTCTATCTATCTATCTATCTATCTATGTTGTTCAAGGCTCATTTTGAGAGGCATTTATTATTCCCCATTCACCCACTCAAGCACATATTGTTAGGTAGGCAGAATTATCTACCACTGCAGATATGAATGCTTATCTCCCCCTATTTCTTCAGTCTAAGACGTAACAGCAAGCTTTGTTTATAATAGAATATATCTTGCAGTTATTGCAACATCGAGCTGCTCTGTAAGCTGCTGGAATGGTGCTCGGTACTTATCCTTTATATATATATATATATATATATATATATATATATATATATATATATATATATATATATATATAGTCTTCAATGATTAGTCCGAATGATTTGCTGGTCACCACTTCTCCCAAGTATACTTCTGAGGTAAAAAACTTTGAGTAAAATAAATTAAAAAAAGTTTCATTTTAAGTTGTATAGTCTCCAATAAAATTTTCGCTTAAAAGCTTCTTCAGTAATGTCAACTGTTTAGAGAAACACACTGTATATATAAGGTACATTAAACAGTTCAAGAAAACAGTTCAAGAAACCTTTTTCTATACAAATCGGACAAGTGGTTTAAACCCTTTTTCTCGTGCATTCATGTATCACGTTCACACTCACTCTCTTGCCCACATGTATCAAGATTTCCGTTAATCTTCATCTTCTACCTCACGTAAACACCGCGCGTATGTCTTCTCTTCCTCCCACTCACCGCCCCCCCCCCCCCCCCCCCCCCAACCCTATCATCTCCACCAACGCATCAACCTGCTCACTACCCTCACTTTCTCTCTCCCCATATACCCAACAAACATACTCATGTTACCTTTTAAAAATTCACATTATATATATATATATATATATATATATATATATATATATATATATATATATATATATATCTGTTAAAATAGTATGGTAAAAGGAAGTTTTAAAATCAACAGATCTGTTTCGAGCGCTGGCTCTCCTCATCCTGAGGAGAGCCAGCGCTCGAAACAGATCTGTTGATTTTAAAACTTCCTTTTACCATACTATTTTAACAGATGTTGCTCTCCAAGGGGTTGAGCACTTTAAAAAATTTATTGGGCGTTTTTAGTAGTATTCTTGATATCGTATCGTATCAGATCGTAGTGAAATGCGTGGTCTCGCCA
>JADBJO010001806.1:27500-30000 GCA_016801955.1 Conus betulinus | reverse complement strand
GGAGGCAATTCTGGATAAACCAAACTACAAACACTTGCCCCCTCTGGACTGAATTCCATGATTCAGGTCATATAACACCCAGGTGCGCGCGCTGCTTCACAGTCTCCCTTTGAAAATGATTTCACAGTGTGTCCTTCTGCCTGTCTGTCTCCCTACTTTACTAACATGCTGACACAACGTATGCATTGTTATATATGTGTGGGAGCGCGCGTTTGTGTTATACATACCCTTTTCCCTCCCTTTTTTTTCAAAAGTGAATTTGTGTGCGCACACGCGTGTACATGTCGTTGGTGACACCTCTATGTGAGTGTGTGTGGTTGTGTGTGTGCCCCCCCCCCCCCTCCCCCTCCCCCTCCCCCCAGGGGGTTGTCTCTCTGGAATAGGTCTCTCAGGCTGGGGACTGGTGAGGTGGAGGCCGCGGTTTGGTGGGTGGGAGGGGTCTGTGTGGGGCGGTCCTGGCGTGCGTTGCTGAACGGTTCCCTCCTCTTCCCCCCCCCCCCCCACCCCCCTTGGTCTCCCCTTCCCACCTCCCCGCCCTGTCCTCATTCTAATTTGGTCATCATGCTAGGCTAGTCGGGCCGGACAGACAAGTAGTCTTCGTATTGGGTGCGGGTGTGAAGGTGGGGATCGGAAATGGTGAGTGGGGCGTTGACTGCGCGCATGTGAGGAAGTCGCTTGTGTGTATATGTTTGCGGGAGCGGGAGGGGGGGGGGGGGGGAGGGATGGGGATGGAGTTGTGTTCAGGCATGACAGGTTTGTGAGTTGTGTGTGTGGTGTGTGTGTGTGTGTGTGTGTGTGTGTGTGTGTGTGTGTGTGTGTGTGTTGGGGTGTGTGGGTGGGGGGGGGGGGTGATTTTTCACATTTTTTGTTTGAGTGTGACTGCTTCCTTGTCAGTGGAATAAACTCCCTAGAGGAAGGCCCAACGGCCGAAAATATTGGGATACCGCAGCCCACTTGTTTTGGTTTTCCAAGTTGTCCTGATATATATATATATATATATATATATATATATATATATATATATATATATATATATATATATACAGACATGCATACATACATACATATATATGCATATAATGATAAATAATTCCCAGTTTGGTATCAACTTCGCAACGAATGTAGAAAAACCTTTGATTAGCTAGCTGAAGATGATTTTCATTTTATTTGATAGAAAAACAGAGTGATGATTATGAATATGAATCTTTCTTGTGCATTATGAGTTTGTTGAGTGAAATAAATTAATGTACTCGTCTCGTTTCTGTTCCGTTCAACATAATGTTCCCGTTCATACGGCATACCTGCACACTGTTCCGTTCATAAGAGCGTTTAGGTGTCTTATTGAAAAACAAAAATGGCATTTGAATGTACATTATGTATGCACATATCTGTCTATCTGTCTGTCTATCTATCTACTTATCTACTTATCTATCTATCGATCTATCTATCTATCTATCTATCTATCTGTCTGTCTGTCTGTCTGTCTGTCTATCTATCTATCTGTCTGTCTGTCGATCTGCCTATCTATCTGCCTATCTATCTGTCTATATATCAATCCATCCATCCATCCATCCACCTATTTGTCTATCTACCTATCTATCTATCTATCTATCGATCTATCTATCTATCTATCCAAACATCCATCCATCCAACTATCTATCTATCTACTATCTATCTGTCTTTCTTTCTGTCTGTATCTCTCTCGCTCTCGCTCGCTCGCTCGCTCTCTCTCTCTCTCTCTCTCTCTCTCTCTCTCTCTCTCTCTCTCTCTCTCTCTCTCTCTCTCTCTCTGTTGGGGACGAGGGGGGGGGGGGGTGGGGGGGAAGGGAGGGAAGGGGAGAAGGGTGGTGGTGTTGAGGGAGGAGCAGGCACAGGGGAGCGGGAGACAGACAGGGAGGGAGGGAGGGGGGGGGGGGTGGGGGTGGTGGGGTGGTGGGGTGGTGGAGGGGAAAACGTTGTTGTATGCATATTTCAGTCAGTTTCCTTTCCACATGTATGGCTACTGGAACCAGTTCCTCTGGTCCCTTGGGTCTTGGTACGTCACCCTGTTGCGTTTGTTTCTGACAAGGCGTTTTTGACATAGTCTGTACACGTTCGTGACAAAGGGCGCGTTGCTTTATATTTTGAGAGTCGAAATTTCTCAGAAGTAATGAAAGAGGCAATTCAATGAGAGAGAGAGAGAGAGAGAGAGAGAGAGAGAGAGAGGAGAGAGAGAGAGAGAGAGAGAGAGAGACAGACGAGACAGACAGACAGACAGACAGACAGACAGACAGACAGACAGACAGACAAACAGACAGACAGACAGACAGACAGAGAAGATGGCGCAAGCACTCAGCGCCTTTATGTGGTCTCATTGCCTACGTCCATTCCATCGTGAAGAGACTAATTTTTGCTTCGTTAGTTCATCCTGTACACTTTGTGAGGGTCAACATCTGGTGATGTGTTTTGTGTATTGCCTCCCATAGAGATGCACTTTTGCATTAATATTTGAGAAAAGGTT
>JADBJO010001806.1:10000-20000 GCA_016801955.1 Conus betulinus | reverse complement strand
AAAAGAAATCTAAAAAAAAAAAAAAAAAAAAAAATCCGAAATTTTGGTTTAAAAAAAAATTTTTCACTATGAAACCTCAGATCCGATGAAAAATGTTAATCTCTTTGCAAGAATTCAAAGATCGCATCAGGTGGAACATCTCTGAACAAGGTCTTCATGGAATCTGCTGTAAAATGTTTTGTCTCACATCATGCAAGTCCCAACACTCTAAAAGAATATGTTTCATTGTGAGTGGCACATGACATGGAATGCACCATGGTGCTTTCTCACTCTTTAAAAGGTAGGAATGGGTAAAATACGAATAACCGGTGTGCGCCAGCATAGAACCGTTTCTTCTTTGCGACACCAGACGTGGATGAGCTGAACAGGCAAGGTAGATAACTTTCAAAACAACGAAAACAAGGAAGAAGATATCTCTTCAATCTGGGTGCAAACTTTGATAGTATGTAATCGATGAACATTTACGGAATGTAACTGAAGGATGAAGAAATTGAATGGGAGATGAAACAGGTTTTATGTGACAATGATAATAATAACAAAAATGGTATTATAATCAAATAACAATAATAATAACAATAACGATGATAGTAATTGTAGTAATAATAAAAAGAACAGGAGAAGAGGAAACAGAAGAATAGAAAAATAGTGACAAAAGTATGATTATTATAGCAATGATAATAAGAATGAGAATGAAGACAATGATAATAATAATAATAATAATGATAATGGTTATGATGATGATAAATAAATGAATAAATAGATAAGTAAATAAATACGTGATTTTTTTTTTTTTTCATTTAGCCTACGTATCCTATCTCTTAACCACAGAACCGGAAACAAACTTTGGGTGGCAGGGGGGGGGACGGGGGGCGAGGGGGGGGGGGGGGGGGGGCTATGGTAACATTGTGGGAGCCAAAACACACAAACAACAACAAAAAAAAACCAACATGTTTTAGGATGGTTGGAGAGGAGGTGGGCACCGTCTACCATTTGTCCGTGGCTCACTGGAGGGTCAGTGAACAGTGAAAAACAGGACTCTGGCCAGTGTCCACCACAGCAAGCCTCGGTCCCACTGGACTTCAACTTAGTCGTGTTGCTTAGAGACCATCCTCCCCCCCCCCCCTTCCCCTCCCCCTACCCGTCTTCCCCCCACCACCTGCTTTTTCCCTCCCATGTAGTACGACTGTATTGCACATGTGACGATGTGGAATGACTTTCAACTGCAGTAGGACTGTATTGCACATGTGACGATGTGGAATGACTTTCAACTGCAGTAGGACTGTATTGCACATGTGACGATGTGGAATGACTTTCAACTGCAGTACGACTGTATTGCACATGTGACGATGTGGAATGACTTTCAACTGCAGTACGACTGTATTGCACATGTGACGATGTGGAATGACTTTCAACTGCAGTAGGACTGTATTGCACATGTGACGATGTGGAATGACTTTCAACTGCAGTAGGACTGTATTGCACATGTGACGATGTGGAATGACTTTCAACTGCAGTACGACTGTATTGCACATGTGACGATGTGGAATGACTTTCAACTGCAGTACGACTGTATTGCACATGTGACGATGTGGAATGACTTTCAACTGCAGTACGACTGTATTGCACATGTGACGATGTGGAATGACTTTCAACTGCAGTACGACTGTATTGCACATGTGACGATGTGGAATGACTTTCAACTGCAGTAGGACTGTATTGCACATGTGACGATGTGGAATGACTTTCAACTGCAGTAGGACTGTATTGCACATGTGACGATGTGGAATGACTTTCAACTGCAGTAGGACTGTATTGCACATGTGACGATGTGGAATGACTTTCAACTGCAGTAGGACTGTATTGCACATGTGACGATGTGTGGAATGACTTTCAACTGCAGTAGGACTGTATTGCACATGTGACGATGTGGAATGACTTTCAACTGCAGTAGGACTGTATTGCACATGTGACGATGTGGAATGACTTTCAACTGCAGTAGGACTGTATTACACATGTGACGATGTGGAATGACTTTCAACTGCAGTAGGACTGTATTACACATGTGACGATGTGGAATGACTTTCAACTGCAGTAGGACTGTATTACACATGTGAAGATGTGGAATGACTTTCAACTGCAGTAGGACTGTATTACACATGTGAAGATGTGGACAGATGACTTTTGAACTGTAGTACGACTGTATTACACATGTGACGATGTGGACAGATGACTTTTGAACTGTAGTACGACTGTATTACACATGTGACGATGTGGAATGACTTTCAACTGCAGTAGGACTGTATTACACATGTGAAGATGTGGAATGACTTTCAACTGTAGTAGGACTGTACTACACATGTGAAGATGTGGACAGATGACTTTCAACTGTAGTACGACTGTTACACATGAGACGATGTGGAATGACTTTCAACTGCAGTAGGACTGTATTACACATGTGACGATGTGGACAGATGACTTTCAACTGTAGCAGGACTGTACTACACATGAGGTAATGTGGATTGACTTTCAACTGTATTAGGACTGTATTACATATCAGGCGATGTGGACTGACTTTCAACGGTAGTAGGACTGTATTACATATCAGGCGATGTGGATTGACTTTCAACTGTAGTACGACTGTATTACACATGAGGCAATGTGGATTGACTTTCAACTGTAGTAGGACTGTATTACACATCAGGCGATGTGGACTGACTTTCAACGTTAGTAGGACTGTATTACATATCAGGCGATATGGATTGACTTTCAACTGTAGTACGACTGTATTACACATGAGGCAATGTGGATTGACTTTCAAACTGTAGTAGGACTGTATTACATATCAGGCGATGTGGACTGACTTTCAACGGTAGTAGGACTGTATTACATATCAGGCGATGTGTGGATTGACTTTCACCTGTAGTAGGACTGTATTACATATCAGGCGATGTGGACTGACTTTCAACGTTAGTAGGACTGTATTACATATCAGGCGATGTGGATTCACGACTTTCAACTGTAGTAGGACTGTATCACACATGAGGCAATGTGGATTGACTGTCAACTGTAGTAGGACTGTATTACACATGAGACGATGTGGATTGACGACTTTCAACTGTAGTAGGACTGCACGACACATGAGCGATGTGGACTGACGACTTTCAACTGTAGTAGGACTGTACTAAACATGAGACGATGTGGATTGACTTTCAACTGTAGTAGGACTGTATTGCACATGAGGCGATATGGATTGACGACTTTCAAGTCTTCCTTTCAGTGTGTGTGTGTGTGTGTGTGTGTGTGTGTGTGTGTGTGTGTGTGTGTGTGTGTGTGTGTGTGTGTGTGTGTGTGTGCTTGCGTGTGTCTGTCTGTCTGTCTGTCTGTCTGCCTGTCTCTCTCTCTCTCTCTCTCTCTCTCTCTCTCTCTCTCTCTCTCTCTCTCTGTTTGAAATATAATAATAATAATGATCATAATAATAATGAATACTTATATAGCGCCTATTCTCGGCTAGAGACCAAGCTCTAAGCGCTTTACAATCAATACTCGTTTACACAACGGGCTGCCTACCTGGGCAGTGCCGACTGAAGAGCTGCCAGCTGGCGCTTCATTCAGTCGTTTCCCGTGTCATCCAGTCAATATCGTTCAATATCGTTCACTCAAGTTCCTTACTTTCTTCATTCTTTTCATTTCTCACGCAGGGTGCATGCTATGTGTAACGTGTCATCCATACCAACGGCCGAACTGGCCTTCTCTTCCGAAAGTTGATGATGGGATTTTACGTGTGTGCAAGATATTATGCGTGCGTTCACACACGGAACTCGGTTGATAGTCTCATTCGAAGGACTGTATGGGAAATGGAGTCAGAACCAATGTTAATTCCGAGGGAAAAATCCTCCTGTACCGAAACGCCCCAGCGCAGATTCGAACCTGCAACCCCAGGATCACCAAGATTACGAGTCCGGCGCTCTACCAACTGAGCTATTCCGGCTCCCATCCATTATCAAAACCATCCATTATCAAAATTTTCCATTTGGGGAATCTCTGAATACACGCACGATCTAATACAACATATCAAAATACAATTACAATACAGTGAAATGCAATACATGCACAGTACAACACAATATAACACAATTCATGTGTTATACAAAATGATAACATACATGCACAATACAACATAACAATACATGGATATACCATGTAATACAACACATGCACAACACAATACAACATAATAATTTGGTATACAATAAAATTCAATGCATGCATAATACAACATAATAGAATACACCTGTTATACAATAACGTAAAATGCATGCGCAATGCAATACAAAATAACACAATGCATGTGTTATAGAATAAAATACAATACATGCACAATGATATACAACATGACACAATACGTGTGTCACACACAATAAATATAATATATGCACAATAAGATACAACGTAACACTATGCATTTGTCATACAATAAACAAAATACATGCACAAGACAGTGCGACATACAACGATGCACGTGTTAAACAACAAAAATACAATGCATGCACAATACAATACAGCATAAACATAATACACACGTTTTACAATAAAATGCAACACATACACAATACAACACAACATAACGCAATACATGGGTTATACAATAAAATTAAAATGCGTACACACAACATAACATATGTTATATACAACAAAATGCAATACATGCACACATACGATGAACATAACACAACACATGTTATACAATGAAATGCAGTATATGCAAAATACAACACAGAGCTATAATAAACGATTTAACGAAATGCGTTCGGTCAGTGTGACTTAAGAGAGCACGGAAGATGCCCAATTGGAAGCGACAACATTGTCATTTAATACAGGTCTGTTTATGTCCTGAATGATATGACAGGTAGGCGTTCCGAGCTTTAAACTGCTTCGTCCAATTTCAGTTCTGGAATTCTCGCGATCTTCTTTTGTCCATGAAAGATATTTCAGGCTGCAAATGAACACTCCAAATGCTCGTAAATCTTTTATGGTTATTTGTGTCTTTGTTTGGTTTTATTTTCGCTTTTGTTTTGTTTCGTGCGTGCGTGCGTGTGTGTGTGTGTGTGTGTGTGTGTGTGTGTGTGTGTGTGTGTGTGTGTATGTGTGTGTGTGTGTGTGTGTGTGTGTGTGTGTGTGTGTGTGTGTGTGTGTGTGTGTGTGTGTGTGTGTGTGTGTGTGTTTCAGGAGAAGATAACTTAGAAGCGCTACTACTGTGGCACAGGTCTTATCGTTCCGATGTAGGTGTCCAAACTGTTTTTTCCCCGTTGAATGTTTTCTGGGTTTTTTTTTTTTTCTTTTCTTTTCTTTTTTTTAAAAATCGGGATCATCTATATTGGCGCCACAATGTGTCAGTTCTTCCTTGTTGGCCGGAAGGCCTAAATGTCAAGGCTTGCGCGGATATTTCCGACACTGTTTCTGTCTCTGTCTGTATCTCTGTCTCTGTCTGTCTATCGCTGTCTGTCCGTCTGTCTGTCTGTCCGTCTGTCTGTCGATCTGTCCGTCTGTCTCTCTTTTTCTCTATCTCTTTCTCTCTATCTTTGTCTGTCTGTCTGTCTGTCTGTCTGTCTGTCTGTCTCTCTCTCTCTCTCTCTCTCTCTCTCTCTCTCTCTCTCTCTCTCTCTCTCTGTCTGTCATCTGTCTGTCTGTCTGTCTCTGTCTTCTCTTCTCTATCTCTGTCAGTCTGTCTGTTTCTGTCTGTCTGTCTGTCAGTCTGCCTCTGTCTGTCTGTCTCTGTCTTTGTGCCTCTGTCTGTCTCTGTCAGTCAGTCTGTCTGTCTGTCTGTCTCTCTCTCTCTCTGAATCTTCCTATGTCTCTGTCTATCTCTATGTTTTTGTCTCTATCTCTATCTTTCTGTAACTGTCCTGTCTGTCTCTCTGTCTCTGTCTCTCTCTCTCTCTCTCTCTGTCTGTCTGTCTGTCTGTCTGTCTGTCTGTCTCTCTCTCTCTCTCTCTCTCTCTCTCTCTCTCTCTCTCTCTCTCTCTCTCTCTCTCTCGTCTCTGTGTGTGTGTGTGTGTGTGTGTGTGTGTGAGTGTGTGTGTGTGTGTGTGTGTGTGTGTGTGTGTGTGTGTGTGTGTGTGTGTGTGTGTGAACAAAATTGTAAAGCTTCTATTGTCAAAGTATATTAGATTATCTCAAGTGTTGTAAATTGTTGGTCTATGTCAACATTGACTAGCAATTTGTGTTTTATTTTGGCTTGTTTGTTTTCCTTTTCCCGTTATTGCTTTAAACTCACCCTTCCTCCATGCCCCAAAAGGTTTCAAAATGAATAAATATTGCATTGTATTGCAGTGTGTGTGTGTGTGTGTGTGTGTGTGTGTGTGTGTGTGTGTGTGTGTGTGTGTGTGTGTGTGTGTGTGTGTGTGTGTGTGTGTGTGTGTGTGTGTGAATGTGTTTGCGGGCGCGCACGTGCGCGCGCGAGCGTGAGTATGTGTCTTCGTGCGTGCGTCGGTGTATCATGCGCACTCAAGCGATCGTGTACGTATGTGTGTGTCCCTCAATGAATAACCTGCTAACGCACTCGACGTTTTTGTTTATGTTTTCTCGGCCATGGACCGTCACCCTCGAATTAGATTTGTTTTGCAAAGGACATAACTGAAAAAAAAAGGGAACAGTGAAGCCGAAAACGACAGGATAAAAGGAGTGGTACCATTCACACACACCACACCACACCTCCTCCCCATTCATTCCCTCTCCAGTCACTGAAACATACCAGATGGAAAGGGAGACTATTGCAGGCTTGGTGGGGTCGACTGATGGACTTGTTGACTTGTCGGGTGAGATTAACGTCGTCCTGTTGATGAGAGGCCCTTAAGGACAAAGTAGACTCGCAGACATAGGTCTGCTGTTCTGTGGCAACTGTTGTCGCTGGCTGTGGTGGGCGAGTTCCGTGTGGGGGGGGCCCGTCGTCTGTCGCTCTCTGAGCTCTGGTTCCTTTTGAACTTGAGTTCACAGTCGGATGTTGGTCGGCCGACGATGGGCGTCGGTATATTTCGCTTCTTTTTTTTTTCCAACAACCAAAAGGCTGTCTCCAGGACCACCAGGCGGCCGTCTTTGTGCTCGGGTGGCGATGGTCCTGTGCCGCGTGAGGCCGCCTCAAGGAGGGAGCAGGACGAAAGTCGCTGGAGCGCTGTGCGAGTCCCTAAAATTCGGCAGGCCATGCAGACTACGGCCGAGAGGGGGCAATTTTTTCAGCCCACCCCCATTTGGAGTGCCCCCATGCCTGCCTGACTCTGAACTCAGAACACGGTACCCCGGGCACGGTAGTCGTAGTCAGGCAGCGCTCCATCGCCGATCGCCCCACATCTCCAGGAGCCGTCCCCCGGCGACACAGGCTAGACCCGCCGTCACCCATATGGCTGGAAGGATCGCTGCGTCGCCTGACACTGACCTCTCACATCAGTGTCCTTCAAAGGAAAGCTGCCACCTCTCCCTTGGCGTACGCTGCTGTGCCACCTCGCGGTTTACTGGTGTACTTCGGACTGAACGAATTCATTGCTTGCTA
This sequence comes from Conus betulinus, assembly GCA_016801955.1. NCBI lineage: Eukaryota > Metazoa > Mollusca > Gastropoda > Neogastropoda > Conidae > Conus > Conus betulinus. The sequence continues at coordinate 12,457 of JADBJO010001806.1, read as the reverse complement.
GTTTGCTTGCTTTATTCATTGGTTTACTCTTTCATCAATGGTATAACTACATAAAATCTTTTTTTTTTTTTTTTTTTGCATCGTTTATTATCCTAGAGTTTATTAATGTATATATTTTTGCATTGTTTATTATGTTTCTGTTAATTCATTCATACATTTTGCTGTTGTTGTATTATTCTTACTACTGCTTGTTCATTCAGTCATTCATTTCACTCTTATGGGAAACATGATTATTGTCATATATTCGCGTGTTTATTTATCTATTTGTCCGTTTAATATGGCTATATCTATACAAGTAGACAGATAGGTAGAGTGAAAGCGGATAGACAAAATGGATAGACAGATAAACAGATCGAGGGAGGGACAGATGGATAGGTAGATTAATACACATATTAATAATCAACGTATTATCATTATTATTATTATTATTGTAGAGAATGAACAAGAACACAACGCTCATCTTTGCGCAAGCTTTCGATTTATTGCAAATCTTTATCAAGCGGCTTACAGGCACAGACTAACTTTAACAAGGCAAAACAGCATATCAAGCATAAAATAAAGAATCTTGAGTACTGCTCGTTCATGAAACTAACTAGCCAGCAAAAAGCTGAACCAAGGTAGAACAAACAAAAAAGCATGTAAAACAAAAAGTGCTCACTCCCCCTTCCTGAAGAAAAAAAGTATTGAAATGATTATTCAGTTATCCTCATTAAAGATTTCAGATTCAGATTCAGATTCAGATTCCCCTTCTCTCTCTCTGTCCCATTTCTCTTAACCTCTCTCTCTCTCTCTCTCTCTCTCTCTCTCTCTCTCTCTCTCTCTCTCTCTCTCTCCTCTCTCCACCCACCTTTTATCAGCCCAATATTATTATTATTATTAACTATACTGTAACCTGAAATTTAATTTTTGAAATTTTAATATTTGAACATTTTGACATTCCTCACATTTACACACACACACACACCTTTTTTTTTCTTTTTCTTTTTTTTGTTCCTTTCAATTTCTTTACATGACAACTCCCGCATTTCCTCAGTCCTTCTTTTCCCTTTACCAAGAGAAGACAACTGTAGTCACACTTGTTACTTGGCAGCTGAACACGTTGTGACTACCAGACCTGAGCATCTCACGTTTTTCTTCCCTTTGTTTGTGTGTTTTGTTTGTTTGTTTCCCAGTCAAAGACCTGAAAGAGAATACACGTTGTTTTCGTACTGCCATTCATCTTACGTTCTAGTCACGTCACCTTTTTTTCAACTGAAAGGAGATGAAATGGAAAAACTGAAAATGAAAATTGATGAAAACCTTGAAATGTAGGATAGTGGTTGATTCGCATGTATTTTATTGTCTGTAGTGTTTACTTTTTTCTTGACTATTTTTTCAAATTTTTTTTTGTTGTTGATTTCGTTCATGTTTACGTTTATGTATACATTTGCAATGTATGTATAAAACAGAGAGTTTAAAAACCACAACAGAGATAAAGAGATTTCCAAAATTTTCGGCTTTAATGCCTTCCTCAGTGGTGAGTTGACTGGCCGGCGAGTCATACATTTCTCTCTCTCTCTCTCTCTCTCTCTCTCTCTCTCTCTCTCTCTCTCTCTCTAATCTTTGAAATTTCTCTCTCACATTTAATTCCTCACCTTTACACACACACACACACACACACACACACACACACACACACACACACACACACACACACACACACACACACTACACCCCCTCTACCACCCTTCTGCCTTTTTTCCAATATTCCCCCACGTAGGCATTCTGTTCCTCCTGTCACAACAGTCCCCTCCCCCTGCCTTCTCCCTCTTCTTCTCAACCCCCCCCCCCCCCCCCCCCCCCCTTCTCTTCCCACGAAAGGAAACATTCTTAATATGTAATATAGGCACGATTTTCAAAAGGCTCAATACAAGACAGGAAATTTGCACAGTAAGATCCAGAAAAGATAATTAATAGATATTAGGAAAATTACAAACAGAAAAAGTACAGAAGACCAATTTTGTTCACTGTAAGACCCCCCCCCCCCCCCCCCCCCCCCCCCCCAAGGCTTCTCCCTCTCCCTCGCTTACCCTGCGCCCCTAACCCCCCCCCCCCACCTTTCCCTCCCCCCCCCCCCCCCCCCCTTCTGATTTTTTTTCCATATCCCCCACGTAGGCATTTTGTCCATACTTATTAGGATTATTTATTATTGTTTACCTGTGTTTTGGAAGAAGATATATTTCGATTCTGTCGTACTGTGCCTCTAAAGACATTGGAGATTACATTGGTGGGTTGCGAGAGTGGATGGAGATTCTGGTGCCCACATTTTTAAAGTTAACATGAGTGTGTTTGTTGGATATATGGAGAGAGAGAAGAAAGTGAGGGTGGTGAGCAGGTTGATGCGTTGGTGGAGATGGTGGGGTTGGAGGGAGAGAGAGAGAGAGTGGGAAGGGTGGTGAGTGGGAGTGAGAGAAGGCA
>JADBJO010001806.1:0-2500 GCA_016801955.1 Conus betulinus | reverse complement strand
TTACTTTCTTTTTCTCTGTTCTTCATCCATTTTTTCCCCTTATTTCTTTCCTTTCTTACTTTTTGCTTGCTTTTCCTTTCCTTTTTTGTTTTAACGTTCTTGCTTTTCCTTTCCTTTTTTTTTTATAACGTTTTTTAACACCTATATGTTAAGAACGATAGATAGTATATTGAAAGTTTTGTGCATTGCTATCAGCGCATAAGTTTTAAATTCATTTTATTTCATTTCATTTATTTATGTATGTTATTTTGTTTTATTTATTCATATAGTCAGTCAGTCAGTCAGTCAGTTACTTAGTTAGTTGTTTGACTACTAGGTGTTCCAAGGTGACAATCCTGAAGAAGTCCAGTAAAAACGAAAATTTTGGCAGAGAACAGCTGGTGTGGGTGTGTGTGTGTGTGTGTGTGTGTGTGTGTGGTGTGTGTGTGTGTGTTGTGGTGTGTGTGTGTGTGTGTGTGTGTTTGTGATCAAGTGCATTAGTTTGTTTGTTATTTAATAATCTACTTATTGATTACACACACACACACACACACACACACACACACACACAACACACACATATATATATATATATATATATATTCCATTTCTTTCTCTCTCTCTCTCTCTTTCTCTCTCTCTCTAAAAATGTTTTATATATATATATATATATATATATATATATATATATATATATATAGTGGATTCAGGTTTATAAGTTTTTGATTCACCTGCATAACAAAATATTCATACATAATCCCGTGTGTGCGTGCGTGTGTGTGTGGTGTGTGTGTGTGTGTGTGTGTTGTGTGTGTGTGTGTGTGTGTGTGCGTGCTTGCGTGCGTGCATGTGTACATGTGTGTGCATATGTATATGTGTGTGTGTGCGTGCGAGAGAGAGAGAGAGAGAGAGAGAGAGAGAGAGAGAGAGAGAGAGAGAGAGAGAGAGAGAGAGAGAGAGAATTTTACGTCTTTTTCTTTGTCCTAGGCAATTACGAGCGCTAACGCAATATAACTTTGGCAAAACTCTTAATGTTGATGACACCTTCCCAACCGGGAAAGATGTCACCAGGTTATCAATACCGTGAATCCGCAAAGCTGACCCACTTGTAACAACGCTTTCAATGTGTAGGGGGCCTACAAACTTGACATTTTCAGAGAAATTATCAGCCCTGTCGCAATTATAGATTTATACATTGGTAAACGATATGTTAAAGGATGTGCAAGCATAGCAAAAAATACTTATTTGCATTACCTTAAGATCGGACCTAATTAACTCTAGATCGAGTTTTACCAAACAGAGGATTTTTACCACTTGAGTCGTTTTTCTGTTTTTATTCCTCTTATTTCCTTTCATTCTTTTTGTCTTTATTCCTTTTTATTTTCTCGTTCGTACTCTGGTTCTCTCTCGTTCTCTTTCTTGATTCCTTCGATCTTTATCCTGCTTTTTTTTTTCTTTTTTTTTCCCTTTCTTCCCCTCCCCCCCCCCCCCCCCCCCCCCCCTCCTTATTCGTTCTTCCTGTCTTTCTTGATTGTTCGTTCTGTCTTCCCCCCTCCCTCGTACCTCCTTTATTTCTCTCTTTCTTCAAGTATTCGTTTGCCTTTCCTGTCCCCTTTCTCTCTCTGTTTCTCCACTCTTTTTCTGCTCTTCCCTTTTTTGTCTTCTCTCTTTCTTTTATTTCTTCGTTCTTTCTTTTCCCCTTTCTTTTTTCAGTTTCGTTATTATTCATCTTTCGTTGTTGTTCCCCTCCCTTACTTTCCTTGTCTTCCTTGATATCTTGTTCTTTCTTTTCATTTACTTCTGTCTTTCTGTATATCTTTCTTTTTTTGTCGTATTCTTTTCATTGACTTTTTGTCTTTTTGAGATCTTGTTCTCCTTTTCGTTTTAATGTCTGTCTTTTTTTTTATATCTTTGTTCTTTCTCTTTCCGTTTGCTTTCTGTCTTTTCTTGATATCTTTGCTTTTTCTTTTCCATTTTACTTCTTCTTTCTCTCTTCTTTATCCTTTTTGTTTCTCCCTTCCCCTTCTGTCCTTTCTTCTGCGTTCTTCTTTTCTCTCTTATTTTCTAACTTAACTCTCCAACTAGTGATTCCGTCAAGATAAAAGGGAAGTACTCATAGGAGCCGCTCGTGCTGAGATGCTTTCATGATTAAATTGCGTGTATTAAGGTTGAACCGTGATGTGTAATAAATCATTGCCTATATATTAGGAATGTTGGTTTTTTCGTTTTTGTTCAGGTTTAAACGTTCTGTCCATTCTGGCTTTGGGTGTATTGGCCCACCTGACAGAATTTTTTTTTTAAAGGTTAAGTTGTTTTTATTGCCTTTATAGTTTCTTTCTCTCTTCATTTCTTAGTTCTTCTCCGCCCTACACCTCCCCACCTTCTCATTCCCACTCTTCCTCACTACCCTTCGCTAGCTCACACCCAGACCCCCGTTCCCATCGTCCCAAAACCCCTTCTTTTTTTTCTTTTTTTTTTTTTCATTTCGGTGTTAATTCGTTCTCCTTTATTTTCAGTATGT
>JADBJO010001805.1:339128-375314 GCA_016801955.1 Conus betulinus | reverse complement strand
TGAAAAGGTTGTCTTGGTGTAGAAATAGACTCTAAATGATCTAATTTACCATGAAACTAATCGATTTCCCATTTACATTACTTCTGCTGTCAGCTGTATCTGCCACTGGCTGAAAACTGATGTAAATGAAAGACTTTAGAATTCCTGTAAGGCGTACAACATGTTAAGTGACTTAGATAATAAAGGCAAAAATAAATGGGTGTCCAAAGTGTGTGCCTTTGTCTATTTGAATATGGATTTGGATTTGTTAGGCTGATCAAGGGATTGATCATATTAAAGAGTTTTATGTCTTTCACGTCGATGGTTGGTGACTGCAGATGGCATGGGTTGATCATATTCACAACAGTGACAGATTTGATTTCTACAGGAAACGTTTGTGATGTCCATGACCAGAAAACGTACTTAACCATAGATATTGACATGCACTTAGAACATGTAGCAGCAAAATTCAGATTAGGAATGTCTGCATTGGCCACCCATTATTTTAGATATCGAATATGTAATTACTGTAATTTGATTTGTCCTTTAGGTAAACAATCAACTGAAACTGAACTACTCTTCGTCCTGTCCTGTCCAGCTCTCATGAGCATCAGATAACAAGTTTATTAAGCCCAAATATTACACACAGCCATCCTTGTTTAAACTGAGATACTTTGTTCATCAACTGCTGCTGAAGTTGTTAATATTTTTTTTTTTTTTTTTTTTTTCCTTTTTTTGTATAAGGCCTTTAAGCGTCAAGAATATTTTCATTTCTTGACATTGCCCTCGAATTATTCTTGCTTCATTTCGTTATAAATTTCATGTAATTATTGTACGTGTGTGTTCACACACCCCTTCATTAGAGGCTTTGGCCTAATAAATCATCTGAATCTGAATCTCTCTCTCTCTCTCTCTCTCTCTCTCTCGCCAACACCACACACACACACACACACACACACACACACACACACACACATGTACGCACGCACGCACGCACGCATGCACGCACGCACGCACGCACGTACGCACGCACGCACGCACGACACACACACACACACACACACACACACTCACTCACTCACACACACACACACACACACACACACACACACACACACACACAGAGAGAGAGAGAGAGAGAGAGAGAGAGAGAGAGAGAGAGAGAAATTTCAAACAGTCTAAGATACAAGTGGTAGTAAAAGACACGTCCATTCCTTTTTCTTAACCTGAAATCGAAGTGTAAATAACCAACCCTAATTACTGAAGCAATTCAGTGTGATAGATTCACTCCATGCCAACCTCAACACCGTTTGGCTTGCTCTCTGATCTTGCTACCTCTCAGTAAATACAGGTAAACGTTGTAGGAACAAGCTGTGTACCACATCATCTGCGTCACAGTGTCACCCATGTGTATCAAAATGCCAAAATATTCGTCAGTTATCTCACGGTCCACCGTCAAATCATAAGTATCAGAGATACAAACAGGGAGTGTGAGCACCAAGAATGCTACCGATGTCAAAATAAGTGTACGCGTCATGGGATAGACGTTCTGCTTTGCCGTGTCGTTTTTATTCCCTCTCATTCTCCGAGACATCTTGACGGATGCCACCACCTGTGTAATGAGGATACTGTTCCCCACAAAAAGCAACACAGAAGGAATGACAGATGCCACAAGCATATCCAACACAGCGTAAATACAATTAAAGGAGTCATACCGCTCCTTGGGCTCACATTCTGCAAGTTCAGGTGAATAATGGTAAGTGATAAGAAAATGACAATTCAAGGTGAAGGCAACAAGACAAATGACAGCAATGATGACCTTGCCTCTCTTCACAGTGCACAACACCCCCACACGGTGCGGCGCCACCACTGACGTCACTCGCTGATAAGTCATCGCCACCAGAAACCAGGCTGAAGTTTGGGTACACGTGTACCCCACGAAGTACGTGACGGTGCAGAGAAGATCAAAGCGAAAGAAAACAGGGGGCCAGGAGAAGAGTGTGTGTCCACCCACAGCCACAGTATTGAGGTCAGCAGACACTGGTCAGACACGGCCAGAGCGGTGAAGTACACAGACAGACACAGGCCGTGGACTGGGAATTTCTCAGTCTCGCGCATCACCGCCACGATCATCACATTGCCGAATGTTCCAAATATCATCAAAACAAGCGGCATGATATACCACAACATATCTGTAATGGTGTTAAGAATGAATACTGAACTTGAGACCATAGCTGTCTTGTTCGTTTTAAGCTGTTTGGAACCAGAGGTCTGTGATTTGATGCAGACATTCTTGTTTCACTGGTGTTAAGAGAAGAAAGCTGTTTGTGAAAACATTTTTTCAGTGATAATTATGGCAGTCTGGCTGTCCAACAAACAATGGTAATTTGTCTACATTTCAACGCAAATATTTTTTAATGCATTAACACTTGTGCCCCTAACCAACCTCCTATCTCTCCCCTAATGACAAAGTCTTCAGCCCCTCAGTCTATTCCATCAACTCCTCCAACCTGTCACATTGTATGCGCCCCACACTCAGGTTCGTCTTATTCCAGCAACTGAACTCGCCGAGTCAAGTGAGCAATCAATACCAGAACATCATGAAAGAAATCCACTGCAGCAAACACTGCAGTAATATAGCACTGCACTGCTGCCAAGTTAGTGACACCTGTCCTGATTTAACTCACCTGGGAAAACCATCTACGAAGACCCCGTTACAATAAGTTTAGCTTTGGAGTTGTAATAAACATCTCACCAGTCCAATATTAATGGTGTCCAGACAAACTCTACAAGGGCAGTTTATCTGCGTGAAAACGCACCAAGCTATCGGTTTGGGCCTCAGGTACAGAATATGCATGAGTCATGCGGAATTGCATGCTCCCACCTTTCAGCATCTTTTTTATTTGCAAAGGAGATATCAGATGTGATTTATTGACCTTAAATCAACTACACCTATCTCACACAGGGAGACGTCCATGCAAAACATGCCTCCTACAAAGGAAACGCTGACAATGTGGGACAATGAAAGATTTTGAACACTTAGTTTTAAGAAATGTACATGATTAGATGCTTGTGACAACATGCCACATTCGATGAGATGCATACCAGTCAGGGATTGAAACTGCCTCTGAATTCGCTTCGCTCTGTACATGTGGCCTTAGCATAAATCGACAAGAAATGCATTTCTGTCGTTCATTCTGAAATGTAGATTTCATGGGAAAGCAAGAGAAGCAATGTGCCTGTTTCGATTCACGTGCAATTGCACCACAACAAAGGACTCTATCAAACATAGTTTTTCATGTCATACATTGACGGTGCGTCGACGATAATCTCAAGGCAGACACCAGCCATATCATTCTTCCAATACATGTGATCGAAAATAGAAATATGATACAACACATACATACTCTTAGAGTTCACACAAACGCATACTCTCTCTCTCTCTCTCTCTCTCTCTCTCTCTCTCTCTCTCGCTCTCTCATACACACACACACACACACACACACACACACACACACACACTCACACACACACACACACACACACACACACACACACACACCACACACTCGCACACACATATGCTCTCACGTACTCACTCACTCCCCAGAGAGTCAAAAATGACAAGAGACAAATGTCTAGGTTAAAAATCTGAAATGTTGGATTTCCAAGAAACGGGTAGTCGCATGTTTACCAGTATTACGATCCTTAGCATGTGATGTTGAATAGAAGAAAGAGTATGTCAGACGAAAAGCACGGAAAACACCGTGCCAGCAGGGGTATTTCAGTACAAAACATGTTTTGCAACTCCTGTTTCATACAGGTCATGTACACAGTCTCTCTGAATGTGACAAATAGCATGGTTTCTCCACGGTCACAATGTTTGGCACACCACCACTCTCAATACATCAAATAGTCCTGTCAACTCCACTTGTCGAAAAAGCAAACAAACAAACAAAAAAGACACGAAAGAAAAACTCCTATCAATGTGATATATCCTAAAGTATTTGCTTATAAACTAGAGATACAGTTACAGTTTGTTTTTTGTTTGTTTGTTTTACTGTCTGTTTGTTTAAGAACCACGATTATTTTAATTGCAAAGTGAGACGACTGCAGGCGGAAATCTCAACAAATCTTAAAAAAATCTTAAATAAATGTCAGTGAACAGTGGACTTGTTACTTATGAACTTTAATTGCCTTGAGGTTTGTTCAAAAGTCAAAAGTCTTACCCTTAGAACAAAGGAAAGGATCAATGTTTTGAGCAGCAGTGTGCTTATCTTGCAAACCTGAAGAGATGTTTTTCATCAGCAAACTGAATAGGAAAAAAAACAGCGAAAAGGCAAAGAAACAAACAAAATAATCGTGAATAAATGTCAGCGAACAGTTCTCTCTCTCTCTCTCTCTCTCTGTGTCTCTCTCTCTCCTCTCTCTCTCTCTCTCTCTCTCTGTGTGTGTGTGTGTGTGTGTGTGTGTGTGTGTGTGTGTGTGTGTGTGTGTGTGTGTGTGTGTGAATGCGGGATACACGCAAACGTGCAAGCGTGTGCCTCATGTGGCTTTAAAAAAATGTTGTGTATGTAAATATGTGCTTGATCGATCGGATGTGTACTATTGCACAGCAAAAAGTGTGTGTGTGTAGTAGTAGTAGTAGTAGTAGTAGTAGTAGTAGTAGTAGTAGTAGTAGTACTTTAATTTAACGTCTCTTCACCCTCAAGTGACATTAGACAATTTGTGAGTGTGTGAGAGAGAGAGAGAGAGATAGAGAGAGAGAGAGAGAGAGAGAGAGAGAGAGAGAGATACAAAGACAGAGACAAAAGAGAGAGAGGGAGGGAGGGACACACACACACACACACACACACACACACACACACACACACACACACACACAGACAGACAGAGCACAGAGAGAGAGAGAGAGAGAGAGAGAGAGAGAGAGAGAGAGAGAGAGAGAGAGAGAGAGAGAGAGAGAGCGTGCTTGCGGCAGTTCGTAATGTGCATGAACGTCCGTTCGTCTGTACATCCATGCATAAATGCTGCTGGTGTAGGAACTAAATTGCACGAATAGGGGCATCGTATAACAATCAGATTAACATTCAATGCTAATGGATTCTGCTATATCAATCAATACACATAATGGCATATGAATTAGAAATAAGATGAAGCTTATTTTAGCACGTCAAGGTTTAACTTAAGGTTAAACTTGTTATAAACGTAGTAATGTGTTCACAGAAAACCGAATTTTGTAGACTTGAGTATAATTCTTTCAAGTTGATTGCACACGATTTAATTCTGTCACGACTGTACAGATACAGAGTTGACCAAACGAGTGTTTTTCGAAATAAAACATTCACTGCATCCTGCCATAACTCTAAGTATCAAAATTGATTTTTGTTGGGTCCATCTCACTGTGGTATAAAGTGGAATGAAATAGCAGTCAGTCTTGCAAAAGAAGGAGCAATTAGAAACGCTGAAAATGTATTAAACAATCCCTCAGATTTGTCCTCTTGTGAATTAATCCTAATTATGGAAAGGTGCATACATAAGCATAATTTTAGTCCAAAATGGCTACTTCACCATCGTGCCCAAGGCACATTGTTAGATTAATTCATAAATCAAGGATGACACTCGGAACGCTAAATATTCCCACGGTATTATTTGCGTCTGCAAAGAAAACATTTCTGTGCGTCATCTTTTGTTTGAGTGTTCAGTGCTGACTTAGGAGAAAGGCATTGAGATGAATAACTTTGATAATGCCATTAGTATTTTATATGGTTCATAATTATGTTGCTGAAATTTCCTTACTCCTTACCGCTATGAGGTTGAAAAGAAAAGTGCAAACTGAAGTGATAGTGCCAAAAGTGTTGTGTAGCATATTCTAGTGGGAAGGAGTATGGTAGTCAGAATGATGATATAGGGTGACGCACATAGCAGTTTGTCTTGGGACAATGTCACATAAGAGGTGCTGTGTTTTCAGAGAGCACCATCCCCCTTTTTCCCCCAGTGATGGCTTTAAGTGGAGGCACCAATACAATCGCAGAGCGAGAGGCCTGCTACCAGAGGCAGACCCAGCAGCCAGCAGCGCCTGCATCTCTCCCTTCCCTAGCCACAGTCCAGCAGTGCCTCCTATCAGTTGCCTATCCAGTCCTGTACTCAGGTGTCCCCTGCAGACCTTCATCACAACCGGATACCTGTCGACCTGTTCGCATACAGGGAGGTGCCCCAAGAGCACATCCAGCAGCTGAGGTTCCTTCGATCCCTGATTGTGTCTGGGTGAGGCAGCAGAAATCCAGCCACTCACCCAGATGCTCCTTGAATCGTCCGGTGTCCAGTGAGGTATCGGGTGTTCGACAGCTGCCCTGTTTGTACAGGCTGGGGGCAGCGAGGAGCACCAGCCACCCACCCATGCTTGTGTGGGATGTGAGGAGGAGAGATCGACGAGTCGAGTCTCGACACGGTCTGTGTTAAGTATTGTCACAAGTATGGTGCCCTGTGTAATGCCCTTTCAAAAGTTGATAGTGCTCCAGTGATAGGCAGTGAGTAGCACTGCTGGGAATTAATTGTCCTCCTCATCTTTGTCATAGTCGTCATCTTCGTCAGTGTATTTATCTTCATCGTCATCTTCAACTTCATCATCACCAATAGTCTGCCGCTTTTTTTTTTTATGTTTTGTTGGCACATGCTTCTTTTACACTTTTTTTCAATATATTTTAATGATGTCACTGTGGTGATGTTATCGTGAGATGTTTGGCTGTAAATAACGTTGGTGTGCGTGAGGTGACACACAGTCAGTCTAGTCAGGGAAGAATGCAGGAGGAAGGGATCAGTAGTGTCCATCAGTTGTTTCTCTTGTTTTCTCCCCTTTTCTAGAATCCCTCCACACCATACGTCATCCACCTGGTCCCTTTAGCCAGTTCCTGTACAGGTGGTGGCACTGGCCTGCTGTTGCAGAGTCATTCACTGTAGCGTCGACACTCAAGGCCACTAACCGTTGCACTCGGTGGGTAGCCTCACCTGATGCCACGCTAAACCTGAATGTTTCCATAAGTAGCAGGGAGACCATTCCCTAAAGTTCGCAGGGTAGTCGCTCCTTTAGTGCACTATGTGAAGGAGAGTCAATCGCAGTGGTTGTGGGTTGTTTCCCCTTGGCTGTGGTGCAGGCAAGGTTGTCCAATTGTTATCATTGTTTGCTTTCCCCTTGTTTCGAGTGATGTGTGGCTCGACTGGAATCAGGTTGGATCAGTACAGTTTTTCCATCCATGGCACGTCACTCCATCCTTGAATCTGTGTGTTAGTGTTTTCTTGTAGCCCTCCACCCCCCACCCCCCCCTCTTTCTACTTTGGGTTTTTATGCGTCCAACACAAGGCCATTTTTGCTTCTTGTTGAATCCAACTTTCAGAAGAATTAAAAAAAAATTTCAGTGTATTCCCACACAGACAAGCTGTTGTGCGACATCTCTGCCACTGTTTCAGATGTTTCGAGTAGATAGTTTACTACTTTTGGTATCTGTTCATATTATTGTTGTCCTTACACCTTGAACGTCATTCTGTTATGCTTCTTGTCAATATCTGCGTTTGGGCCGCTGCATTATGGCCATCTGTTCTGTTTCTCCACTGGACACAGTGTTTGTTGGCGCCATTTTGCCATCAGCCATTCATCTCCACGTGTCACATCGGTTTTGATATGAAACAGTCTTCATTTTTAATGACCAGTTCTGTTCACCCTTAAATCCTGCCACCACTTGTTACCACCTTGACTTCCCTGGATCGTTCTGAGTGTGTCTACTAGCATGTTGTCAGACTCAGTCTGCTCTTCCGGGACTCTAGTTTGTTACACACGGAATTATCTGATGGCGTTAAAGTCAGACATGGCAGCCCTCCACTTTCCAGTGATATTACCTTTAAAATGACCGCGTGTTTGTATTACTGTTTTTTACAACAGCATTTATGCTGAGGAGGAGGAGGATGGAAACAAAAAGGGAAAGTCTGCCAATCATCGACCTCAGCTTCAGGTTTTCTCTTCAAGGTTTCTTCAAATACCCACTGCCCAGCTGTTCCCCCCCTTCCACGTCCCCCCACCCCACCCCCACCCCCCATCCTGCATGCTACATGTTTTGACTGTGCTGCCTTACTGTTTACCATTACGCTGACATCGTGTATCGAATTCTTGTCATCTGTACATAAGCATTCTTCTTTTTTGCTCTGACTGAGAGAACAGAGAACGAAAAAACGCATGCATGATGATAGTGTTGACGGAAACATGGCTTCAATCCCATGACGATGAAGCAAAATGTAAAGACATACAGTTACACGATGCGATTTGTTTCTCATTCTTTACATGGAATTGAAGTAGCATTTCCAACATGCACCAGACTGTTTTAGCGCTCTGCTGTTACTACATCCTTTCTTTTTCATAATTTTGTTTTTACTTGTGCAGTTGTTTTGTAGTCCACCCCAATGCACCAGCTTCTTTTGTCTTTACAAAACAATACCCGTCGGAGAAGCAAATTGAGTAGTGTGTCTTTTTCATTAGAAATATCCATGGTATGGTTCCTGGAATACTGCTACGTTTTTTTAGATTAATTTCCAGCACGTTAATGTTCATGGCATACAGTGACATTCCTAAACATTAATTGATAGTCTTGGCAACATCAATGTTCATTAATTGCACAACAAATATGAATACAAAGACAGAAGTGAAGTGAGAACAGCATCAAGCATCTGTCAAGCAGTGGATATTCCAACTGACAGGTGTGGTCATACACTTGATGACGTCATCTTCAGAGAGGACAACAATATTTTCAGAACCTTTGACGTTTCCCAAAGTGTACCACCACATCAACACCGCACGAGCTAGCATTTAGACCTGGCAGCATGGGTTTGAATAGAAGGGAAGAACAGAAGAAAGTAAGATGAAGAAGAAGGGGGAGAAATGATCTGGAAGTGGTGTATAGCCAGAATAGAGAGGAACCCTCACAGAGATCGATGAAAAACAAGACACTGACTGCAAATGATGAAAGGGATGGATGGTTCTTTGCAGCTGCTGCAAGTACGTTTATGTGTGTGGAGAGAGAGAGAGAGAGAGAGAGAGAGAGAGAGAGAGAGAGAGAGAGAGAGAGAGAGAGAGAGAGAGAGAGAGTTGTTGATCCTGATTTCGTTTTTCCTTACAGAGCTACTTTTGACTTTGAAGTTTTCTTCGAGACAGACGACTTACCACAAACAAATCAAGCACACTCAAGCACGACATACACAGCTAGACACGTTCCCCTCTCTGTCGCTGTCGCTTCCAATGAACCTGGGTTTGAAGAGCCTCGTTGTTCCGTGAGTGATGGGGACCCCCACAAACTTGTTGACACCATCGTGAAGTATTTGGAAAATATTTCAGAAAACTCCTTTTCCCTTCTCCGTGAACATTTTGAAGATGTGTTTGATATGCTAGAAGCTATGATTGATCCTTCGCAGGGTGGCGAGTCTGTAAACTCTCAGCACATTCCCGTACGTTCCTTGAAAGAAAAAACTAGAAGAGTACCTCTGTGAACTGCCCATGGTGGGGTTTAATTCTTCCAAGTATGACCTCAATGTGATCAAACCCTATTTGATTCAGAGGTTTATGGATACATGACTGCTATGACAGACATTGTAGAGGAAATCAGTCTAACCCAGATGGGTTTGATTTTGCTGAGGAGCAGGAGGAAGAGGAGGAGGAGGGAGAAGAGAAGAAGAAGAAGAGACGAAGGAGGGGAAAAAACAAAAAGGAAAAGTCAAAATGCAAAACCCTTCAGGTTTGTGGTGAAATGCAACAATCAATATATGTTTTTATCGCCAGTCAGAAACTCAAGTTTTTGGACATTTGCAACTATTTGGCCCCAGGATTTTCATATTCAAAATACCTCAAAGGGTTTGGGGTTGAGGAACCAAAAGGTTACTTTTCTATGAGTACATGACCAATTTGGACAAACTGAAAGAAACCTCCCTCCCACCTCACACCACCTTCTTTAGCAAACTTAAAATGAAAACATCACAGAGAAACAGTAGTACGCTTTCTGTCAACACGTCGGGGAGGAAAAAACAATATGACCAGTCTGCAAGATTTCCTGGTATGGTACAACAATAAAGATGTAGCCCCATTTATGAAGGCTCCTCAAGCCCAGATCGACATGCATTCGTGTTTAGGCATTGATCTTCTCAAAAAACGGTATCTCTGTTCCAGGCATCACTCTTAATTGCTTGTTTCAAACCCTGTCTCGTGATGTGTACTTTTCTCTCTTCAATGAAAAACAAGAAGACCTATCTTTGCTCTTGTGTGACAATACTGTTGGTGGCCCCTCTATTATCTTTCATAGATATCATGAAAAAGACAGAACATTCATTCGTGACAATTCCGACAAACCTGTTCGGTCGGTTCAAGGCTGTGACGCCAATGCGCTTTACCCGTGGACTATCACGCAGCCTATGCCCACACAACACCCAATTGTTAGAGGATGTGAGACAGGCTTTAAGGCATAAAGAATGGATGTGTGTGTGGTCAACAAGCGAGAGAATGGTTAGAGTGGATGGCACACACACACACACACACACACACACACACACACACACACACACATATATATATATATACACATACAACACAAGTACAATGGGAAAGAACATAGTGTAGGGCGCAGACACATCCGTGTAGAGGGTTGAGGCTCGAAGCATGATGCTGTGTGCCAGTTTCATGGCTGTTTGTTTCACAGACATGGCTGTCATCTCACTCAAGGCAAACATATTAACCCTGTAAATGGAAAACCACTCACAGACCTCAGAGAAAACGCACAAGACATTACCAGCTATCTTTGTGAGGATGTGAAAGTGACTGTGGTAGAAATGTGAGAATGCCAGTGGCAGGAAGAGAAACAGCACAACCCACACATCAGACACTTCATAAAAACACGTTTCCCATATCTCAAACCCTTTCAGGGTATATCTTATATTACAGAACAAGGTATTTTGAACGCTGTCAAAAATGACACTCTGTTTTGTCTTATTGAATGTGACATATGTGTGCCAGGCAATCTGAAGGAACATTTTTCTGAACTTCAACCTATTTTTTAAAATGCGACTGTTGGGAAAGAAAACATTGGTAAATATATGCGTGAATACACAGAAAAAAGCACAAAAATCCTGAGTCGACCACGTCGCACTTTGTTGGCTAGCTACTATGGAAAAAAAATCCCTTCTCGCCACTCCTTTACTCAGATGGTACTTGAAGCATGGGCTGAAAGTAAGCAACATCATCACACTGATCATTGAGTACACACCCAACTCGTGCTTCAGACAGTTTGGTGAACGAGTGTCTGATGCACGAAGAAAGGGGGACCTTGATTCATCCCAAACAGTCTTGGCTGAAACATTCAAGTCGCTCGGCAACAGCGCGTATGGCAAAACTCTGACTAACATCGCCAAACACAGGGACATTCACTATGTCACAGCTGACCAAGTACCCAAACTGGTGAATGAAAGTCAGTTTCAAAACACTGACCGAGCTAGGAGGGGGTAGTAGTAGAGGTGGAACTGAGCAAGAAAAGAATCAGCTGGGTACTCTCTTTGCAGGCTGTCTATCAGTACGCTAAACTGCGGATGTTAGAATTCTATTACGATTTTCTGGACAAATTCGTGGACAGGTCAGCCTTTCAACTCCTGGATATGGATACAGACTCACTCTACATGGTGCTTAGTCGTAAGAGTTTAAAAGAAGTCATACAACTATCTTTGCGCGAACAGTTTTACAAAGAGTATAATCAGTGGTTTCCAGCTGAGGATGGCTCAGAACGCACAGTGCTTTTCAATGCATGGAACCCAGCACACTGCCCTAACTGTCTTGACCATGGACAATATGACAAACGAACACCGGGCTTGTTCAAAACAGAATACACGCGGGACTCGTTTGTGGGATTGTGTTCAAAAACTTATTTCTGTTGGGAGCAAGATAAAAACAAATTCAGTTGCAAAGGACTCAGCAAAAATCACAACACTCTCACCAAAGATGTTATCAACGAGTGCTCACCACGCAGGAAAGTGGGGGCGGTACAAACACTGGTTTCAGGACAGATGGAAAAGCTATGTTCACTTATACTCAAAATCACAAGTTGCTTCCTTCTACATTAAACTCGTCATCGCTTCAGACGGAATCTCCACATTTCCTACCCCTGTCTAGCATTCTTGGTGTAAAGTCGTGTCTGGTAACGTTCCAATGCTGTCTTCTCTGTAAATGTTTTGACGGCTGTTTGAAAACTCATTTTCAAGTTATATGACGCTGTGGTGCTCAGTCTAAACATAGCTTTGGGAAAAATTCCCCCCACCTCGTTGGTGTTTCCTGGGTGATCCTTTCTTCTGTGAGGCTGATTAAAGCTAATATCTGACTTCTTTATTCGTAGCTTTCTTCAGTTTCATAGTTTTAAGGGTCAGCAGACAGGGGAAAAGCACTAGGTATGCTGTCTGTGTAATTTTACGTTTGGTATTTCCTTCCAGATGCGGTTCAGCCATGGTACTACTGAAAGGGTTAGCGGACAGGTGAGCAAATATGTACATATGCTTATGATAGTGATTTTTTTGTTATGTGTTTAAGGTGTGCTGAGACAGAGTTAAAATAATCAACACACACACACACACACACACACACACACACACACACATGCAGACCCATCGTATATAACCTCAAGCTCTTCTGGTTGTGGGTGTTACTGCTGCTACTGCTGCTGCTGCTGCTCCCAGTGGTGTGGTGGGGTGGTGGTCAACGTGGTGATGGTGGTGGTGATCAATATGGTGATGGTGGTGGTGGTGGTGGTAGAGGTGGTGGTGGTGGTGGTCAAGTGATGAAGGTGTTGTTGTTGTTGTTGTTGCTGCTGTTGTTGTTGTTGTTGTTGTTGTTGTTGTTCGTTGTCTCCATTTTCTTCCTCGTCTTTTTCTTCCTCTTTTTCTTCTTCTTCTTCCTCCTTTTCCTCCTCACTACTCGTATTTAAAATTATCATTTCTTCTTCTTCCTCTTCCTTCCACTCCTCCCACACTTCTTCTTCTTCTACTTCTTCTTCTTCTTCCTCCCACTCCTCCCATTCTACTTTCTACTGCTTCTCCTTCTTCTTCTTCTACCACTGCATACACGTCTCTCATTTCTTTCGGATCATGGGAAATCATTTTCTTTTTGATATGAAACAGATTCACGATGGGAATTTGGGGTTTATATGATGTTTTTTTTTTCCCGCCAAACACCTGTTTGCATTGGAACTCATCTTGAGCTGCTTGTTCAAGCCATCAGTAGCAGACAAAGTGAACACACTCCCATGGCAGGAACCAACAAAAAAAAAGAAAGAAAAAAAAAGAAAAAAAAAAGCACCATCCCTGGCACATCTGCTACCAAGACAAATAGTAACAGACAAAGAGAACAG
This sequence comes from Conus betulinus, assembly GCA_016801955.1. Lineage (NCBI taxonomy): Eukaryota > Metazoa > Mollusca > Gastropoda > Neogastropoda > Conidae > Conus > Conus betulinus. The sequence continues at coordinate 361,917 of JADBJO010001805.1, read as the reverse complement.
ACTCTACAGTAGGAACCAAACACACACACACACAAAAAATAGCGCCATTTTCGAAGCTGCTATCCACGCTGCACCGATCACCTTACCACAAAGACACGGACACATCTCTGCTCGGTCTCACCCACCACACTCCTTGCCTCCCACGCCAGTACTCAAAGACACACGCATTCATACAACACACACGCTCACACCGCACACTCACAAAGAGCAGAATGACCTTGTCCCTTTCACAAAGGATTACTGAGGTTAGTGTCCTGAGTTTCACCTTTGGACGACTCGCTGTCACCCTACCCATTTCACCCCCGCACGCTGTGATGAGAATTTGACAGCGCATGCGTGTTCAAGACCAGTTCAAACCAAGATGAGACTGACAGACAGAGAGAGAGAGAGAGAGAGAGAGCGCAGTTACTATGTCAGGTCGCTACTGCGTTTTCCTTCCGCTAAGTACTGTGCAAATTGATCCGTTGATGATAGGCAGCCAAGTGGAGGATCAGATAGAGGCCATAAAAAAAATGAATGATGCTCTGTGATTCACCATTTGGGGTCTTGCTCCTTTATTCTCTCTTTTTTTTTTTTTGATCCTACGCAGCTTAGGGAGGACAATATCCATAAAAAATAAATCAATTTGAAAAGGTAATAGCAAATACAAAACAAAACAAAAACAAACAAACAAACAAAACAGAACTTTAAGAACGACAACAAAAATATGGTTTAGCAAGAAAATATTGTTTTCCTAACACATATGAACATAACTGTTATACAAAGTCTGTACAGTCAGCAAAATTGCACACTCTTATTCAAAAGTAGACACCACACTGTATACACATCAGTCTTTCTTCAAGGCCATGATATAGGGATCCTCATTTGGACAGTAGTAGTCGTGCTGAGAAGTGTTGGTTCCGTTCTGGAATCGCGTGGCTCTGTCACAGTGGTGTAGGACTCCACCACCACAGGGGTGTGTGATTCCACCATCACACCGTCCATCGCTCCGACGTCAGGGGGGAGATGGGCACCAAGGCAGCTGGGTCTTCTTTCATCCCCTTCCTTTTGTTTTGGGTCCCACAACACCAGCTTTGGACTTTGGCTGTCTTCACAATGCCCAGTCCATCCGTGATGTCAGGGCTCTGCTCAAACATAGTGGAGGTTGGTGGGAAGTCAGCAGGTTGTTTCACACTGCCTAAGATATCCAGCAGGAGTCCCAAGAGTCGAAGGAGGAGACGGAGTACAGGAAGGTGTGGTTTACACCCCTGGGATTGTCGGTACAGGATGTTGCTTCTACTGATGATGCTGGGGTAGTTGTGTTTGATTTGTCCGATGACAGAGCTGATGTTTGGTGATTGAAGTCTGCCACCAGTTTATTCTTCAGCTTGACCAGTCTTTCAAAACTCCCACAATTCCAGCGACAAATCTCTCTGTGCCCTGACCAGACGACCACCCTTGGTGTTGGTTGGTCTCTTGTGATGGTGCACATGTATTCTGACAGTCCTTCGCCAAGTTTTGACGGTGGCAAAAATGTTGCATCCCAGTGGGTAGAGCGTAGGCTCTGGCTCCTTGTTCTTCATGATACTGGTCTCTAAAGACGTTTTTGTCAGTGCGAGTGTAGTAGAGAAGGTAATGATGACGAAATGACCAGCCGCTGTGGGCGAAGTGGTTAGCGTCGCAGACTCCCGGCTGGGAGGTCGTGGGTTCGAATCCCATCAGTCATGTGTATTTTTTCTACCCCGACCAGCTCCTACCCTGAGTTGAGTTTGCTACGGACTCAGTTGGGAAGACTGGGACCACACAGTCGAGTTTCATCCACTTAATGGATGTGTTTCTGAGAATGTTGCTCAAATTTCCTGACCAACACTGCAGGTGTCTGTATCTCTCAGGCCTGGTTGACGCTGGGATATATTATTATGAAGCGGAAGCGTAGAGTACAGCCCTGTCATGTAGTGTCATCCAGACCGAAATGGAAATCCGTAGCATCATCTTAATCATCCTCATTCTCATCGATCAGCATTAAAAAAAATGACGAAATGGTTGAGGCCTCTCTTATATAGTTACTGTGTGTATGTATGTACAAGGACTGGTTTAAACCTGTTCAGACCACCTCACACTGTATATGTAAACAAACCAATCAGGAAAACAAGCGGTTATCCAATCAAAAGTTCAAGATTCTGATTGTGTTTGATTTACAATTCATGAACGAGAAGACTGACGACTTTGTTTTGAAACTCCAGGGATTTTGTAAATTCCCAGGATTCGGCCTTCAAACTCAGCCAGTTTAATTTAAACTTTCTGAAAATGGGACCGTGTGGAAGAAAGACGGTCTCTGTCAGGTCTAGACCACAAGTGGTCTCCAAGAGTATGAAGGAAGCATGTGACGCATTCTCCTTCCGCAATCTGTACATTTTGCTCAAACTCGGCGCGATACATTGATAGCAACTCTGTGACAAACAGACTGATAAGAGTCAAGCGCACCTGAGCTTTCATTTTTCAGTCTCGATTTTAACTTCCTCCAGAGTCTTCACCTTTGTGCGTCGTAGTGAAAAACGTGTGTTGTATGTGACACACTCATTATATATACAACGCTTTTTAAAAGACTTTTTTTTTTCTGTGAACAGAATGAATAAATGATCTCACTTTTTGATCACTGGTCCTCAGTTTATGGGGATCAAACACCGACAACACTTGGGGAAAGACTGTGACCACGATTTTTCTTAAAATGAAATACAGCACATAGTACCCACAGGCTGAGCTGTTTATGTGTTGAATAAGTCTTTGGTTAAAACGATAACTGAAACTGTTTCAACTTAAACTTTTCAATGTCTGGATAAAAAGAAGGAAGTAGACCAAAACTGTTAAAATATTCTGCTTTACCACGACCCTCAAACCAAACACTGACCCAATGTTCTCCCGGCCCATAGCTGTGTGTCAGTGTTGATCACCAGTGTGATAGGTCGTTGGGTGGTGAGATAGAGTGGGAGTTTGTTCCTTGGATATATCCCCCAAAAGACACGACGAGCGTGAATGTCTTTAGTCAACACTGTGGCAATGTCCACACTGTTCATGTTGAAAAAGCCTGCCAGCACTTGGCGGGAACGATCGATTTTGATCATATTGTTCAGCTCTGCATACACAATCACATGGACAGGCTCAGCCAGAACTTGAGAGAACGGTTCCAGAGGAAGTGCGCCACTTCTGACCAGTTCAAACTGCTGGTCTCCATCCAGCAAACTAGGACTCGGATCATAAGCATACAGGGTGTATCCTTGCTCATAATCTTGATACTTGATAGCGTTTCCAGCATCTTTGTTCACCACTCCTGTGCCCAGCATCAGTCTGTGGTAGGCCCTCACAAACTGGCGATGTTCAAAATCTAGAGCCAGGGCCTAGGCAGGAATCTGCAGCCTGTCCATATACAGACACAGGAAATTTAAGTTGGCGTGTGGAAAAATTGAATGGATTTCTGATGCACTGCCCATTGAATGCTGCGCTGTCTACAAGAGCGACTACGATCTTGTCTGTGGTCTGACTGAGACAGAGATTGTCTTAGACAGCGTTTAAGTTGCCTTGGGGAGTAGCAAAGGTCTTCTCAATGATTCTCTTCAGAGGGTACTTGCACGTACCCCTTTCAGTGCCTTTTTAGGAGCCAAGGAAACAGCTGGGTTCAGTTTCACTTTGTGAACAAACAGGAAAGCGTGAGTGATGACACTTTTATAGGATGCCCCCACACCACCATCAAGAGCCATGAGGCTGAAGGCGTTTTTGGAGGAGAGATGAGTTTGATTTTGACATCCACTCCATTGATCAGGTAGCGTTCCTGGAGCATATCTGTGTGAAGACGCCCCAACATATCTACTTCACCACTCCTAGCCGTCAGCTCACGTCGAACCTTCAGGCTGACATTGTCATCTTCTTGGGTGTCCTCAAGACGCCCGGGTGTGTCGGAGAAATACAGACTACATGTTAAATGGCTGTCTTTGTATCCTTGCACAGTTCAATGTTGTCTCGATGTACGCCCGGTAGGGGTAAGTGTTTGTAGTGGATGAAAACAGGGTGTCGTTCAGAGAGACATTCAGCTATGGAGCCAGTTGTTGACGGGGGCAACATCAGTGCCAGCGTCAAGGGGTGTACCATCAGCTTTTGTCACTTTAGCACGGATGTGGAGATTGGTATTGCTCAGATCCACGTAGTCTGAGTGGCACCACTGATGCGGAATTCAATGGGTGCACCATGGGCCATGGTTGATAGTGGGTGATGTTCTACAGAAGCATCTTCTACCGCTGATTGAGTACCCATACAAAAAACAAGTCAAGTCCAGTATTTACACTTTCACGCGAATGATGGTGCAGCAACGACATGGTGTCTACCCAAAAATGTCTTGGGGAATCCTGGTGGTCTTCTTTTTCTTCCCCTTGTTGCGTCTGGACAGACATACGCTGGTTTAGGACGCTAATTTTATACGCCTCCTAGTGGGTTCACCTGGAGGTGTTGCAGCGCTGGTTTACTCTGCTCATTGCTTGCTGCAACAATCATTTGCCAGCCTGCTTACCCCGTTGCTGGAGAGCGCACTGTAAAGTTTGCCCAGACAGCACATCTTGTGCAAGCTGCATGCCAGTTTGAGTCCCTTCCTTCAGTGAAGACTTTCCACCACTTTTAACAATGGGATGAGAGCATGCCCAAGCTCTCCTAGGAGGTTTCCAAGTCCTCTCCCTCTGCAATTTCTTCCCCCTATAAACACAGGAAGCCCATGACCAGCTTGGGCACAGTAGTAGTCTTCATAAACTTTTCCATTTGTTTTGAAGGGAAGGTGACGCACCATCTCTTAAAGGCTGTCAGGTCGTCAGCACCAAAAATGAAGCGTCACGATGGTATTGCCCTTGCCAAATGACAGAGGTTTTGCCTGCTTCTTTGGTTAAAAGGATTCCCATTGTGTTGAACTGGAACCTACTGAGAGGAATATAGTTGGGATTATCAAAAATATGATGCACGACTTCAGTGGACTGATTCCCAGTCAGGGCCATTTGGAGCAAGGGAACCATCACATTGCCAACAGGACAGGGTTGAACCAGGTTGTAGTAGACATAGACACCCTCAAAACCTCGTTCGAGTTTTTGTTCCTTCATGGACACCACTCCCATACATAATGTCTTTCTTCGGACTCAAGGTGTCTCTTAATGTGGGGCTGAAGTGAAGAATGCTATTATCATCATACAGCCTTACTGTCACTTTTTGGGGTAGCGCAATTATAATACAATTTGATTTTGCTTTTTTTCTCTCTTTCCTCACAGACCATTGATAAACTTGGTTTAAACTATTAATCAAAACTTCTGCTGATTCATACAATCCCACAGGTAGTAGTTTCGACTGTTGATCTGAATCTCCATCGGGGTGAAACTGAATCCAAAATTTTTGTTCTTCTATGTTAAAGTATGTGTTGCTGAACAGGATTTCAAACTGGCCCACTTCGTAATCTCCATTCATGTCAAATGGTTGAGGCAGTTTGGTGAAAAGTTGACTGGCGTTGTTATCGGGGTAGTACGACATAGAGCTATTGCGGGGTAACGTCACGTAGAACATACTGGTTTCGGTTGGTAGTTGGCTGCGGGTCGATGCTAGGATTTGGAAGGATGTACCCAAGACAACTCCCAAGAAGAGCCACCCACAGATTGTCTGCTCCTTGACCGTGACTCAGATTAAATAGAGACACACCTACTACCACCACATAAACCAGGAGCATCTGACAAATGAAAACAATTTCACCGCGAGGAACTCGGGGTCCAAACACACGCCACAGTGCAGATTTTCTGGACCCGCGTAGAGTGACGGTTTCATCATCATGAGTCAGAGCTGATTCTACTTGGTTCTGATCAGGCATGGTCAGTGTGCGTAGGTGGTCAGTGCTGTCTGAGGAATCCATGAATTGAATGAAGAGTCATAGCCACATCATTTGATTAAATATTCACGCTGTCCATTAGCTTTTTTGCGTTGCTTCAAGATCGCTTCAATACGATAAATATGTTTTCCCCCACTTTTCTGTGTCTCCTGGTCATAAAACGTTCCTTGAAGCTCTTCTCCGTGATCGCCTTTGAGAATGTAAGTCACTGGGATGGTCTTTTTTATTCCACTGACTGTAAAAAGTTTTTCAGACCAGGAAGGCAAATAACCTTTTTAAAATTTCTTCCTGGTTTTACTGATGCGTACACGATCTCCTATTTTCAGTTTAGAGTGAGTAGAGGAGGGAGTAGGCTGGTCGCTGTTGTACAGAGTTTGCCATACATTTTCTTGGTTGTGTGTTGTCTCTTCTGTAGGAGCACGCTGGATGCTATGGTGAAACGAATGGTTGTATGCATTTACCAACTGTGTTAAGACTTCCACAAATCTCAAAATATTTTTTTTTTGGTAAAGAAGCGCCAGAGCTTCTCTTCAAAAGTGCGATTTAATCTCTCTACAACAGAGGCTTTGGTGTCCTCGTTTTCTGTTACAAAAACGTGTATTCTTCTTTTTCCTTCAAAAACGTTTGAAATATTTTGTTCAGAAACTCTGCCCATTTGTCTGTTTGAAGTTTGAGAGGTTTCCGACCCTGTTGAAGGATGCGTTCAAAGGCCTCCACCATCACAGGTCCTGTCTTGTTTTTCAAAGGAACGACCCAAGCATATTTAGAAAAGACATCGATGACTGTCTGAAGATAGGTGAAACCATCATTGTTTTTCTTCAGGCGTTGGACGTCAATCAGATCAGCTTGCATTCATGGTCCATTCCTCCTACAACAACACGCCTCCTCTCAAACTTGTGTCGCATGGGTTTATGAAGAGTGTAAGCATCTTTTTGACTCAACCATTCTTTAAACACAGCCTCTGGTCAGAGTCTTCTGTACCTCGTGTCTTCTTGACGGATGATAAGACAACGTTTCTCAGTAATAGTGGGGGTGTTGGTATTTGTGGTGTGTAAAACATGGTTGAGGGGAAGAGAGGAACCCACACCAGCAGGCCCTTCAGCAGACTGTAAAGAATAGGACAGAGTGCCATGCATTTGTGTTGTCATAAACTTCCACCGATCAGGGTTTTCAACTATATCTTGGGGGGATGTTGACATCACTGAGAGCAGCGGCAAAGGATTTCCACCCAATGGGTTGGAAGTGGCGACGTTTTCTTAACACATCATTGACCAAATCAATGAGGTTTGAGTTTTTCATCAGCTGTCCTCGCCAAATGATTTCACCTCCCTGGTTCCATTTCAGATCTGGGTGATTCTGAACGCGGTGTAAAAGTCGCTCCGCTTTGCTTTCGTTTTTGGTACACTCTCTACAACATCCTTCTCTACACTGTCAACACAGGAGCTGACACGTCAACAGTCTCTGTCTTCTGATTCGGGGTGGGTTGAGGAGGTGTTGTGCCTTGAAGTCACTACTCCCAGTGGTTTTTCCTTAAAACTGATCAAAACGTTTCAAATAGTTCCAAAGTGTCTGATGATACATATAAGTCTTGTCTCCAACACTTGTATCATTGTTCTCTAACATATCACGCATCTGCTGATCCATGTCCCTAAGACTGTGAGATGTTGCATCAGGAACCAGAGGTCCGTGAACAGTCTAGCACATGAGGATCCACTAAAATCATTTTCTAGTATGCTCCACGATGTGGTTACAATCCCCCCAGTAACCGTCCAAGCACCCCCAGGACAGGTTTGATGAGAGCACCAAGAAACCCTCCCTTCTGCAAGATCTGCTTCTTTCTCTTGCTGGATGTTCCTTTCTTCGCCAGCAAGTGTAAGCTCTGCTTGTATCTGCACAACTGTTCTTCCGGGCAGGAGTCAGTCTTACACTGCCTTTTAAGATGTTGAGGGAATATTGACACAGGGGGTGTTGATCAAATCTGGCGAGGTCCCTTTCAGGACCGCCTTAATAGCAGCAGGCTTTGCACCACACAACTACTGCAGCATGGGTAGATTCCTTCTCATACGTGCTGACATGATGGTGAAGAGTCAATGTTCCAGTCGCAAATAACCGCGTGTTTAGATGGACACTCGCTTTTAAAGATCCACAAAGTTTCAATCTCTCTGAAGGACTACCACCACGAAACAGACAGTGGCTACTCCAGCGTAGATTGTATCAGAGACTTCACAGTGTTATATAATCTCCACATATGCTTCTCTCCATTTCTCCACCAAAAAGAAATTGTTGAAGGTAAAACATTGCTTACCGGACTATGAAAATCATTTCTGCACATACACGACTTGGTGAGCTGAGGATGTAATATTTGTTCTCAGACAGAGATGATCGGGTGTCTCCTGACGAAGGTCAAACGACAAATACCGTGGGGGGTTGGGTGTAGCATCTTTAAAAGCTTCCTAAACATACTTGAGTCTTCTGGGATACATCTGTTTAGCTAAATGTGTGATCTGTGAGACGTCTCTTGGATTCTTGAATACCTCGAGATAATAACTGTTCAAACTGATGGTACGTTGTTGTTTGTTTTTCCCAAACAGATTCTGCACGATGTACATGACTCTCACGTTGTGATGATGACTACCTTTGGTGAGTAGTTTTGTCACCCCTGTCATCTGCTTCACTCATCAAGTCATCAATCACCTCCAAACATCGTTTCTGATCATGCCATTCTTCTATTTTGGGTATTTCTCAATAAAAGTTACTCCTTTCAAAAGATTATATCCAGACTGCCACTCTCCATAACACCATACAATCTCATTGGGAGGTGGTATCAAAACTTCATTGATGTGGTTTATAAGCCTAGTGACACAAACAGTTTTTCCACTTCCTGTTGGGGCAGCAATCACACAGGTAAAGGAATGTTTCCACATTGGATTTATAGCTTCTTCTGTTAATGTCTCACATTCACATTCTCCTTTATTACTGGTCTACAGACTTTAAAGCGCATTCCCTGTCATCCTCATCATCCTAATCAATATCACTGTCATCACCGCCATCTATTGTTAACACGCCTACATCATCTGACAACCATGCGGCAACAGAAAAACACCCTCATCTGTTTAAAAAAAATAAAAATAAAAAAAAAAATAAATAACCAGCATCGACAAACATCGACCCGCACGCGCGCAGCAACACGAAACACCCCCATCTATTTCTAATCCCCTACATCAGCGGACAAACAAGCCGCCAAAAAACAAAGCAAAAAGTTTTGTTCTTTTATGCACATGACGTCAACACTATCGATCCGATCTTGACTCGCCACACACCGTGACCTTGACCCTTCCACCCACTTTCGAAATCACCACGACCCCTTCCGGTACACGCCACCTGCCACCTACTTCTGGCATGCCCACCACCACTTCCGGTGGTGACGCCCTTTGAGATCCCCTTTTGAGGCATTAAAAGTTCCTTACCCTATTACTCACACAGAGGCAGCTCATTTTCTTTTTTTTTTTTTTCTTTTTTTTTTTCAATAAGCAACGCACAAATATCTTAGTTTTCAATATTAAACAGTTGCGCTGAAAAGGTTTCTTTGGTTAAAAAAAAAAAGCCCCAGCAGGAATCAAGTTTCCAGTAGGTAGGCTGTAAGATCCAATGGTTGGACGCTGGTTTTCCATAGGGAATCAATATTGATTAAACAGAATCCCTATCAGACTTCTGTCTGCGCTACAACGACATCGACCACTCTCTGATCGTAAGGAAAACTAGGTTTTCTTTACACAGTCCCCAAGGTTGAATATAAACCGCCACCTTGGCCCAAGCCAAGAGCTCCCCCTGTCTGGCAGCTCTGGTCTGCCGTACATATCGGGAACATACCCTCCTACAAAACAGTGAGCTTCTCTCACTAATCACGTGTCTCGGCGGCCAGTCAACGACTAGAAAAGGTTAAGGACTCAAAGACTGTTTACATGTGGTCTAAAATTTCTTTTGAAAGTGTTAATCTTGCTTCTTAAAGTCGGCCTTACATCTCAAGCCCAGCATCTCCCGTCATGACAACTCTGCACCTTCTTCAGCTAACCATCCACGAGCATTTGGGGGATCCTGCTGCATACTCTGTGGATGGCAGTGTTACTGATTTTCGAGACGTAGACAGTCGATGCTAGGAAGTCTACGCTTTTACTTTCAGAAATTAAGTGCTGGATGCTTAGTCATGCACCTTAACGTCACAGGTCTTATGCAGGAAATGGTGGTGGATCACCCACCCCCCCCCCACCCCCCCCCCCCCCCCCCCCCCACCCCTCCAACATCTGGTGAACCAGCAAAGAATAACAGAGAAGAACATGTAGCGTCTTCAGAGAATCTGTTTATAGTGCCACAATACATGCCTTGACCTTTGTTCAAACTGCTCAGGTAAAAACAAAGACAGATAAGATCATGTCAAAGTAGAAAAGCACATGTTGTGGAAACAACACAGCTGGTGCCCCGACCCACTGAGTGACAAACCACTATGAAAACATGACTCATTCTTGGAATTAAAGGCCAGAAATTAAAGGTTAAGATGATAACGTGATACAATACAGAAAGCATGTGGCTGTGACAGTTTATTAGACCTTGCTTCCAATTTTCACTGGTTATTTACGTTTATCAGCGTATATCACTGTATTGATGCCCGTGCGCATTTTAGTTGTTTTTGTTAAATGGGGGTGAACAGATTCAATACAATGGCCCCATGGTGTGAAACGTGTTGACCACAGTAAAAGTCAAAAGCAGACGCCAATGTGCGAAGTCAAAATAAGATATATACAGATTTGTACTGAGTAACGGTTACTCTGTCTGAATAGCTAATAGATACAAAAGTGGTATTAGTAAACTGATTTACATTCTGATGATATATTCAAGCAAAATTGTGCCAATCTAGAGAAGGCAAACAAACAAACAATGAGGAATTGTGACAAAGGGCAGGACAGGAGTCAATTACCGCACAGATCCTGAGGAGAAAGCAGTGATGGAGAGTGCACGGAAGTCAGCAAAACAAACAAACAAACAAACAAACAAACAAAAAACAGCCAATCAAACAATGAGGAATTGTAACAAACGGTAAGACAGGATCCGATAACCGCGGATGGAAAGTACACGGATGTCAGCACCTAACCTCATCTTCAGGCTGTGGTCTGGGACCTTCACAGATGAAGGAAGATGACACGACAGTCCACAGGGAACCGGGAAGTAAGACCAGGTAAGATCTAAGAGAGAAGGAAGGCAATTGGGCAGAGGCTAAGAAGACGGCTCAAAGTCGAACTCTCTGAAGAGTTGTCATCTGCGGCCAATGGTCAAAGTGGTCAGGTGAAAGTATGATCAAGGAGTCTATTAGACTCGAGAGTGGTTGGATCTTTGTTGTTGTTGTTGAGTTGTTGGATCTTTGTTGTTGTTGTTGTTGTTGTTGTTGTTCTTCTTCTTCTTCTTCTTCTTCTTCTTCTGCTTTGTACGCTCAGTCAGGAACCCAGAGGCACTGACAAAGGCAGCTGTAGGGCGGAGGCCCTCCAGAAATCCACAGAACTTTTCCCTCGTCGATGTGTCAGCAGGCCAGATCGCCGCTCTTAACTTTCGTGTGTGGGGACAGTCCTGTAGGAAGTGTTCCACAGTCACTGGGGCTGTAACGCATCGAAACCCCGGGACCATTGAATCAAATGACCAAATGCTACTGCAAAAAGTCCGAAATGATTTGTTAAAAAAAAAAAAAACACAGCCGTAGGTTCGTAAGTGTGTGTCAATCCACGAGTTCCCAGATGGTACTTACAGCAGCCCAGATCAGGTAAGGTCATGATTCTATATGATGACATCTTCCCATGGTGGAGCTATTCAGTGGTGGTGCCCGGTCACGAATGAATAACTGGTCACATGAACATTCCTGTGTATTGAGAATTATTGGTAATGGTCTTGCTACATTTTTAAAACCAAAGGTTTAAGTGCTAAGAAAGATTTGCGTCTGTTTGCTGTTTGCTACTGTTAATTAAAGAATTATTTCCACTGCGAAGTTTCTGACAGGGCAATTCTTTTTTAAATGCCCACTTTGCTTGAATTTTAAATAATTTTAACAAAAGACTAAATGAATTGAAAGGTTAAGCACTGAACATGTATTGTAAATTGGCTAAATAGAATCCCAGTACTCTCTGTCAGAATTGGAATGTAAATGTTCAATTGTAAAAGCCTATGAATTCTGTTGGCATTTAAATAACTTTAACAAACGACTAAATGAATTGAAAAGGTTAAGCACTGAGCATTTATTGTAAATTGGCTAAATAGAATCCCAGTACTCTGTCAGAATTGGAATGTAATTGTTCAAATGTAAAAGCCGTTGGCATCTATTAAAGATAAGTTAGTATTGTTAAGGTATATGTTGTTGTGTATAACTGTTCCAAATTCCTATTTTCTCTTCGTGGTATCTACATCATACTAAATGAGTTTATTGTGAAAATAATTCCATAGTTTCAACTGTCTATTGGTAGAAAAGAGAAACATTGAAGGGGGAGGGGGGTAAATTTTCCAAACAAATCACATCGACACTGACACACAGTGTTTTTTCGTCACACCCACCCTCTTCTCTATCTCATGTTATAGTTGTATGTGTTTAGCAGCGTGTTACGGATGGAATGAGTGGTGTCTGCGGGTATCTGACTGTCTGACTCTCACACAGAAATTACGGATACATGCAAGACTTTTCTAATTCATATACACACACACACACTCAGACTGTTCCATATCTTTTTATCTCCCTTGCATCCTTAATGGATCCTCAAGCATAGGCTCAAAGATTGTCCCTTACATTTTATACTGTTTGCGTAATGTTTTTAGTTTTCAACACAACGTTTTTCCTCTCCACACTTTCGTTTTGTTTATTCCACTACCTTTCGCTGGCTGCTTTAGGGGTGCTGTTAGATTCTTTTTTTGAACCCTTGGCGGTCGGAACACCACAGAATTATGGACTGTGGTGTGTCTCTATCTGACGCCAAGAGCACAGACACAATCAGCGTGTCTCCCTGATGAGTCCGATCCAGCGGACGAAAGGCCTTGGCAGGCGATGCATATAGATCTGCCTTCGAGAGGGATTGCGGACGAAAGGCCTTGGAGCAGGCGATGCATATAGATCTGCCTTCGAGAGGGATTGCGATAGTTTCCTCATGCAGCTAGTGAAGGGTTTTCATATTTATGATATACATTTTTCCATTTACTTCATCTTCAAAAAAACTTATTTTTTTCCTCTCGGTTTCAAATCTTTGCCAAGTCATTACTATAATGATGGAAGAACTGTTAACCTGCACTTGCTTTCCCCCACTACTTAATTGTTCAGCATTATATATATATATATATATATATATATATATAGAGAGAGAGAGAGAGAGAGAGAGAGAGAGAGAGAGAGAGAGAGAGAGAGAGAGAGAGATGCTAACGTTGATGCTGACACAGAACTTGCATAACTTCACAGAGCTGTAGCTCAAAAAAGAAATCATTAACACACTCACGGCGTTACTGCTGGCGACAAAGCGACAGTCTGACACAGGAGATGTGGCTAACGCACAGAACACAGCGACGGCCTCGCCAACAGGTCGCTGGTTTCAAAACTAGGGAGCGGCGCTCTGGCTTGGCAGTAGTGGAGTCACCAGCCCACTGGCTCAATGGATAGTCGGTCCCGAGCGCAGTGGCAGGTAGGGCAGTTTGTTGGCAAGGAAAGATTTCCACACACTCTTGTTTACCAACACACAACTATTCAATATTCATATCAAGAGTGAATTGAATACTCATCCACCTCAAACCAAAACATGCATATATCAAGTTTCTGTCGCTCACACTGGGAGCTTATTATCCATAGCATCAAAACTCTCCCTCTCTTCTCGCAAACCACATTAGAATAAAACCTTTTTGTGTCATCATAAAGTTCATAACTAGTTAAGTCATAGAATAAACGAAACCTTTCTTTTTTTCTGAAGACCTCTTCCTTTAACACTCACTTCATCTAGTCATGTTTTTTCCGACAGCATTTTGTTTTGTTACCCTATCAAGTCATAGGATAACAGAACGCAATAAATATTTTTCTTTTCTAAACCAAACCTTCACAGTGCGATGAGGAAGTTTCAGTCGCTCCTAAACGGGAATACGGTTTCGGTTTGCTAACAAATAAATATTGAATGATAAATACCTGACTGCCACAAAAACCAGCTGGGTCCCTCTTCGGCCTTCTGGAAAGCTGCGTAGCCGGAATCACTGCAGAGACTGCCTAACCGGTTCAGCTCACCCAGCTTTAACAGTGCGCAGGTGAGTAGCAGTCAGGTAAATTTTTCAACCGGCTTCCGGAGGACTACCTTCCGGTTAGCATGGTTGCATGAAAATTTGTGACCGGACGGGAAACGGTCCGTCATAATACTCCCCCCCCTCAAAAAAAAATGTCCGAATGTTTTTTACTAAGAGGAAGTAAACAACTACAGGTTACAAAATTCCAGAAAAATACATTAAAAAGGTCATCAAAACTGGGATATACAGAAACCAATGTCTAAGGAACAGACTGGTTCTCAAAAGAACGTGAAAGATAATCAGCGAAAATGTTCGATGATCCTGGAACTGGTTCCACTTCGAACGAGAATTCCTGCAGAGACAATGCCCAACGCATAATTCGGGAATTGTTAAAATTTGACGTTCGAAGGTACGTCAAAGGACGATAATCTGTTTTGAAAGATAAACCTGACTCCCCAAAGGTATCGAACGAACTTCTGAACAGCCCAGACAATGGCTAAACACTCTCGTTCGATGGTACTGTATGACTTTTCACGATCCAATAACTTGCGACTCGCAAACACAACTGGGTGAAGAACATTATCATCCTCTTGCAACAGAACCAGCATTAGTCCTAAGAACAAAGGGCTTACCTAACTGAGGTAACAGTAATACAGGTGCTGACCTCAAAATACTCTGAAACTTCTTTAACGCTACTGCACATTCAGGGTCCAAGAAATAGATCTTCCAGCTCGACCAACATCCTTGATTAAATCAGAGAGTGGAGCACTCAAAGTGGAAAAACTGGGAACATATCTTCTATAAAAGCTAAGCAAACCTAGCAAAGATCTGACTTGCTTTCTGGTAGTAGGGGTAGGAGTTCTCAGAATCTTACCTATCTTTTTCTGTTCAGGACGCATAGTACCACCTCCAACGATATGTCCAAGAAATTCCAGAGAATGGAAACCTGCCTCCTTTTTCGAGGGACGAGCTGTGAGGTTGAAAGACCTCAGACACGAAAGAACACCTTTCACATGATGAATATGTACATTCCATGAAACACTATGAACCAGAATATCATGAAAGAAACTGACGGCGGAGAACTGATCCAAAGCTAGCATGTGCATCATGCGTGCGAAAATAGCAGGTGCTGACACAAGACCGAAAGGCATCCTTACAAACTGGAAAAGACCCATATGCGTTGTAAAAGCTGTCTTTGGACGGTCCTCAGGCTTAACAACTATTTGCCAATATCCCTTTGCAAGATCTATCTTTGTAAAGAACTGTGCATCAGGTAATCTTGCAAATAAACTTTCCACGTCAGGAATGGGCTCAACATCGAAGACGGTAATCTTATTCAGAGAACGGAAATCAATGCAAAGCGACATGTACCATATTTTTTTTTTCCTGACTAGCATAACTGGGGAGGTATAGGGACTATTTGAAGGCTCAATGACACCGAGTTCCAACATGATGCCAACTTCTCTCTCAACAACCTCTCTAGCAGAGAAAGGGATGTCATAACACCTTTTTCTAACTGGAACATCTGTTGTTAGAGGAATCTCTAATAGTACATTGCCAGAAAAGGAGCCTGGTTTCGGGAGTCAGAATATCCTGAAAATCCTCAAAGACTCTTTGCAACTCCCTAGCATTGCTGTGAGACAAAGTACTGTCAAAATGTACTCAATCGATATCTTCGCCTGGCATAGAAGATGCCCATGGGAACAGAAAAAGTGTGTATTGGTAGTGCGTCATCGCAGTCTTGAACAACACCTACTGTGTACGCGACTACAGGATCACGAGATTTGGAGTGGGGTTCGAACACGGAAGAATTCCTGGAGAAGTCCTGAAACATCTTTCTTGCCAGAACTGAGAGGCGCTATGTCTGACCATGGTACTGTGAGGTAACTGTTGAAATACTACTCCGAGAAACAGACACAGCAGAACGGCGAATGTACTTCTTCAACATATTAGCATGAAAAACCTTCTCTTTCCCCTTGATGAGAACTGTGTAGTCAGGATGCAAGACCTTGGTAACTGGGAATGGTCCTGACCAACTAGCTAGTAACTTGTTTGAATCCGTAGGGAGGAGAACAAGGACTTCGTCAACAACATGGAAATGACGTTCTCTAGCCTTACGGTCAAAATACCTTTTTTCCCTCAGCAGAGGAATCGACAGAATGATCCATAGCCAACTTGCATGAGTCAGCAATGACATTTTTCAGCTCGAACAAGTATGCATAAAGGGGTTTTGCTTCAGCATCATGACTATCAGACTGGGTCCAAGACTCCTGCAGTAGAGCGATAGGGCCACGAACTTTTCGACCAAACAACAACTGAAATGGGGAGAAACCTGTGCTTTCTGAAGCAATTCTCTGCATGCAAACAGCAGTGCAGGTAGATACCTATGCCATGCCTTTGGTAAGAACGCACAGTTTTCTTCAGCATCGATTTCAGAGTGCCATGAAAACGCTCAACATGACCATTTGCCTGAGGATGGTATGCCGATGTGCGAATGCCCTTGGTACCACATAACACATGAAACTGTTTTCATGAGGTCAGAATTAAACTGGGTGCCTTGATCTGAAAGAATCTCTTTTGGGGATCCTAGAAGAGAAAATTTCCCAATAGTGCTTCTGCTACACTGACAGAAGAGATATCCTTCAAGGGAACAGCCTCTGGGTAACGGGTGGCTATGTCAATTAAGGTGAGAATATATCTATGACCTTGCTCTGATGGAGGAGACAGCGGACCCACAAGGTCAACAGCCACACGGTCAAATGGAGTATCAATGAATGGAACAGCAGAAAGAGGTACTGGGACACACTTTTCCCTTAGGTACAGTTTTCTGACAATGTCACATGAAGCTACATGCTTGGCCACATCCACAGTTACACCAGGCCAAAAGAACTTGTTGAGGACTCTTGCCAGAGTTCGACGAGAACCACAATGACCTGACAGAATAAGATCGTGTGCTACAGATAGCACTGTAGGTCGGAGGTCAGAGGGAACAACACTTGAAGGAATGTCATTCTTCTTTAAATGCCTGCACAGAACACCGTGTGACAAATAGTAGTAGTAGGTAGCTGTACCTGACTTCTTCACTTCACCTGAAGACGCTAACTGAAAACATGTCTTCAACGACTCATCCTCCTGTTGTTTCTGAATCAGATCAGAACAGGAAATATTTAAATCATCAGGGGGTCTCTGACACAGAGGTTTCTTCTCTACCACATGTTTAGCTCTAGCCCTGGTAGCGGCAGCTAAAGAGAAGGGTTCATCACTCACATCACTGGAAGCACTGCCTTCACAGACACAAGGAACATTACCTATGATGGGATCTGCGACAGGACTGTCTAGGACACAGCAGGTTTAAGTCGCCCTCAAAGTAGGGACAACTGACAGGAACTGTAGCTAGTGGGAATTCATCCACACGTCCTCCAAAAGAAACACAGGTCACTGTAGTACCTAGCACTGGCTATCGGAAACTAGTCTCTTCCGAACACCACAGATGGTAGCACCAGTGTCACGCAATACAGAACTTAGAGTGCCATTAACAAAACCAGATTCCAAGTTCAACTTCCCTGTGAATTCACCTGCAGCGAAACAAGCGAATGGAGAGCGAATGATCGAACAAGCAGCAGTAGAGTGTTTGTCAGCTGACTTGTCGACGACAGTTGAACTGTCTGTCACAAAGGGGCACTTATCAGGATGACTCAGAGTACAAATTTTACATGGGTTTTTACCTGACTTCCAAGAACATTTAGAAGCCACATGCCCTGTCTTTTTACAAAGAAAACAGACAACACTGGGGGACTGGGAAAATGTGTTTCCTGATGAACCTCTATGACTGAATGCTGGCGAGCACCACGACCACAGTACGGTTACCACAACTTTGACTAGCTGGGGTGCTGGGATTCTGAACAACAGGACGAGAGGCAAAATACCTGCGACCTCTATCTGACTGACCATGGTATGGAGGTCTATCTGACTGTCCAGAAGTACTATGAGAAACAGAGGCAAAAATATTTACATCAGCCTTTCTGGAAAGGAGCTTAGTGGGATGGGCACACCTGTATGACTCAGCAGACTTGATCATAGCATCAAATGTTTTTTTTCCATCTTTTTCACACAGAAAAGTAGCCAAATCCTTAGAGACACATTCTAAAAAACTGCTCTCTCAGAATAAGATCAACAAGACCTTGAAAAGATTTCTCAATCTTGGACAACGAAATCCAACGATCAAGAAGGCGTCTAAGTTCCACTGAAAAAGTTTGAAAGGGTTCATCTGCACTAGGTTTTGACTCACGAAAACGCTTACGAAAACCATCTGGAGTACACTGAAATTTCTTCAACAAACTTTCTTTCAACAGTTCATAAGAAACACATTTTTTTTTCTGCCAGACTGTGATAAAGCGTGAGAGCTGAACCTTCAAGTAATGCAGAGAGATAAGTGACCCATAAACTTTCTGACCAGCCTAGAGAGCGAGCATGGGTTTCGAACCTGAAGAGATAACTATCAATGTCATCGGTTTTTTTCTTTAAAGGGAGGCAGTCTGGGAAAGGTAGGACGAGGGGCGTTAGACCTGGGTACGCTAGCACTTTGACTGTCCTCAACACAGAAAGTATTGCAGCAGAGGCAGGAGTTAGTCACCTGACTAGATGGAGCTTCTCACTGCAGGAGCTAGCTGGGACTGACGGTGTCTTGCAGCTAACCAACTTTCCAACAGTGTAAGAAGAGCCAGTCAAGGTACCACAGTATCCTAAAAAGAAAAAGACACAACGTTTTTAGCCTTATCTACATTATCTTCACAAACTCTCTGTTTCTCTCTCTCTCTCTCTCTCTCTCTCTCTCTCTCTCTCTCTCTCTCTCTCTCTCTCTTTCTCATCACACACACACACACACACGCACACACACACACATACACACGCACGCTCACACGCATGCACACACACACACACACACACACACACACACACACACACACACACACACACACCACACAAGGAAAACTGAGGCACGGTAATTACGGAGAGTCTCCTCGCACACTCTGGGTGAGACAGTACAATGCAGAATCAGCAAGAGTGCCACTAGCAAAGATTATAGAATTTCAAACAGTCTAAGATACAAGTGGTAGTAAAAGACACGTCCATCCTTTTTTTTCCTGACATCAAAGTGTGGAATTACCATCTTATTACTGAAGCAATTCAGTTTGGTTGACTCACTTCACGCCAACCCAAAAACATCGTTTGGCTTCCTCTCTGAACTTGCTACCACTCAGTAAATACAGGTAAAAGTTGTAGGAACAAGCTGTATACCACATCATCTTTATCACAGTGTCAACCATGTATATCACGGCGCCAAAATACGTGTCACCACTCTCACTGTCCAACGTCTTCTTATAAGTACCAAAGATACACAATAGGGAGCGTGAGCACCAAGAATGCTACCGATGTCAAAATAAGTGTACGCGTCATGGGATAGATTTTCTGCTTGACCGTGTCATTTTTATTCCCTCTCATTTTCCGAGACGTCTTGACAGATGCCACCACCTGTATAATGAGGATACTGTTCCCCACAAAAAGCAACACAGAAGGAATGACAGATGCCACAAGCATATCCAACACAGCGTAAATATAAAGAAAGGAGTTATACCGCACCCTGGGCACACATACTGCAAGTTCGGGTGAATAAGTGTAAGTGATAAATGAATGAACATTCAGTGTGAAGGCCACAAGACAAATGACAGCAATGATGACTTTGCCTCTCTTCACAGTGCACAACACCCCCACACGGTGCGGCGCGCCACCACTGCCGTCACTCGCTGATAAGTCATCGCCACCAGAAACCAGGCCGAAGTTTGGGTACACGCGTACCACACAAAGAACGTGACGGTGCAGAGAAGATCGAAGCGAAAGAAAGAAGGGGGCCAGGAGAAGAGTGCGTCCACCCACGTCCACAGCACTGAGGTCAGCAGACACTGGTCAGACACAGCCAGAGCGGTGAAGTACACAGACAGACAGGCCGTGGACTGGGAATTTCTCAGTCTCCGCATCACCACCACGATCATCACGTTGCCAAAAGTTCCAAAGGTCAACAAGACAAGGGGTACTGTATACTTCAACGTATCTGCAACGGTGATTAAATAGCTGCTGAACCTGATACCGTTTCTGTACTGTTTGTTTCCATCGACTGGTTCAGGTGGTCTGTGATTTGTGATGCTGATGACATTCTTCCTTCGCTGTTATTGACAGAAGAAGTTATTTCATTTGATTTCTTTTTCCAAGTGTTTGTGAAGACTTCTGTTTCCAACTATTTGTGAAGATTTCGTTTTCCAACTATTTGTGAAGACTTCGTTTTCCAACTATTTGTGAAGACTTCGTTTTCCAACTATTTGTGAAGACTTCGTTTCCCACTATTTGTGAAGACTTCTTTTCCCAGCTATCATGTTGCAGCTGTCCTCCTGACGAACTGTGGTGTTGTTGTTGTTGTTGTTGTTGTTGTTGCCTACAGTTCAGAGCAACTGTTTTAACTGTGTCATCTTCTGTGTCCTTACCCAACTCTTCTCTCCCCTTTCACCCATACTCTTCACACACACACACACACACACACACACACACACACACACCACCACCACCACCACCACCACCACCACCACCACCACCACCTCGAGACCATCCCCTAGGCAGCCACCCCCAGGTTCAGCCCGTAACAGCCACAACATTATGGTTCACATGGAGCAGTCAATAGCACGCTGCTGTGGACCAACCCATCACAGCAAACCCTGCACTGCTCCTGAATCATTCTGATGGTGTTAATTGCCTGTTCTGGTCCAACATGCCCAGGACACCAACTTACTAAGACCCGATTCAACAAAATGCGGCTTAAGCAATAAATAAATAGAGTAACTCTTGTTCCCATGGTGAAATAAATAGACGCCCATAACTCCAAACGAACGCTGCCTACGACACTAAATCGCCAAGCACGAAATGACAGCATAGAGCAAACAGAACAAACAAGGAGATTCGATTCAGTGTCATAGGCACCATTCCTTTGGAGTCGTGGGTGTGTATTTATTTCACTATGGGAGCAAGAGGTACTCTACTTGTTTATTGTTTACTGTTTACTGTGCCCAGCCTCATTTGAGATTTCCTTTCAATAGCTACTTAGTTGAGGAACCTTTATAAGACAGAGCATCTCCACTCTCATTCCCACCCTCACTTGCAGACGCCACCACGTTAAACAACATTTATCATGAAATGATGTTCCACCAAATCAACGAAGACGGTTTTTTACTTAGTTTTAGTTATGTAACAGGGAATTGTTTTAGTCTGATGAACAGTAGGTTCATTAAGCAAGCGCAGTTGTACATCCCTATGTTCTATGCTATCCACCCATGAAGGGGATTTCAGAATGGTTGCAGTAATATCATGTGCACATCTAATGGTCCCACTCCACAAGTTCTCATTTTCTCTAATTGGTTCCTCTCTCCATCTCCATCTCACCCCTTCTCCAGTCCTCCTGGGCTTTCCAACCTCCCCTGCCTGTCTGCCTGTCTGTCTCTCTCTCTCTCTCTCTCTCTCTCTCTCTCTCTCTCTCTCTCTCTCTCTCTCTCTCTCTCTCTCTCTCTTTCACATTTTAAAATAAAAAAATTTCAATGTCAGTTCCACGCTTAGTCCAGTTATGGTATGTATATGTTTACTGTCCTCACTACTGATGCATGTATAATGATGATGACTGTATAAAGGCGACAGCTGAGAAAAAATGATCACTTGCGGAGTGGGGATGTCGGATGTGTACATTTTACTGCCACATTTCTTCGCAGATAGATAGTATCACCACATTTATTCGTAGATAGATAGATAGATAGATAGATAGAGGAGGGAGAGAGAGGGAGGGAGGAGAGAGAGAGAGAAGAAACTGAAAGAGGAGAGGAGAGAGAGAGAGAGAGAGAGAGAGAGAGAGAGAGAGAGAGAGAGAGACAGAGACAGAGACAGAGAGACAGAGAGACAGACAGATAGAGAGAACGATAGATTGATAGATAGCTAGACAGATGCACATGTGGTCCACGACTGATAGATATGTTGATAGTTAGTTTAACGAATACACATGTGGTCCACGACTCTAAAGTCTCACGTGCACACGGTCTTACCAATTACCAATTAGCAGATGCACAATACTTGAAAAAAAAGCTAACCTGAAAACGAAGTTTAATCGCAGTTTCTTCGAGGATGCTGTTGGGCAGAAATATATAAACATACTTATCCTTTCTCGAAATATATTCCCAAACTTCAGGTGTATGTTGTTGTTTTTTTTCTATTTCCCTTTTTTCTTCTTTTTGTTTCAGCCACCCACCCACCCACCATTTTCTGTGCCACCTCAGTGGCATTGCACCCACGCCACTCATTCCCGATCCCTCGTCCACAGCCACAGCGGTCTGATCCTCCCAACCCCAGCATTGATAATCCACAGGGAGCAGACAATGTGGAGTCGTCAAGAGGTAACCCACGGAGGAGACACTGCACTGCTGCCGAGTCACTGTCACTTCGGTGGTGTTCAGTGGTACCTGTTCTGACCAAACATATGCAAGACACCACCCACTAAGCCTCCTACTGATGACAATATTCGCTTAGTCACGGAACTGGCGT
>JADBJO010001805.1:324128-331628 GCA_016801955.1 Conus betulinus | reverse complement strand
CGTTTCGCTTCGTGCTCGTCTGCAGGCGATTCGCTTCTTTCCCTCGTTTCTGTTCTTCCCGACGGTGCGCCACTCTCCGCTGTGCTGTGTAGCGTGGTTGTGTCGTCTGCTTTCTCCTCCTCTTTTCGTGTGTTGTGTTCCGTGTTACCCAAACACTTTGGCCCCGCCTTGTGCTGTGGCCGTGGTGCCGTTATGCCTGTATTCCCCCCCGTCCTCTGTGTGTTGCCCGGCAGGCATTTTGGTGCTGGCCTGATCTCTTGGTTCGCCTTATTCTTGCATGACAGCTTTTGGACAATCAATCTTTTTGTGTCCTGGCTGCAGGCAGTTTTTACATACTACCTGATTTTCACAGTTCGCTTCCATGTGGTTCTCTTGAAGGTACTTGCTGCATCTGAGTTTTTGTTTCATCTCTCTATAGAAGATGCTAGCAGTGAAAACGCCAACTTTGAAAACTGGCAGCAGAAGTGTACTGTACACAAATCTGTGGCCAGTTTCAAACTGTGACAATTGTCCCCCAGAGGTTCGTGTCAGTTCGTTTCACACTGAAGAGCATAGCTTCACACCAGTCTTTTTCAGCGCTTCTTCAATGTCTGTTCTGGATAAGCAGTGGAACACTATCCACGCACAGTTTTGTGGAACTCTTCCCCCATGTTCTCTAAAACTGAAGGGATTTGTATCTAATATGATTTCGTGCCCCGTGTCTCGTGCCCCCGGAGAAGAAAACCTTCTAACAGTAGTGTGTCTCTGTCTTGCATTTGTTAGGAAAGATTTGCACAGTCCTCTATTTCGCTGTGCTCCTCGAATCGTTTTCCTATCTGACACTGCTTCTGCTGCTACACAGATGTCGTAGGTTGTTGGAAGAGACTCGTGGCAAAGCACGCGCGGTCACATACACTGGGTCCACGGACGGGGCCGCACCGGCCACCGCCATTTTGCCTCGGGTCCTAAACTGGTTCACTGACCTTATTTATACTCCATGCTTCGATCGAAATGTTATTGTCACGGAAACAGATCAATGAATACCTACCACCGTAGCAACCAGCAAAACTCTATAGGGGAAGTCAGGCCATATTGAACCCCTTAAGTAATACAGTTGATTAGTCAAACATGATCAAGTAGGCAATTAAACTTTGGCATTGTTTGTATAGCTTTTCATGAGTTCTACTCATAACCCAAAGGGCGAGTGTCAGCCTTTTTCCTGTTTAGTGCTACGAAAGGAAATGATGGTGGCTGGAAAGGTTCAATTTTGCAATCCCTATTGAGAAAATGAACCTCAGCAGGGTGAATGTTGAACCGATGGTTCACTATTGCCAGATGTTGGTGTAAATTGAGTCTTCCTACCTTCTCTCCTCCATTTCGTCCTCCTTCCCTTTCCCTTTTTCCCCCCTCTCTTTTTCTTGTTGTGTGTGTGTGTGTGTGTGTGTGTGTGTGTGTGAGAGAGAGAGAGAGAGAGAGAGAGAGAGAGAGAGAGAGAGAGAGAGAGAGAGAGAGAGAGAGAATAAAACAAGACGAGAAGACTATTAAAGGTTTAAACATTAATGACTGTTAATTTGAGAGCCTCGAAACATCCAAAGGCTGCGGGCAGTGACCTGTGTGTGGTGGGAGGGATAACATTGCCACTCCATTCTGCCTGGCAAGGTCAATGGCTTCAGGATTTTTTTTTGTGTGGCTGCTCTGACCAACCAAGATTAGTAGTACAGGATCCTCTTTGGTTGGTTTGACAGAGGAGAGAAATTGTCAAAGGTAGACCATGAACGTTTCCCTTGTCATCCACTCACTGCCGCTACAGGTGACCAATATTCCTGCAGGGGCTCCCAGCTCCAGCTCAGAGTCGACCTGCTTTCGCTTAAAAATGAGCATGGGTAGAACGTGTTGTCATGCTGCACTCATGCAAAAGAACTCCATCACATTTGCTTTTCTGAAGCCGTGAGCACGTGTAACGGAAGTTGCCTCACGCTGACATAAGCAGATGTCCGGATGCCTAGACAGAAAACCTTTACACCAGTCTTGATCTGCACTCCTCTTGATAGTGTTGAAAACATGCTTTAGATCATTCCTGGCAGTAATTTCAAAAGCAAGTTTCATCAGGTCCCTTCTGATCCAAAGAACATGCTGTCCATATGTGGAATGTACTTGACAATATATCTTCACATCAGGAGGCAGCAATGTCGGGCGGCCAAAATACTTCTTTGTGTCATTCGCACTCTTGTTTCGGTTGTGCGTATGACGTAAGAGGTTGCCTTCGGCACGCCAAAAGCTTTTGTTGAGGAATTGAGACCTTCACTTCTGTTCACTGCCAGATACATCTGGACAGGTCATCCCCTGCCCATTTGCCATTATTGAAACCAGCAAAATGACAAATAAGAGAGAGTTTGAATGTGTATGTGTTTCTGTGTGTGTTCTTGGTTTTGTGTGCATGTGAGAGAGACAGAGGGGGCGGGGGTTGAGGTGGTAAATGTCTCTTAAGCTAAATGAAAAAGATAATTAACAATCCGGGTATATTGAACCCTAAAAGCTAAAATGAACCGGAAGTTCGCCTCTCATATTGAAGGGCAGGTTCAATTTAACAAAATACATGTGAATTCTTAAATACAGCAAACGCCGCAATGGACTAATTTTATGTGGCATAAAAATGTCTTTTCGGTAGGAAAACGTCCAATGTGTCTAAAACTTATAGTAGTTTGAAAGTAAAATGCCGCATATCCCTTTGAATATACATTTCAGCATGACTTATTTTAGAGAAAATGTGCAAAAAAAAAAAGAGCAAAGAAAAAGCCTCACCGTCTTTCGCCGTCCCTTTTGGCAGCCGTTGTGATATGTTGAAAGGGACAGTACTCTGGGCAGCTAACAAAAAATTACTCATCACGGTGGCACACTCCTTCATATGCAGAGAGAAACAGAGGGGGTACAATAAACCTGACAAGTTCAATATACCGTGACCTCCCCTACTATATTTGGAGCACCCACGCCCTCCTATACACACTTTTTTTCGCAAAAACAGTCAGAGCGTTGAAAAGCTGTAGCCTGCTGACATCAAAGGCCGGCTGAAGTCATTTTATGATTTTACTGAACGACAAAATTTCCGCAACAATCGTCTAGTGTTTCTTTTACATTCTAGATCAAACCATGTGCATGAACTTCCATAGCTGTTAAATGATGTACGTTTTCATGGATTTAGTACTTTCTATTATACATTTTAAGAGCGATGCTAACATTAACGTCAATCAAATTAATTGCAAGATCAACCTTTGTATGCATTTCTTCACTGCAAAAAATACTGGTATATGTAGCAGCACACCTCTCGTCCCACACAAGTTTGTGTATGACAAAATGCTCTTTTTGCGTACAGATATCAGGTGAACATTCCTTGGGAATGCTGTCACTAGCAAATGGTCGGAATCAATACAGTTAACCATAGATAATTTACAAAAATAAAAATAAATCATAAAAAAGTTCACGTGAGAATACGAAATAGTCTGTGACATTGCTTTCAGAGTCAGATGTAAATGTGTAGCAACCTTCATAGTCGCCTTTGCACACGTCATTCAAAATGCTTCATAGTCGCCTTTGCACACGTCATTCAAAATGCTTCATAGTCGCCTTTGCACACGTCATTCAAAATGCTTCATAGTCGCCTTTGCACACGTCATTCAAAATGCTCAATCTAATGCAGTGTACATGTTCAGTAATAATTTATACCATAGTTGTTCGAAGCATCATCATTTGAATATCGAGTCAGATTAGAGGACAGATTATTGAATTGTAAAGAACCGTAGTATCGATTATGTCTGCAATATCTTTCAAACAATGCCAACTCTAGCACAGTGGTAAAAGTCAGTTTTTTGTAATCAATAAAAAGGACACTAAAATTCAACAAAAAAATTAAAAGATCTAACAGCAGCCACAACCAGTTTTTAAGTAGTGGGAAGTGGGGGGTGGGGGGAGGTCTAACATACTGACCCTATTCTGTCTATTTTTGCCTAGTGAAATCTAAGCAAAGCTTTTCGTTTACAAATCCATATGTCACTAAAATGACACAAAAAAGTGAGGCAACATCCCTTTGCATCACAAACGATTACTGCAGTCGGCACAAGGTATAAAAACAGAAAAAAAAAATTCCAGATTCAGTTTCATCAAGATGTCACAGCGTACGGGCTAGTCCTGAAAAGTTACACCACATCCGCTAAGTTTTGAGTCCACACTGCAAACAAAACAAACAGTCAAAAAGAGAAGAATCGCGACAGAACACTGAAAACGAAAAACAAAATACTGTTTTGACACCAAAATTCATTTGATAGTGTGGCAAAGGCAAAATTGTATTCTCACGTATCAGCTCTTAGACACACGTTCAAACCAATGCATGAGCAGAGACAAATGATTATTGTTACTGGAAATTTAGCGAAAGGGGATCAACGTAAACAATATCAATGAAATGAAAAGGTTTATGATTTATGATTCAGTAAATGCAGAATATAGCTGTAGAACATGGCTGTATACTAGCTGTCATGTGACGTAACCTCACATCAAGGCATGTGACGCTCCATCACATTTAGTCTAGTGATATGAATCATTTCCCCCATGCCACAACTAAACAGGAAGAATATTCATCTGGCTTCGCTAGTGCAGCGGGCGTTCCCAATAATTGTGAGCATCACTCAGTAAAAATAGAACAGGGTTGGTCACTGGGTGAAAGTGACCACTCAGCGGTGGTTTAATAAGGACTGGTAAGGGCTGGTAAGTTAAATGATATGTCCTATGTCAAAAACTGATGTCAACATGACAAGTGATGATTTTGTACCCGATGTAACGTACAAGGACAGATCAAAGTTTGTGAAAACAGCAAATGTTGGACTGTTAACACCTGCCAGTGCAGATGATGTTGTACCCCTTCCAACTCTGTCTATCAAAGGTGAAACCTATGATGATGTGGTTCTGTCGAATGATTTGTCTGCAAGTCAGACAGAATAGCTCAAAGAAATTTTGAAAGACTTTCAGGATGTGTTGCCCATAGTATTCAGTTAAGTACTAAAATACCAGTGCGAACAGACCATACCCCCTCCCGTTTGCAAAACAAAGAGGTTGTCGAGAGAGAAATTAAAGTAATGCTGGATTTAAAGGTCATAGAACCTTCTACATCTCCGTACAGCTCACCAGTTGTATTGGTGGACAAACCTGACGGTTCGGTGAGGTTCTGCATTGATTACAGAAAATTAAACAAGATCACTGTGTTCGATGCGGTGCCCATCCCAGACATTGAAGAACTTTTGTGTCAGCTCTCAGAAGGAAATTATTTTGTGAAAATAGACTTAACTAAAGGATACTGGCAGATCCCAATGGCTGAAATTGACAAGGAATAGACAGCATTTCAAACACCTTTTGGACTTTTCCAATGGATGAAAATGCTATTCGCCTTGCAAAATGCCCCAGCTTCTTTTGCCAGAATGATGCGAGCCCTGAAACTCCATGAATGTGGTGCAGTCAGCTTTTTTGACGATATTTTGTTGGCTGCAAAGTCATGGAGTGACCTCCTTTCTAACTTACGAGCTGTTTTTTTTCTAACTCTCCGAAGTTTGGATCTAACTGCGAGACCATCCAAAATTCTTGCCTGTTTTCAAACTCTCGAGTGTTTGGGTCACACTATTTCAGTGGGGAAAATGATGCCATAAGGAAGGAAAGTGGAAAAGATTTATCCTTACACAAACCCACCACCACAAAAAAAAAAAACAGATAAGGTCACTCATCAGGTTATTGTCTTACTATAGACGATATGTACCCCCACTTTGCATCCCTGACGGCCCCTTTGACTGAATTGACGAAAGGGACGAAGAACAAAAGTATTGTGTGGTCTGATGAGTGCCAGAAGGCTTTAGAGTGTGTTCAGAGCACCCTCAACTCATTTCCTAGTCTGTTGTTACCTTCCTCTCAGAAGACTTTATTCTGAGAACCGATGCCAGTTCCAAAGGTGCTTTTGCAGAAAAAAAAAAATGCTTTTTTACATCCCGTAGGATACGCCAGTCAAAAGTTCTTAAAGACACAGGAGAAATATACCACTATTGAAAGAGAGTGCTTGGCTATTGTATGGGCATGTGAGAAGTTCGCCAGGTTCTTGACTGGAAGAAAGTTTCAGTTACAGCCCGACCACAGGCCATTGACGTTTCCTGCAATCGTCAAAGACTAAGAACAACAGATTATTAAGATGATCTTTAGCATTGCAGGAATTCAAATTAACTTTTGAACCAGTGCCTGGAACACAAAATGCCATGGGCGATTTGTTGTCACTGTATGAATATTCATGGACAAATGTAACTGTCTTCAAGGGAAAGACTGTATCTGCTGTTTTGTTTTTCTTTATGTTCACAGTGTGTTCACATTTGACAGTGAATTTGTATGCTACTGTCTATTTAGATCAAGTGGTGTTTATGCTTAATTTTGCTTGTTGAAGTGACTATATGCTTTGCAGGCAAAACCTACTTGATGTTGATGTATTAAACATCTCTTTATTTGCTTTATTCCTTTGTAAACAAAAAAAAATCTTATGTACTAATTATGTCTAACTTGCCTGTGAAGGTGAATATCTATCTATCTATCTATCTATCTATATATATATATATATATATATATATATATATATATATATATATATATATATATATGTGTGTGTGTGTATATATATATATCAAGAATATTACTAAAACGCCTAATAAATTTTTTAAAGTGCTCAACCCCTTGGGGAGCAACATCTGTTAAAATAGTATGGTAAAAGGAAGTTTTAAAATCAATAGATCTGTTTCGAGCGCTGGCTCTCCTCAGGATGGTTTTGGGTCGCCTACTGCCGGTGTTACATGGCCTAATGTCACTGTTTGCACGTGCGGATTGGCTGCACGTGTTGTTCGGTTTTTCAGGTTGTTTACAGTTCAGGGTGCGTTTGCTGACAACGATTTCCATTTTGTGCCTGCAGTTGTTTACTATTTCTACTTTAGTATTTAGGGTTGCTAAGTATGGTTTGCATAGTATTAACCATTTTTTCTGTTGAACATAGGTTGCATCTTTTTGAAATGTTATTGTATGGTGATGCCCTTTTTATGATTTTCCAGGATATGTTATAGTTTATTTTTTTTGTCTTTAAGTCTCCAAATACATTTGCTCAGTTCTGTTTGGTTTTTGTATTTTACTTTGTTGAATGACTGTTTATGGTTTGCATATCTGGTTTTGAAGTGATTTTCAGTGATCCCTATGTATGTGTTTCTTTTTCATTTTCTGATGTCACAGTGGCTTGGTATACAATGTTGTTATAGAGGCATTTGTTGCTTAAGGGACACTGTTCTTTTGTAGTACAATTGCAGGATTTCCTTTCTTCACCCTTCTTTGCTGTGTTGCTTTTCATTTTGTTGGATGAATCAATTATATTTTAAGGTTAGGCATGCATGAATATGATAGCTTGATGGTGTTCTTGTTGAATATTTTGGACAATTTGTGTTCTTTTGGGAAGGATGCTGTCAG
>JADBJO010001805.1:314128-319128 GCA_016801955.1 Conus betulinus | reverse complement strand
GTAAGAAGAGCCAGTCAAGGTACCACGATATCCTGAAAAACCTCCAACATCTTGTAATATGCCTGAAGACTGCAATGATGCTGAACATCTTTTTCTTTGTTGGGAAAGAAAGGCAAAGCACCGACTGCTTTACAAGAAGTGTCGTGCAGTTTTGTGTGATAAAGATGAGAACGACGTTTTTATCCTCTCTCTCTCTCTCTCTCTCTCTCTCTCTCTCTCTCTCTCTCTCTCTCTCTCTCTCTCTCAACACACACACACACACACACACACACACACACACACACACACACACATACACACACGCGCACACACAACACACACACACACACACACACACACACACACACACAAGGAAAACTGAGGCATGGTAATTACAGAGAGTCTCCTCGTACACTCTGGGTGAGTCAGTACAATGCAGAATCAGCAAGAGTGCCGCTAGGAAAGATTACAGAATTTCAAACAGTCTAAGATACAAGTGGTAGTAAAAGACACGTCCATCTTTTTTTTTCCTTTCAACTGGCATCCCAGTGCCGAATTCCCATCCCTAATTACTGGAGCAATTCAGTGTGATAGATTCACTCCACGCCAACCTAAACATCGTTTGGCTTCCTCTCTGAACTTGCTACCGCTCAGTAAATACAGGTAAAAGTTGCAGGAACAAGCTGTGTACCACATCATTTCCGTCACGGTGTCACTCATGTGCATCACAGCGCCAAAATATTCGTCAGTTATCTCACGGTCCACCGTCATATCATAAGTATCAGAGATACAAACAGGGAGTGTGAGCACCAAGAATGCTACCGATGTCAAAATAAGTGTACGCGTCATGGGATAGACGTTCTGCTTTGCCGTGTCGTTTTTATTCCCTCTCATTCTCCGAGACATCTTGACGGATGCCACCACCTGTGTAATGAGGATACTGTTCCCCACAAAAAGCAACACAGAAGGAATGACAGATGTCGCAAGCATATCCAACACAGCGTAAATATAAGTAAAGGAGTCATACCGCTCCTTGGGCTCACATTCTGCAAGTTCGGGTGAATAATGGGTAAGTGATAAGAAAATGACAATTCAAGGTGAAGGCAACAAGACAATGACAGCAATGATGACTTTGCCTCTCTTCACAGTGCACAACACCCCGACACGATGTGGCGCGATCACTGACGTCACTCGCTGATACGTCATCGTCACCAGAAACCAGGCGAAGTTTGGGTACACGCGTACGACACAAAGTACGTGACGGTGCAGAGAAGATCGAAGCGAAAGAAAGAAGGGGGCCAAGAGAAGAGTGTGTCCACCCACGTCCACAGCACTGAGGTCATCAGACACTGGTCAGACACGGCCAGAGCGGTGAAGTACACAGACAGACAGGCCGTGGACTGGGAATTTCTCAGTCTCCGCATCACTGCCACGATCATCACATTGCCGAAAGTTCCGAAGGTCAACAAGACAAGGGGTACTGTATACCCCAACATATCTGCAATGGTGATTAAAATAGCTGTTGAACCTGATACCATTTCTGTACTGTTTGTTTCCATCGACTGGTTCAGGTGGTCTGTGATTTGTGATGCTGATGACATTCTTCCTTTGCTATTATTGACAGAAGAAATTATTTCATTTGATTTAATTTTCCAAGTGTTTGTGAAGTCTTCTTTTTTCCAACTATTTGTGAAGATTTGGTTTTCCAACTATTTGTGAAGGCTTCATTTCCCAACTATTTGTGAAGACTTCATTTCCCAGATGTTACAGCTATCCTTCTGACGAACTGTGGTGATTTGTTGTTCTTGTCGTTGTTGTTGTTGTTGTTATCTACAGTTCAGAAGAACTTTTTTAACTGTGTCATCTTCTTCTGTGTCCTTATCCAACCCTGCTCTCCCCTTTCACTCATATTCTTCACACACACACACACACACACACACACACACACACACACACACACACACACACACACACACACACACACACACACACACACACACACTGCCTCGAGACCACCCCCTAGGCAGCCACCCCCAGGTTCAGCCCGTCACAGCCACAACATTAATGGTTCACATGGAGCAGTCAATAGCACGCTGCTGTGGACCAACCCATCACAGCAAACCCTGCACTGCTCCTGAATCATTCTGATGGTGTTAATTCCCTGTTCTGGTCCAACATACCCAGGACACCAACTTACTAAGACCTGATTACAACAATAGCGGCTTAAGCAAATAAATAAATAGGGTAACTCATGCTCCCATGGTGAAATAAATAGACGCCCATAACTCCAAACGAATGCTGCCTACGACACTGAATCGCCTAGCACGAAATGACAGCATAAAGCAAACAGAACAAACAAGGAGATTCGATTCGGTGTCTTTGGCACCATTCCTTTGGAGTTATGGGTGTGTATTTATTTCACTATGGGAGCAAGAGATACCCTACTTGCTTATTGTTTGCTTTTTACTGTGCCCAGTCTCATTTGAGATTTCCTTTCAATAGCTACTTAGTTGAGGAACCATTATAAGACAGAGCATCTCCACTCTCATTCCCACCCTCACTTGTAGACGCCACCACGTTAAACAACATTTATCATGAAATGATGTTCCACCAAATCAACGAAGACGGTTTTTTGCTTAGTAATACCGAGTTTAGTTATGTGACAGGGAATTGTTTTGGTCTGATGTACAGTAAAATTCATTAAGCAAGCGCAGTTGTTCATCCCTGTCTTCTGTGCTATCCACCTATGAAGGGGATTTTAGAATGGTTGTAGTAATACATTAGCACATCGAATGTTCTCACTCCACAAGTGCTTATTTTCCCTAGCTGGTACCTCTGTTCGTCTCCATCTCACCCCCTCTCCACTCCTCCTGGGCTTTCCGACCTCCCCTGTCTGTCTGTCTGTCTGTCTGTCTGTCTGTCTGTCTCTCTCTCTCTCTCTCTCTCTCTCTCTCTCTCTCTCTCTCTCTCTCTCTCTCTCCCTCTCTCTCTCTCTCTCTCTCTCTCTCATCACATTTTTAAAATAAAATGTCAATGTCAATTTCACGCTTAGTCCAGTTACGGTATGTGTACAGCCCTCGCTACTGATTCGTGTATAATGATGATGACTGTATAAATGCGACAGCTTGGGAAAATGACCACATTTCACTGCAGATGGATAGTATTACCATATTTCTTTCTTCGAAGATAGATAGATATAGATAGATAGATAGATAGATAGATAGATAGATAGATAGATGAGGAAGAGAGAGGAGGGAGGAAGAGGGAGAAGAAACTGAGAGAGAGGAGGGGTAGAGACAGACAAACAGATAGAGAGATAGATAGATCGATAGATAGCTAGACAATTGCACATGTGGTCCACGACTGATAGATATATTGATAGATAGTTGAACAGATACACATGTAATCTACGACTTTAAAGTCTCGTGTACACATGGTCTTATCAATTAGCAGACGTGCAATACTTGAAAAAAGGCTAACCTGAAAAAGAAGTTTAATCGCAGTTTCTTCGAGGATGCTGTTGGGCAGAAATACATAAACATACTCATCCTTTCTCAAAACATATTCCCAAACTTCACGCGTATGTTTTTTTTTTTGTTTTTTTTTTTTTTTCTATTTTCGTCTTTCTTTCTTTCTTTTTGGTTCCACCCCCCACCCCCCACCCACCACCCTTTTCTGTGCCACCTCAGTGGCATTGCACCCACGCCACTCATTCTGATCCCTCGTCCACAGCCACAGCGGTCTGATCCTCCCAACCCCAGCACTGATAATCCACAGGGAGTAGACAATGTGGTGTCGCCAAGAGGTAACCCACCGGAGGAGACACTGCACTGCTGCCGCCGAGTCACTTCGGTGGTGTTCAGTGGCACCTGTTCTGACCAAACATACTCAAGACACCACCTACTAAGCCTCCTACTGATGACAATATTCGCTTAGTCACGAAGCTGGCGTGAATGAATTCTTCCAGAGGGCGCCACCACGTCCATCCAACGATAGTCCCTATGAATTTGTCTATACCAGTGACCCTGACGGAATCAAACCAAGCCCATAGACGTGGAGAGGACATCGAAACTGAGGTCACCATGAAAACAGGGCATTGAGGGCCACAGAATTTAAGAATTTATTTCTAAATGCTGATCGAAGAGAATGAGGATGATGAAGATGATGCTGCGAATGTCCCTTCTGGTCTGAGACTGCATGACAGAGTTGTACACTATGCTTACTTTCATAGCATGTCCCGTCAACCAGGCCCGAGAGATACAGACACCTGCAGTGTTGGTCAGGAAATTTGAGCAACACTCTCCACATAGTGGATGAAACTCGACTGTATTGTCCCAGTCGTCGCAACTTAGCCCGTAGCAAACTCAGCGCTGGATAGGAGCCGGTTGGAGCAGAAAAATCCAAAATGGTTCTGATGGGAATCAAACCCATGACCTCCCAGTCGAGAGTCCACGACGCTAGCCACTTCCCCACGGCGGCCGGTTCCAAACTTTAGTTTTATTTGGGGGCCGTACTTGACTCCATGTTAACGCTTTGGCATGCATGTTACATCGAATGTTCATCCTCAAAATAATTTTAATTTAAATCGTCATGGAGTCAGTCTTCTTTGATTCTCCAGTTTATGTTTCACTTACATATGTAATGATGTTTACATATTGTAGTCTTTAGAGTCAGGCATACTAAAAGCATGCACACAACGTTTTAGTGTTCTAACCTGCAAATTGTTATTTCCTTAATGTGCACGTGTTTCCCACCGACCATGTTTTCACGACAATCAAGCTTAAGTAATTTTATCATGGTACAGATGTCGAAGTCAGATCGAAGTCAGAATTCCTGGTTATTCTTTGGTTTCGTTATTCTGTCCCTAGTTTCTTAAGTGAAGAAACCCAAGTGCCTATGGATTTAAGTCATCTGTGACCTTTTTGATAACTGCACGCAGTTTCCACAGTTCGGATTTGATACAGTCACAGAAATCTGGTATCTTGGTTAAGAACACACCTTCCATGTAATCCAACCTACAC
>JADBJO010001805.1:274128-309128 GCA_016801955.1 Conus betulinus | reverse complement strand
TGGCTGTTTTTGTTCTTCCTTTATTTTCCATGGTTTCCACCCAAGCTGCGGGGCACTTGGTTCGAAGAGAAAACTGGCTGTGTGTTACTCCTCTGTTTCCATGGTTTTGAATGTTGTTTGTTCTGCCTGAAGAAGAACCGATGGTTGAAAACGCGATTTGTGCTGTATGATATGTTTGATCCTTCGTTTGGTGGCGCGGTAATTCTATTTTTGCTTTTTGTACATCAATTTCCGCCCTGTAGTCATCCCACTTTGAGATCAACTTGACTCAAACTGTCATTTCTTGGTACTGTTTTGTCTTTTGTTTCTCATTATGATTTTCATTAGTTTGAATGTGATTCGACCATTGTTTAACATTTCTCCCTTCTTAGCCCTTGCTTGTCTTCAGACACGTGTAACAACATTAGCAATGCCAACAACAACTACAACAACAACGAAGTACCAGTTGTCCAGATGTCTTTCTCTTCTCTGCGTTTTTTTCCTAATCTAAAAAAGGAGACTTTTTTGTCTGCCACTTCAACCTCTCGTGGGAAGAACAAAAAGCTCTGGAGTCACCAGTACACAGGCCAAGATGTCATTCAACCAGCAGATGAAAGTGGCGTAGTTGTGGTCTGGGACAGACAGCTGTACATACTGGACGCTAACAGACAGCTGTCAGACACCAATTTCTACACACCACTCACAACATCACCCCACCCTCAGCACCAACACCTCATAGAAAGCACAATCATCACCCCTCTCTCATCACAAAGACTCTAAACCAGTCAATAATGACATGAAATAAAACGAAAACCTTTCCTAAGTCGGCAAAGTGATAACGTCAGACACCATACGATTCACTTCATTGTTAGTTACCCCCCAAAAAATGCACACAACTTAACACGCCCGGCAGACATATTGTCTCTACTAGTAGCTGCAAACATACAATATGTCTCACTGTACAGTGACTCTCTCCTCCAACCTATAGTGCAAAATCTTTCTACGCCTCCCGGAGATGCAGCTCACACAGTGAACATGAAACTAAGGAACCAATTTCTTGAACAAAAAGTAATGGAATAATAATTGAACCTGCAGCCTTTAACACGTCAGTAGTAAGGTAAGGGACTTTTCACCCCTCAAAAGGGGATCTCGGAGGGGATCTCCACCGGAAGTGGTGTTGCGCATGCCGGAAGTAGGCGGCAGGTGGGGCGGCAGGTGGTGGGCATGGCTGAAGGGGTGGAAGGGTCAAGGTCATGGGGTGTGGTGTGAGTCAAGATGAAATTGAAAAACAATATCACGTGGTACAACAATGGATTTTTTTTTTTTTTTTTTCTTTGTTGTGTGGTGGGGTGGTTGTCTGCTGACGTAGGGTTAAAAAATAGATGGGGGTTTTGTTGTTACCGCGTGGCTGTCCGCGTGTTCAAAAAGAGATGGCGGTGATGACAGTGGTGATGATGATGATGATGATGATGATGATGATGATGATAGGGAATACGTTTTAAAGTCTGTAGACCAGTAATAAAAAAGATTGTAAATGTAAGACGCTAACACAAGAAGCTATGGACCCAAGGTGGAAACATCCTTTTACCTGTGTGATTGCTGGTCCAAAGGGAAGTGGAAAAACTGTTTTGGTTCACAAAGTTTATAAATCACATCAATGAAGTAATGACACCCCCTTCCGATGAGATTGTGTGGTGTTACGGAGAGTGGCAGTCTGGATATCATCTTTTGAAAGGAGTCACGTTTATGGAAGGACTACCCAATATAGAAGAATGGGATGATCGGAAACGACGTTTGGTGGTGATTGATGACTTGATGAGTGAAATGGATGACAGAGTGACAAAACTGTTTACCAAAGGGAATCATCATCGCAACATGAGTGTCATGTACATTGTGCAGAATCTGTTGGGAAAAACAAAGAACAACGTACATCAGCTTGAACAGTCATTATCTGGTGGTGTTCAAGAACCCAAGAGATGCCTCACAGATCACCCATTTAGCTAAACAGATGTATCCTGGAAGACTGAAGTATGCTCAGGAAGCTTTCAAAGATGTGACATCCAAACCCCACGGTTATTTGTTGTTTGACCCTTCGTCAGGAGACACCCGATCATCTCCGTCTGAGAACAAATATTATACCCCCCCGACTCACCAAGTCGTGTATGTGCAGAAATGATTTTCGTCTTTCAATTTGCAATGTTTTACCTTCAACACCAGTTTTCTGTTTGGTGGGGAAATGGAGAGAAGGATGCGTGGAGATTATATAGCACTTTGTGAAGTCTTTGATACCATCTACGCTGGATAGCCACTCTCCGTGTCGTGGTGGTAGTCCTTCAGTGAGATTGAGACTTTGTGGATCTTTAAAAGTGAGTGCCCATCTACCCACGCGGTTATTTGCGACCAGAACATTGACTCTTCACCATCATGTCAACACGTATGAGAAGGAATCTACCCATGCTACAATTGTTGTGTGGTGCAAAGCCTGCAGTTATTAGGGCGGTACTGAAAGGGACCTCGTCAGATTTGATCAACGCCCTGAGTGAGTGTTCCCTGAACATCTTAAAAGGCCACGTAAGACTGACTCCTGCCCAGAAGAAAGAGTTGTGCAGATACAAGCAGAGCTTACGCTCCCTGGCGAAGAGAAAGAACATCCAGAAAGAGAGAAGAAGCAGATCTTGCAGAAGGGAGGATTTCTCGGTGCCCTCATCAAACCTGTCCTGGGGGTGCTCGGAGGATTACTGGGGGGGACTGTAACCACATCATGGAGCTTACTAAGAAAATGATTTTAGTGGATCCTCGTGTGCTAGACTCTGTTCGTGGGCCTCTGGTTCCTGATGCAACATCTCACAGTCTTAGAGACATGGATCAGCAGATGCGTGATATATTAGAGAAGAATGACACAAGCGTTGAAGACAAGCCTAACATGTATCATCAGACACACTTTGGAAATATTTGAAACGTTTTGACCAGTTTAAGGAAAAACCACTGGGAATAGTGACTGTTCAAAGCACACCACCACCTCAACCCACCCAGAAAACAGAGACTGTTGATGACACGTCAGCTCCTGTGTTGACAAGTGTGGAGAAGGATGTTGTAGAGAGTGTACCAAAAACAATGAAAAGCAAAGTGGAGCGACTTTTACACCACGTTCAGAATCACCCAGATCTGAAATGGAACCAGCGAGGTGAAATCATTTGGCGAGGACAGCTGATTAAAAACTCGAACCATGTTGATTTGGTCAATGATGTGCTAAGAAAACGTCGCCACTTCCAACCCATTGGGTGGAAATCCTTCGCCGCTGCTGCTCAGTGATACCAACATTCCCCAAGAATTAGTTGGAAACCCTGACCGTTGGAGGTTTTTGACAACACAAATACCCAGCAGCACCCTGTCCTATTCTTCACAGTCTGCTGAAGGACCTGTCTGTGTGGGTTCCTCTCTTCCCCTCAATCCCATGTTTTCTACTCCACAAATACCAACACCCCCCACCATCACTGAGAAACGTCGCCTTATCACCCATCAAGAAGGCACGAGGTGCAGAAGACCAGCTGGAGGGAGAGACACCTTTTTCTCAGAGGAGAAAGACACACAGACGGAACCGGAAACAACAGAGATTAAGCAAGACTGCACCTTTGATGGATTGGGAGTCATACTGACTGCACCTGACATGGCTCCATGGAAAAATAAGAAAAAAAAAAATCTCGAAACAGAACAGAGTGTTGGGGCAGGCTTACTACACACCACAACGCCCTGGATCTGTTGGTGGTGTTCACGCCTTGAAACGTGTAACAAAGGCAAAAGAGTCTGTGTTCAAAGAATGGTTGAGTCACGAAGATGCTTACACTCTTCATAAACCCCGTGCGCCACAAGTTTGAGAGGAGGCGTGTTGTTGTAGGAGGAATGGACCA
The DNA here is from genome assembly GCA_016801955.1 of Conus betulinus. Classification (NCBI taxonomy): domain Eukaryota; kingdom Metazoa; phylum Mollusca; class Gastropoda; order Neogastropoda; family Conidae; genus Conus; species Conus betulinus. The sequence continues at coordinate 305,241 of JADBJO010001805.1, read as the reverse complement.
TCAATGGCAAGCTGATCTGATTGACGTCCAACGCCTTAGAAAAACAATGATGGTTTTAGCTATCTGCTGACAGTCATCGATGTCTTGTCTAAATATGCTTGGGTCGTTCCTTTGAAAAAACAAGACAGGACCTGTGATGGTGGAGGCCATTGAACGCATCCTTGAACAGGGATGGAAACCTCTCAAACTTCAAACAGACAAAGGGGCAGAGTTTCTGAACAAAACGTTTCAAACGTTTTTGAAGGAAAAAAGAATACAGTTTTTTTGTGACAGAAAACGAGGATACCAAAGCCTCTGTGGTTGAGAGACTGAATCGCTCTTTGAAAGAGAAGCTTTGGCGCTACTTTACCAGAAAAAAAAAAACGTTGAGATTTGTGGAAGTTTTACCACAGTTGGTAAAGGCATACAACCATTTGTTTCACCACAGCATCCAGCGTGCTCCTGCAGAAGTGACAACACACAACCCAAGAAGATGTATGGCAAACTCTGTACGACAGCGACCAGCCTACGCCCTCACCTCCTCGCCCTAAACTGAAAATAGGAGATCGTGTACGCATCAGTAAAACCAGGAAAAAATTTAGAAAAAGGTTATTTGCCGTCGTGGTCTGAAGAACTTTTCACAGTCAGTCGAATAAAAAAAGACCATCCCAGTGACTTACATTCTCAAAGACGATCATGGAGAAGAGCTTCAAGGAACGTTTTATGACCAGGAGGTACAGAAAGTGGGGGAGAACAGATTTATCGTATTGAAGCGATCTTGAAGCAACGCAAAAAAGCTAATGGCCAACGTGAATATTTAATCAAATGGAATGGCTATGACTCTTCATTCAATTCATGGATTCCTGAGACAGTAATGACCACCTACGCACACTGACCATGCCTGATCAGAACCAAGTAGAACCAGCTCTGACTCGTGATGATGATGAAACCGCCACTCTACTACGTGGGTCCAGAAAATCTGCATTGTGGCGTGTGTTTGGACGCCAAGTTCCTCGCAGTGAAATTGTTTTTCGGTTGTCAGACGCTCCTGGTTTATGTGGTGGTGGGTGTGTCTGTATTTAATCTGAGTCGCGGTCAAGGAGCAGACAATCTGTGGGTGGCTCTTCTTGGGAGTTGTCTTGGGTACATCCTTCCAAATCCTAGCATCGATCCACGGCCAACTACCCACTGAAACCAGTATGTTCTACTTGACGTTACCCAGCAACAGATCCATGTCGTACTACCCCAATAACAACGCCAGTCACTTTTTCACCAAACTGCCTCAGCCGTGTGACTTGAATGGAGATTACGAAGTGGGCCTGTCTGAAATCCTATTCAGCAACACATACTTTAACATTGAAGAACAAGAATTTTGGATTCATTTTCGCTCTGATGGAAAGTCAGATCAACAGTCGAAACACCTACCTGCGGGATTGTATGAATCAGCAGAATATTTGATTCATTCTTTAAACCAACTTTATCGACGATCTGTGAAGAAAGAGAAAGAAGGCAACTTCAAACTGTACTATAAATGTGCTACCCGAAAAGTGACAGTAAGACTGTATGATGCTGATGGCGTTCTTCAGGTCAGCCCCATTAAGAGACATCTTGAGTCTGGAGAGAGAGACGTTATGTATGGGAAGATACCTATGAAGGAAAAAACAAGTACAACTCCAACGAGGATTTGAGGGTGTCTATGTCTACTGCGACTGGTTCAAACCACGTCCTGTTGGTGATGTGATGGTTCCCTTGCTCCGAATTGTCCTGACTGGGAATCAGTCCACTGAAGTCGTACATCATATTTTTGAAAAACCCAACTATATTCCTCTGAGTAGGTTTCAGTTCAACACAGTGGAAATCCTTTCAATCAAAGACACAGACAAGCCTCTGTCATTTGCCAAAGGGAAAACCATTGTGACGCTTCACTTTCGCGCAGACGACCTGACGGTCTTTAAGAGATGGTGCGTCACGTTCCCTTCAAAACGGATGGAAAAGCTTATGAAGACTACTACTGCGCCCAAGCTGGTCATGGGCTTCCTGTGTTTATAGGGGGAAGAAATACAGAGAGGGGCAGGCCTTGGAAACCTTTTAGGGAGGGCTCGGGCGTACTCTCATCCCATTGTAAAAAGCGGTGGAAAGGCTTTACTGAAGGAAGGGGCTTGAACTGGCATGCAGCTTGCGCAAGATGTGCTGTCTGGGCAAAATTTGAAAGTCCGCTCTCCAGCAACGGGGTAAGCAGGCTGACAAACGATTATTGGACCAAGCTGTGAGCAGAGTAACCGGCGCTGCAACACCTCCGGGTGAACCCGCTAGGAGGCATATAAAATTAGCATCCTCAACCAGCGTGGGTCACACTCCAGACGCAACAAGGGGAAGAAAAAGAAGACCACCAGGGCTCCTCGAGACATTTTTGGATAGACATCATGTCGTTGCTGCACCATCATTCGCATGAAAGTGTAAATAGTGGACTTAATTTGTTTTCTGTGTGGGGTTACTCAGTCAGAGGTAGAAGAAGGTGCTTTTTGGAACATCATCCACTATATCAACCTTGGCCCATGGTGCACCCATTGAATTCCACATCAGTGGTGCTACTTCAGACTATGTGGATCTCAGCAATACCAATCTCCACATCCGTGCTAAAGTGACAAAAGCTGATGGCACACCCCTTGACGCTGGCACTGACGTCACCCCTGTCAACAACTGGCTCCTAGCTGCTTTCTCAGGTGGATGTCTCCCTGAACGACACCTTGATTTCATCCAGCAAACACTTACCCCCCCTATCGAGCGTACATCGAGTCAACATTGAACTACGGCAAGGATGCTAAAGACAGCCATCTGACAAGTAGTCTGTATTTCTCTGACACATCTGGGCATCTCAAGGACACCCAAGGAGATGAGAATGTCGGCCTGAAGATTCGACGTGAGCTGACCACTAGAAGTGGTTAAGTGGATATGTATGGGCGCCTTCACACAGATATTATGCTCCAAGAACGCTACCTGATCAATGGAGTTGACGTCAAAATCAGACTCATCCCCAAAAATGCCTTCAACCTCATGGCTCATGATGGTGGTGCAGGGGCGCCCTATAAAAGTGTCATCACACATGCTTCCCTGTTCGTTCGCAAAGTGAAACTGAACCCAGCTGTTTTCTTGGCTCACGAAAAGGCACTGGAAAGGGGAACGTGCAAGTACCCTATAAAGAGAATCATTGAGAAGACCTTCGCTATCCCCCAAGGCAACTTCAGTGCTGTCCAAGACAACCTCTTTCTCAGTCAGACCCCAAACAAGATCGTAGTCGCTCTTGTCGACAGCGCAGCATTCCATGGGCGGTACAACAGAAATCCGTTCATTTTCAACACGCCCACCTAAATTTTCTGTGTCTGTATAAGGACGGGCGCCAGATTCCTGCCAAGGCCCTGACTCCAGATTTTGAACATCGCCAGTTTGTGAGGGCCTACCACAGTCTGATGCAGGGCGCAGGGGTGGTGAACAGGGATGCTGGAAACACCATCAAGTATCAAGATTATGACCGAGGATACACCCTGTATGCTTTTGACCTGACGCCGAGTTTGCTGGATGGAGACCAACAGTTTGAACTGGTCAGGAGTGGCGCACTTCATCTGGAAATGAAGTTCGCTCAAGCTCTGGCTGAGCCTATCCAAGTAATTGTGTATGCAGAGTTGGACAGTTTGATCGAAATTGATCGCTCCCGCCAAGTGCTGACAGACTTTTCAACATGAACAGTGTGGACATTGCCATTGTGTTGACTAAAGACATTCACGCTCGGCGTGTCTTTGGGGGGGATATATCCAAGGAACAAACTCCCACTCTGTCTCAACACCCAATGACCTATCACATTGGTGATCAACACTGACCACAGCTATGGGCCGGGAGAACATTGGGTCAGTGTTTGGTTTGATGGTCATGGTAAAGCAGAATAATATTTTGATAGCTTTGGTCTACCTCCTTCGTTTTATCCAGACATTGAAAAGTTTGTGTTGAAACACAGTTTCAGTTATCATTTTAACCAAAGACTTGTCCAAGACTTGACCAGCTCAGCCTGTGGGTACTATGTGCTGTATTTCATTTTGAGGAAAAGTCGTGGTCACAGTCTTCCCCAAGTGTTGTCGGTATTCCACCCCCCATAAACTGAGGACCAACGATCAAAAAGTGAGATCATTTATTCATTCTGTTCACAGAAAAAGTCTTTTAAAAGCGTTGTAACGTAGTGAGTGGGTCACATACAACACACGTTTCACTACGACTCACAATTGAGAAGATTCTGGAGGAAGTGAAAGTTGGGATTGGAAAATTGAAAGCTCAGATGCGCTTGACTCTTATGAATCTGTTTCTCACAGAGTTGTTACCAATGTATCGCGCCAAGTTTGAGCAAAATGCACGGATTGCAGAAGGAGAATGCGTCACATGCTTCTTTCATACTCTTGGAGATCGCTTGTGGTCGACACTCGACAGAGACCGTCTTTCTTCCAGATGGTCCCATCTTCTGTCATCGTATGAAGTCTCAGAAGGTTTAAACTGGTTGAGTTTGAGGGCTGAAGTCTGGGAAGAAACAAAATGCCCAGAGTTTCAAAACAAAGTCGTCAGTCTTCTCGTTCATGAATTTTAAATCAAACACAACCAGTATCTTGAACTGTTGATTGGATAACCGCCTGTTTTCCTGATTGGTTCGTTTGAATATCCAGTGTGAGGTGGTCTGAGTGGGTTTAAACCAGCCCTTGTAAACATGCAGGAACTATATAAGAGAGGACCCACCACGTTGTCATTCATTATTACCTTCTGTACTCCACTCGCGCTGGCAACAAGAACGTCTTTAGCGACCAGTACCATGAAGAACAAGGAGCCAGAGTCTACGCTGTACCCACTGGGATGCAACATTTTTGCCACTGTCAAAACTTGGCAAAGAGAGAGCTGTCAGAATATATGTGCACCATTACAAGAGACTGACCAACACCAAGGGCGGTCGTCTGGTCAGGGCGCAGAAAGGATTGTCGCTGGAACTACGGGAGTTTGAAAGACTGGTCAAGCTGAAGAATAAACTGGTGGCAGACTTCAATCACCAAATATCAGCTCTGCCAGCAGACAAATCAAACACATGTACCCCAACATCAGCAGCAGCAGCAGCAGCAGCAGCAGCAGCACCATCCTGTACCGACAATCCCACGGGTGTGACCATACCTGCCTGTACTCCGTCTCGCCCTTCGACTCTGGGGACGCCTGGTGGATATCTCATGCAGTGTGAACAACCCGACGACTTCCCACCAACCTCCACCATGTTTGAGCAGAGCCCTGACAACACGGATGGACTGGACATGGTGAAGACAACCGTAGTCCAAGCTGGTGTTGTGGGATCCAAAACAAAAGGAAGGGGATGAAAGAAGACCCACCTGCCTTGGCGCCCATCTCCCCCTGACGTTGGAACGATGGACGGTGTGATGGTGGAATCACACACCCCTGTGGTGGTGGAGTCCTACTGCACCACTGTCATGGAACCACACAGTCCCAGAACGGAACCGTACACACTTCCCAGGCCAGTACTACTGTCCCAGTGAGGATCCCTACATCATGGCCTTGAAGAAAAACTGATGTGTATACAGTGTGGTGTCTACTTTTGAATAACAGTGTGTGATTTTGCTCTCTGTACAGACTTTGTATAACATTGATACTCATATGTGTTTGTGAAACAATATTTTCTTGCTAAACCATACTTTTGTTTTCGTTGTAAAATTTGTTTGTTTTTTCTATCGTTTTGCTTTGCTACTACCCTTTTTTAAATTAATGTATTTTTATGGATGTTGTCTTCCCTAAGCCGTGTATGATCCAAAAAAAAAAAAAAGAAAGAATAAAGGGCAAAGCCCAAATGGTGTATCAGTCAGAGAGCGTCGTTCGTTCTATAAATGCCTCCTGTCTGATATGTCACTTCGCTGCCTATCATCAACGGATCATTTTACACAGTACTTGCAGGAAGGAGAAGGCAGGAGTGACCCGCTGTAATAATTTCTCTCTCTCTCTCTCTCTCTCTCTCTCTCTCTCTCTCCTCTCTCTCTCTCTCTCTCTCTCTCTCTCTCTGTGTGTCTGTGTGTGTGTGTGTGTTTGGGGGGGTGAGACAAGCAGGGCGACCTCGGGTCGCCCCAAGGTGAAACTCAGGGCACTCACCTCAGTCATCTTTTGTTGAAAGGGGACAAGGACATTCTACTCTTTGTGAGTGTGGGGTGTGTGGGTGTGTTGCATGAACGCGTGTGTGGGTCTTTCAGCAAGTATTGGCGAGAGGCAAGCAGTGGGGTTGGAAGGAGAGAGTGAGCAGATGTGTGTCAGTGTCTTTGTGGTTTTGTGATTGGTTCAGCGTGGATAGCATCTTCCAAAATGACGCTAACTGGTGTGGTTGTTTCCTCCTACTGTGGAGTCTTTTACTATTTGTCTTGGTAGCCGATGTCTTAGGGGTGGTGCTTTTGTTTCTTTTTTGTGTGCATTTGTGCTAGCCATGGAGTCTGTTCTCTTTGTCTGCTACTGATGGTTTGAACGATCAGCTCAAAGGTACGTCCCAGCGCATGTGTGTGTTTGGCGGGAAGAAACCAGAATATAACCCCCAAACTCCCATCGCAAGTCTGTTTTATATCGAAAAGAGACATATAGAGGCACAAGAAAAAAGAAGAAGAAGAAGAAGAGACACAAGAAGAAGGAGCACAAGAAGAAGAAAAGAGGTACAAGAAGTAGAAGAAGAGAAAAAATTTTAAATATGAATAGTGGGGAAGAAAGGAAAGAAGAAGAAGAAGGAGGAGGAGGAGGACCCACTACCTCCACCAGCAGCAGCAACAACAACAACACACATTCACCACTACCACTATGTTCACCACCACAACCACCACCTCGTTGACCACCACCACCACCACTTCCACGACCAGTGGGAGCAGCACCAGCAGCAGCAGCAGCCACTGCCACCACCACCACCACCACCACAATCCATATTTGACTTTATTTGGGATCTCCAACCCCACCACCACCTCACCCACAAGAGCTGACATTGGTGGATGTAATATCCCATGAATATGGAGAGGCACCAATGTCGCCAAAGTCCCCATTATAGGCGGTGAGTCTCTGTGTGTGTGTGTGTGTGTGTGTGTGTGTGTGTGTGTGTGTGTGTGTGTGTTCGTTTATTCTAGCTCTGTCTCACCACACCTGAAACATAGAAAAGAAAAAAAAATATTCGCTCGTCTGTCCACTAATTTGGGGGGGGGGGGGGGGGGGGTACCACGACTGAACCACCGCATCTGGAAAACACAAAACAAAAAGTAAAATGAAACAGACAGCGTTAGTCATGTTTTTCCCCCCGTCCACTGACCCTTAAAACTATGAAACTGAAGAAAACTACCAACAAAGTATTTAAACTTTAGCTTTAATCAGCCTCATAGTTTTAAGAATCACCCAGGAAACACCAATGAGGAGGTGGGGGAATGTTTCCCAAAATATATGTTTAGACTGAACACCACAGCATCATATCACTTGAAAAAATGAGTTTTCAAACAGCTATCGGACCATTTACAGAGAAGACAGCATTGGAACATTACCAGACATGATTTTACACCAAAAATGCTAGACAGGGGTAGGAAAGGTGGAGATTCCGTCTGAAGCGACGATGCGTTTAATGTAAAAGAGGAAAGAGACTTGCAATTTTGGGTATAAGTGAACATAGCTTTTCCGTCTGTCCTGAAACCAGTGTTTGTACCACTGCCACTTTCTGCATAGTGAGCACTCATTGATAAACATCTTTGGTGAGAGTGATGTGATTTTTGCTGAGTCCTTTGCAACTGAATTTGTTTTTCTCTTGTCCAGAACAGAAATAGGTTTTTGAACACAGTCCCACAAACGAGTCCCCTGTGTATTCTGTTTTGTAACAAACCCGGTGTTCGTTTGTCATATTGTACATGGTCAAGGCAGTCAGAGCAGTGTGCCGGATCCCACACTAGCGCCACGGTGCGTGTGCGTTGGAATAGCGCTGTGTGTTTTGAGCATGCCTCAGCTGGAAACCACTGATTGTACTCTTTGTAAACTGTTCGCGCAAAGATGGTTGTATGACTTCCTTTAAACTCTCACGACTAAACACCATGTAGAGTGAGTCTGTATCCATCTCCAGCAGTTGAAAGTCTGGCCTGTCCACGAATTTGTCCAGAAAATCGTAATAGAATTCTAACAGCCGCAGTTTTGCGTACTGATAGACAAAGTATCCAATCTGCAAAGGGAGTGCCCAGTTGATTTTTTCTTGCTCAGCTCCACCTCTACTACACCCCCTCCTAGCTCGGTCAGTGTTTGAAACCGACTTTCATTCACCAGTTTGGGTACTTGGTCAGCTGTGACGTAGTGAATGTCCCTGTGTTTGGCGATGTTAGTCAGAGTTTTGCCGTAGGCGCTGCTGTTACCGAGCAACTTGAACGTTTCAGCCAAGACTGTTTGGGATGAATCAAGGTCCCCCTTTCTTCGTGCATCAGACACTCGTTCGCCAAACTGTCTGAAACACGAGTTGGGTGTGTACTCAATGATCAGTGTGATGTTGCTCTTACTTTCAGCCCATGCTCAAGTACCATTTGAGTAAAGGAGTGGCCAGAAGGATTTTTTTTTTCCATAGTAGCTAGCCAACAAAGTGCGACGTGGTCGACTCAGGATGTTGTGCTTTTCTGCGTATTCACGCATGTATTCACCAATGTTTTCTTTCCCAACAGTCGCATTTTTAAAAGATAGGTTGAAGTTCAGAAAAGTGTTCTTTCAGACGGTCTGGCACACAAATGTCACATTCAATCAGACCAAACAGAGTGTCATTTTGAACAGCGTTCAAAATACCTTGTTCTGTGATAGAAGACATACCCAGAAACGGTTTGAGAGATGGGAAACGTGTTTTTAGGAAGTGTCTGATGTGTGGGTTGTGCTGTTTCTCTTCCTGCCACTGACATTCCCACATTTCTACCACAGTCACTTTCACATCCTCACGAAGATAGCTGGTAATGTCTTGTGTGTTTTCTCTGAGATCTGTGAGCGGTTTTCCATTCACAGGGTTAATGTGTTTGCCTCGAGTGAGATGACAGTCGTGTCTGTTAAACAAGCAGCCATGAAACTGGTACACCGTGTCATGCTTCGAGTCCCCAACCATCGACGCGGATGTGTCTGCACCCTAAACTGTGTTCTTTCCCATTAAACTTGTGCTGTATGTGTATGTTGTGTGTGTGCGCCATCCACTCTAACCATTGTATCGCTTGCTGACCATACACACGTCCGTTCTTTCTGTCTTAAACCCCGTCTCACATCTTGTAAACAGTGGGGTGCTGTGTGGGCATGGCTTGTAGTAAAGAAACTCGTGGAGAGCGTGGCAGCAGAGAGTCCTCAGAAGAGAAGCCCCCCTTCAAGCGAGTGTTTCGGCCCTTATCTCCTGACACTCTAGGGGGGTTGGGCCACACCCGGTTCATGGTTGCATGATAGCCCACCGGTTAAAGCGCATTGAACAGGTTTGTCAGAATTGTCATGAATGAATGTTCTGTCTTTTCGTGATATCTGTGAAAGATAATGGAGGGGCCACCAACAATATTGTCATGCAACAGCGTATGTAGCTCTTCTTGTTTTTCATTGAAGAGAGAAAAGTAAACACCAAGAGATAGGGTTTGAAACAAGTATTTGAGAGTGATGCCTGGAACAGAGATACCATCTTTCAGAAGATCAATGCCCATACGCGAATACATCTCAATCTGGGCTTGAAGAGCCTGCATGAATGGGGACACATCCTTATTGCTGTACCACACCAGGAAATCTTGCAGACTGGTCATATGGTTTTCCTCCCATACGTGTGTTGACAGAAAGCGTAATCATCCTCTGTGATATTGTCATTTTTTGAGTTTGCTAAAGAAGGCGGAGTGAGGTGGGAGAGAGGTTTTTCTTTCAGTTTGTCCAAACTGGTCATGTACTCATAACAAAAGTACCCTTTTGGTTCCTCCACCCCAAACGCTTTCAGATATTTTGAATATGAAAATCCAGGGGCCAAAAAGTTGCAAATGTCCAAAAACTTGAGTTTCTGACTGGCGATACACATGTATTGATTGTTGCGTTTCACCACAAACTTGAATGGGTTTTGCTTTTTGACTTTTTCCTTTTTGTTTCTTTTTTCTTTTCCTCCCTCGTCTCTTCTTCGTCTTCTCCTCCTCCTCCTCCTCCTCTCCTCTTCTCCTCTTCCCCCCCAGCTCCTCAGCAAAATCAAACCCATCTGGGATGGACTGACTAATTTCCTCTACATTGTCTGTCACGGCAGTCATATCCATAAACCTCTGAATCAGTTAGGGTTTGATGACATAGAGGTCATACTTGGAAGAATTGAAGCCCACCACAGGCAGTTCGTGGAGGTACTTTTCCAGTTTTTTCTTTCAAGGAATGTGTGGGAATGTGGTGAGAGTTTATAGACTCGTCACCCTGCGCGAAGGATCAATCATGGCTTCTAACGTATCAAACACATCTTCAAAATGCTCGCGGAGAAGAGAAAAGGAGGTTTCTGAAATCTTTTCCAAATACTTCACCATGGTGTCAACAAGTTTGCGGGGGTCCCCATCACTCACGAAACAACGAGGCTCTTCAAACCCAGGTACATTGGAAGTGACAGCGACAGAGAGGGGGGCGTGTCTAGCTGTGTATGTCGTACTGGAGTGTGCTTGTTTTGTTTGTGGTAAGTCGTCTTTCTCGAAGAAAACTTCAAAGTCAAAAGTAGCTCTGTAAGGAAAAACGAAATCAGGATCAACAGAAATGCCATAACGACAGAGTTGCTGCAACACCGATTCCGGTGGTGTGTACATCCCTCCTTTGTATGTGTTGAGTCCGACTGCCTTGACACGTGTTCTGCTGTTTGTTTAGCTCCCTAAGCATATGCCAGAGTTTGCCACATTTGGAACAAGCTAACGCCTGTCCTAACTTGTCAATGTCAATGATGTGCATAAAATGATTTTTGTACACCAACACTTTAAGCGTGCCTGCATGTTTGTAATCACTGTGACGAGAAGGAACGAGGCACGGGGGTGTTTGCTTTTCATCAAATTCAAACACATCCACATTGATCTGAAACATAGCTTCAACCGATTCCAACTCTAACAGAGTAATGCCTGGAAAATGTGTGGTGGGTGACTCACATCCTACCCATTGCTGATAGAGAGCCTTGGTTTGTTTTTGTAGGGAATGTACAGAAGCGCCTTGGTGGAGGGCGAGACAATGAAAGAAACGAAGTCCGTCGTTGTAAACAAAATCAGGGTTTTGATCTTTTTGCAGCGTGTTCAAAAACGATTGTTGGCAATGTAGTCAGGCAGTGAGTCACAGCCACAACCAATGGGAAAGTCAGGTAGAGGCTACACATAGAAAGATGTAGACATGATTGCCTGAACAGAGTAACGAGAGTTGGGTCATTCTCTCTGAACATGTCCCAGCATTCAACGCCTTCTTTCTTGCGCTGAACACAGAAGCGATCAAAGCTAAGTGCATTTTCGTTATTTGTTTCATGTTTGTTGCACCTGAAGAAGACCTAAGAGGTCGAAACGCGTTGTGGTTTGTCTTGTGACTCGTTTGTCCACGTTTCTCTGGGCGGTTCGCTGACATTTATTTAAGATATGTCCCAGCATGTCATGATCACTCAAGTCAGAAAGAAAGGACAGAAAATCTTGTTTTGAATTGATGAGCCGAGGCTTGTCTAAAGCCCTGTGGTTATTACACGAGGCGTGAAAGAAAGACAGATCTCCCTGCTCTTTATGTCTGAGAAGAAAAGAATGAGAAAAATTAATTTTTTAACATTTGTTTTGTTCATGGAAAATATCCAAAAGCTGATCATCCCATTTTGGAGAATCAGAAGAAGGATCCCAAAATAAAGTGTAGACAGATTTAACTTTACCAGGGCGCTTATGGGTTTTGATAGCGTTCCAATATTTGTCATACATCGCTTTCACATCCGGAGATAAGTGATCTAACAGCTGTTTTTCTTTTACGCTGTGTGTTCAATCTTTTCTCGGGTCGGAAAAAAGGATGAGAAACAGACTCATTGTCACACTTTGCACTTCCTTCCCGCAGCGTGTACCCCCGACGTCTTCCTCGGTGTTGGTTTACCGCCGTCATGGGTCTGCATGTGTTTGGTCCAGTGGTCTTTGCGACCAAAACCAACATGGCACACGGGGCACATGTGTCTGATCACTCGTTCGTTTGTTGAGCCCGGACATGGCGGTTGCGGTTGGTTCTGTTGGTAAACACAGCAGGACACTCGGGGAAGGTAAAAGAGGAAGCTGAAGTCTGAGTATCTTCTTCTTCTTTCTGTGCAGAAGTGTTTTCTGGCACTCGTGTAGCTGTGATCGTTCATGGTCATTCGTTGACGAAAGGCAACGGGAGCTGGATAGGAAGTGGGTTCAGCGACAGTCTCTGTGCGTCTGATGCAAGACTATGAACCTCTGTCTTTTTGTCAGGAAGTGATCTGCCTCCTCAATCCACTTCTGCGTTGCTTCCCTTCTATGAGGTACTGTCTCCTTTGTCCCATTGTTCCAACCGCACCTCGGTGACATAATAACCGCCACCACACCCACTTCACGCGTCTTTTGTTCTGTAATATCGATTAATGACCCGCAGCCCCTAGGCTCTTTGTTCTTTGTTTCTAACACACCTGCCTTCGGCACTGGCGCGTGTTTCAAATACCCAACCCACGCGTCTTTTTGTTCTGTAGTATCGATTAATGACCCGCAGCCCCCTAGGCCCTTTGTTCTTTGTTTCTGACACACTTGCTTTTCGAGACATTGGCGCGTGTTTCAAATACCTCACGTGGTACACCCAGCTGGACCACCACCGCCACACCACCACCCTGTGTGTGTGTGTGTGTGTGTGTGTGTGTGTGTGTGTGTGTGTGTGTGTGTGTCCGTCTATGTTTGTGTCTGTGATCCGTTTCTTTGTTTTTTGTTTTCTTATAATTAATCCGCTATGAGAAATAAAGGGCAAACCCCAAATGGTGTATCAGTCAGAGAGCGTCGTTTATTGTTAATGGCCTCCTGTCTGATGTGTTACTTGGCTGCCTATCAACACCCGAGGATGAGGTACAGTCAATGGGAGCCTTGATGGCACAATGCTCATCATCATCATCATCATCATCATCATCATCATCACCACTGTCATCACCGCCATCTCTTTTTGAACACGCCTACGTCAGCGGACAACCACGCGGTAACACACAAAAAACCTGCATCTATTTAAAAACAACAAAACACGGCGTCGACACACATTGATCCACGCAAACGCACACGCGCGCAGCAACACAAACACCCCCATCTATTTTTTTACCCCTACGTCAGTGGACAACCACCCCACCACACAACAAAGAAAAAAAAAAACCCAAACAAATCATTGTTTTACCACGTGATATTGTTTTTCAATTTCATCTTGACTCACCACACACCGTGACCTTGACCCTTCCACCCCCTTCAGCCATGCCCACCACCTGCTGCCCCACCTGCCTACTTCCTGCATGCGCAACACCACTTCCGGTGGAGATCCCCTCCGAGATCCCCTTTTGAGGGGTGAAAAGTCCCTTACCTTACTACTCACGTCATAGCAAATAAATCGGAGAGCAGCTGGAGTCTCACAGCTATGTAATGGCTTTCTGGTCAAGATCAGATAAGATCATTGCTCTGCATCACAACGTCTTTGCAATGAGGTTATCAAAGCACGCACTGCATTGCAGTGAGTGATAGAATACTGACGAAAACGCTAAACATTCTTTGCGCTGATGTCGCCACAAAGGTTCAAGGAGTGGAAATATCTTTTTGTTTGATTTGTATTTGTTGTTACAAAAAGCTGTTCTCTTGTTCCGGAGCGCCATTTTTTTTTCACAGGAGAATGTAAACCAACTGTCAGAAACTGTTGGAGAAATGGTAACGAAGCAATAAATGGCTTGAGAAGGGTCGACACAGAACTTTATCATGGAATGGCCATTCAAGATGATAAAACTCACGTCTGAAGGGCTAAAATTGCAGGTGAGTCATTATGACTGCTCACCTGTATACAGACTTGTGATTCTGTAGATGCCCGTAATGTGTGTGTGTGTGTGTGTGTGTGTGTGGGCCAATCTTTCTGAAAATTTGTAGGTATGTTCATTATGATTCAAGGATGATGCTAAATGTTTTATTTTACCGTTATATCCGTTTCTAATGGCTATAGCGGCCCAGAGCGTTTTTTTCTTCTTTAAGGAATATCTCAGAAAGTAATTGGCCGATCCTTCTGAAAATTTGTGCGTATGTTCATTATGGGACACAGATGATGCCCGATGTCGTAGTTTACCGTTACATCCATTACTAATGGCTATAAGGGCCCATAACGCTTTTCTTCTTTATGGAAAATCTCAGACAGTACTATGCCGATCTTTCTGAAAAATTGTAGGTATGTTCATTATGGGTCATAGATGACGGCCGATGTTTACCAGAATAGCCGTTACTAATGACCAGTAAGGCCCAAAGCGGGTTTTCCTCTTTATGGAATATCTCACGCGTATTCAAGATAAACTGGGAGTACGTTTATATGCTTTGCATCTGGTTTATTTTGTTTTCTTTTTTCTTCACAAAACTCAATGCACTGAATCAGTTAGACGGGCTAGTGCCTCCACCTGGATGGATCTTCTCACTGCAGAAAGGGAAAGTGGCTGAAACAGCCCCCTGCAGCTAACCAAGCCTTTTCCAACAGTGCCAGAAAAACCCGTCTCTACAGCCGTTGAAGATGGCATGATCATTCCGTCAAAGCGCAAAAGAGGCATGTGTGTTCTTTACTCATTTTCGAAGGATCTGGTGCAGGCTTCTTACTGAGGAAGTCATAACGACCCTTTCTACATCCAATCCCTCCAGCTCTCTGGAATAAGTGATCCACCACTGATGTTAAGTTACAAGTGAATTGTATATTCACTCAACAACCGTGTATTTATTTCGTTATTTCGATTGCTTTGACACAGCTGCCAATTCTTTTTCGTTTTTGTCTTCCTTTTTCCTTTTCCTCGTCTTTCTTTCTTCCTTCTTTCGGTCTGTTTTCTCTGTCTGTCTGTCTGACTGTTCTTCTTTCTCTCGTTCCCTTTTTCTTTGTTGCAACAAAAAGAATGAATGAGTCAGTGCACCAAACATTAGCACCTTGATAAACCCAGCCGCTCTGTATCAAACGCCAAAATACTACAGTTCACAGGAGAATGTCCATCGGTAAACTAGCATTCAGATTTCCAGGTGAATGAGAGTAGATAAAGAAAAAAAAAGAAAGAAAGTGGGGGAAATGGGAGGAGAGAGAGGGGGACAGAGGACCCACAAAAAGGAGAAGTATAAAAGAAAGGAACTTGGAAGAAGATGGGAAAATGGAGGTTGGAGGACCAAAGAAAAATCACAGGTGAAGAACATTTTCGTCATTGACTTCTTTTTGCGTCACACATCAGAATTAGGTCCTGTATCTAGTCCAGGATCAATTCCCGTAATGATCGAGACCAGAAGGCAAGCATTTAAAATCAAGGCATATCACTGACATTTACACACGCAAAAACTGATTCTAACAGTATGCCAGCTAGGGTAAAAGTCTTAGTGATTGTCTTTTGAAATCTTCGAATATGAAGAAATGCCAAATGCAGTTCTCTTTGAAGTCTTTTCTTTGACGTCAATGTTTTCCCTGAATATGTGTACTGACTTGCCACGGGCCGTTCAGCTAGTTGGCAGATTGTTCCTTGGCGACATTTGTAAAGGTAAGACTCAGGCATCACAGACGGGGAGGGTGGAAGTCGCGTACCATGCCTGCAGGATTGGGGGGATGGTGGTGGGAGAATACACTTATTCTCTTCTGGAAAGATTCAAGCCATCATTCCTACGCCTTTGTCCCAGTCCCTGTTTCTATAGTTTGTGTGGTGTGGAGCGCGTGTTTCTGTTTTAGAATGTATGCATTTAGCCTTCCTCTTTCAGGGAACCTTGCCTTGTTTCCCTTGCAGACATCCCTCTCCGGAATGTGGTGGTGTGATGCAAGCATAACAGTATATGTGACGGTGACCCCACAGTCAAACCTGCCATGGTGCTCAGACTCCAGGCTTCTTCTCTCACTAATTCTGGAGTCTCTGTGTGTCCACCTATCATCCTGCTCACTTTGCCTTAGCCTGCATGTTCTCCTGTCATCGTCGTCTGCACGTAGCATCCTGCGTGCAGCGACAGGTGCCCTTAAAAGACGGAGGACTGGCAGGAGTTGTCCTGGCAGAGAAGACCCCCCATAGAGCTGGGACCGACAGCCCTTGGCACCATCTACATCCAGGTCTGTCTTGGAATCTCAGACGTTGATGTTTTGAGGCCCTGGTCAGTCGCCCCTTTCCCCGTCTTCCACTAGCGCTCTTCCTGCCTGCTGCCTTCATGCATGATGCGTCGTTGAGGAGAGGGTCATCGAACCCCACTCCATCCCACTCCTCACCTCCCTGAGGTGCTGCACGAAGGATGTAGGTCTGCTGAGGATGGGTCCTTTGTGCCGCCCCCATTGCTGTGGTGACTTTGCATGGACCATGAAGCTGTATGGCCACGGATAGAGGGACGCACGCCACTGGTGTGCAAGAGGGGTGTTTGTGCATGACTGAGTCTTTGGTTTGCCCCGTCCGTCCTGACTCTTCCCCTCTCAATCTAGGGTCTTCAGAACAAAGAGAGGAGAACTGGTACCAATGACATATAAACAGAAGAGGAAGACAGGAGAGGCAGTTTGCCTATTTTGACTCACGTGTTGTATAGCAGTTATGTTGGACATGACATCACAATCATTTCTCTCCGTGTCCGTCTGGCGCATGCGGAAACGGCAAGGATCTCCACCTGAGTCTGCCTGCTGCTTTTCTGGGGGCTTTCTGTAGAGCCAGTCTTTTCTTTTCTTTTAGCTCCCCCAAGCCCCCCCCCCCCCCCCCCCCCCCCCTCCCTTCCGTTTCTGCTCTGCTCCAGATTTCCTATGGTTACCCAAGATTTCCTTTTTCAATGAGGTGTACAATTCAGAGATATTCTGGGCAGTTAGTTAGGTGACATGTCTGGACCATCACCTTGCCGCTGACATGTGATACATTTTTTTTCTTTGTTTGTTTTGTTTCGTAGAAGGTGCAACAACGATTAAGATCTCCATGTGTATCCCACCTTGCCATTCCTTCTGTTGATTCAGTGTAATGGTCAGCGTCACCCTAATACTAAATTAAGAGCTAAACACACACACACACACACACACACACACACACACACTTCCTCTGTGTGTGTGTGTGTGTGTGTGTGTGTGTGTGTGTGTGTGTGTGTGTGTGTGTGTACATACTGAAAAGATAAATTGCGACCAAAAAGATTGATTATGGAAAGCTACTTTATTTTCAAATGTGAGATAATAAAATGGCACAAGTCAGAAAAAAATGACAGAACAACAAAAGAAAAAAAAAACTAACATGGATTTTTTTTTACAACGTGAAGAACAACTAACTTATCCTTAAGCTTTGCCTCCCCTTTCTGCTGGCAAACCACACGTGGGGTTACCAACATCAAAGACTGAAGAAACTCAGTTTGCTTGACACGTTTTCAGCAAACCTAAACATCGTTTGGCTTCCTCTCTCAGCTTGCTGCCGCTGAGCAGATACAGGTAAAAGTTATATGAGCACACTGTGTACCACAACATTTCTGTGACAGCGTCACCCATCCGTAGCACTGCACCAAAATATTCGTCATCAACGTCAACATCCAGAGACCTTTGGTAAGCATCAAAGATAGACACGGGCAGCGTGAGGGCCAAGAATGCTGATGAGGTCAGAATAAGTGTCCGCGTCATGGGGTACACTTTACTCTTTCCCGAATCATTCTTGTTTCCTCTCATTCTCCAGGACAATCTGACAGACGCCACCACTTTGGCGATGAGGATACAGTTCCCGATAAGCAGCAAGAGAAAGGGAATCACAGACGCCACAAACAGATCCAGCATGGTGTAGATGTAGATAAAGGACCCGAACTGCTCTCGGGGCAGACATTCGCCATACTCAGGCCAGTAAGTGACAGTGAAGAAGAAATGACAGCTGAAGGCAAAGAAGAGCAGACTTATCACAAGCGACGATGATCTTGCCTCTCTTCACAGTGCACAACACCCCCACGCGGTGCGGCGCCACCACTGACGTCACTCGCTGATACGTCATCGCGACCAGAAACCAGGCCGACGTTTGGCCGCACTCGTACCACAGAAAGTTGGGAACGATGCAGAGAATGTCGAACCAGAAGAAAGAAGGGGGCCAGGAGAAGAGTGTGTCCACCCACAGCCACAGGACCGTGGTCAGCAGACACTGGTCAGACACGGCCAGAGCGGTGAAGTACACAGACAGACAGGCCGTGGACTGGGAATTTCTCAGTCTCCGCATCACCGCCACGACCATTATGTTGCCAAATGTCCCGAATGCCATCAGTACCAGAGGAAACGTGTACCACATGATGTCAACGATGCTGTTTAGTGTGGCTGCTGTGTTAGAGACTGTTGACGTTGTGTTTTGTTGTGGTGGACAGAGTCCAACGGTCCATGCCGAGCGACACAGACATGACTATTTCACTGGTGTTTGAAGAAAAGGCTGTCTGTGACGACTTCATGTTTCAACAAAGTCGTTGTCTAACTGTCTCTGATGATCTGTAAGCAGTTTAAATATAAACTTCATTTTCATTTCATCTTTTGGGTTTACCACCCTCCCTACTTCCCTAGGTGGCATTATTCTCAGGCTGTTGTTTTCGATAGACCTATACCTACATCTAGGTCTCTCCTGTCCCAGTGCCAGAACCCATAGTCCATAACCCACTGAGGCCCTTACAGTCCAAACTAACTGCTTAGTTTGAGAGCGTGCGTTAATGTATAACAGGGTGGGTGGTGGTGGGCTTTCTTTGTTTGTTTGTTTCGTGGGGGGGGGGGGGGGGGGGGGGGGGGGGTGGGGGGGGGGGGGGGGGTGGGGGGGGGGCTGTCTTTTGCTGTTTGTTTCAGTGTTCCTGTCAGTCAAATCATCTCATAGCCAGTGGGTCGTGGGAGTGATCCAACAGACACATCAGTGACTGGAAGGACACTAGGATAAGCGCAGATCCCTGCAAAAAAATCGAATGCGTCCTATACCCACACTTTGATCCAGAAGCGTACCAAAGATCCACCTCAGAATGGAATGGGTTTGCCAACCGCTGTGTCGCAGTGGTTAGCATCACAGGTTCTTCGCTTGGAGGTCGTGAGTTTCGTTCCCATCATCGCCATTGATATTGTGGGGTTTTCCCCATGACCTGCTCCAACCCTGAGATGAGTTTGTTATGGGCTCTGTGGGGAAGACTGGAATCACGCAATCGGTTTCAATGAAATAATGGACGCGTCTCTGAGTGTGTTGCTCACATTGCCAGAACAACACTGCAAGTGTCTGTATTTCTCAGTCCTGGTTGACATTGGGATATATGATGAACGTAGGGTACAGCCCTGTCATCATCTCTGACCAGAATGAAGAATGTAGCAGCATTTTTATCATCCTCAGCCTCTTGGATCGGCATACAAAGCCTTAGCTTCAGTGGCCCTCTTCCATGATGACCTCAGTTTCGATTGCCTCTCCACGTCTGAGCCCTTGGTGAATTCATGTCTGGGTCACCTGTTACAGCAAGTTCATAGGAAGTGTCATTGAACGTACATAGTGGCACTCTCCAGAGAGGGTGCACTTACAGACTCTGGTTCTGCTGCTAAGCAATAATTGTTATGAGTGAGGGGTGGGGGGAGCTTAATAGGTGGTGTCATGTATACGCTGGGTGAGAACAAGCACTACTGAAGTGATTAAGCACTTAAGCAGCAGTGCAGGGTCTCTTCTGGTGAGGCGCCCTACGACAACTTGATATGGACTTTCCCTGTGGATTGCCAGTGTCAGGTACGTGGTTGGACAAGCTGGTGTATCATTATGGGTGGGAAGCTGAATGGGTTTTGTGAGGTTAATGCCACTGAAGTCATACAGAAGAATAGGACAGGAATAAAAAGAAGTTAAATGGATTGGTCCTTAGACCACGTTCGCGTCCAACTACAGGGTTATCGTTATGTTGCCACTACAGCAATGGCGTCTGACAATCCTGTATCCCCCCTTCTTTTTTACTCACTTCTGTCTGTATAGCCACTATTGGTATTACAACAATTGTCATCTTATCATTACTAAAAGTGGTAGCAATCCTCCTCTTTATTTATTGTCTTTAATATCATCATCATCAACATCATATCTCATCATCATCATCACCATCATCATCATCATCATCATCATTGTTATTATTATTATTATCATCATCATCATCATCATCATCATCATCATCATCATCATTATTATTATTATTATGGTGGTGGTGGTGGTGTTATGTTATTATTGTTGTTGTTTTTGTTGTTATATCAATACTTAATTATTATTATCACCATTGAATTTCAACTCGTATTGTCTCCTTTCCAGCAACCTCGTTTTCATTCAAAGTCCCATTTGCGCCCAGTCTGAGAAGATAAGTGTTTGCTCGTACTTTGTTTTCATTGTCCTGGATGTTCTTTGTCTTTGCCTACAGAAGACCAAAGAGGTCGAAACGCGTCGTCGTGTTTTGTCTTGTCATTTGTTTGTACCTTTTGTCCAACGGAATTACATAACATTGTTTCTCTTAAGTTTCCTTCAGTTTCCGCCTGCAGCCGTCTCACTTTGCCACTATCGTTACGGTAGCTCAGGTATTTTTCAGTGATTTTATTGGAACGGAATCTGAACGGCTCTAGATAGCTCTGCCCTTCGATCAATTCTGTGCCACAGTCCTGTTGTAAAATTTGATCTGTTTGTCCTTTGGTCAAATTCTGTCTTTCCACCCAGTTTCCTTAAATTGTACAGCTCCAGTTTGTGCAACTCTTTCACGACAAGCTCTTGTATTGCTTCTGGTTATTAGATCTTTTAGTCAGCAAGAAAGTCGTTTAATGTTAAAAAGCTCCATGAACAAATTTGTTTGTAAGGATGGATTTTCAGAGCAGAAATGTAAATACATACATATTTAAATGCTCTGTATGTGGTAAAATGTTTTCACTCCTTGAGCTATCAGAAGACAGATTCTGTCATGCGTCCAAACATACCGTGTGATTCATTATTTGTACGTCGCTGCAGCATAACGTGAGATTATTTTCTACGAATACAGAGCCGAATCATTCATCGGTAGAACGTTTTTTAAAGACCGCTCACATCTGTTTGAAGTAGATGTTGACACAGATGTGTTAATGAAGTTTCCGTTCCAATGCCAGTGATTCTCTGACGTATGATCAGTGTCTCAGCCGTCTATTGGATTTGTTCGAAGCTTTTAAACACTCAGTTATTTAATGAAGCCCGAGAGTAACAGATGATTTTGCAGAGCATCCACGTCATATAAACTAAAACCTACTACGTTTTTTTTTCCCCACCACTTTCCCCCGCCTTTTGTTTTGTTTTGTTTTGTTTTGCTTTTTGTTCTGATTTTTTTTCTTCTGTTTGATACCTTTTTTTCTCTTTTTTTTTTTTTTTTTTCGGTCTCTTTTCTTTTTCCTCTTTTTGTTACAACGCACGCGTTCCACACTTTCATTCATGCCCAGTTCCAAGTGTTTTTCATTTTTCTATCATTGGACAATGCTTCTTTCTCATTTAATGTATACTATGGTACAATGATGTCTGGGTTTTCAGTGCACTAGTGTATGTTGTAATGAGTTTGCTTGCTTGGTTCTTTCATTCTCACTTAATTCACCCCGGGTATGCGATTTATACCTAACGAAGTTGTTGTAGAAAGAGTAAAAGTAGCAGAAGGAGCAAAAGCGATCAGGAAGGACATAGGGAATCAAGAAGCAGCGAGACAGAGAGAGAGAGAGAGAGAGAGAGAGAGAGAGAGAGAGAGAGAGAGAAGAGAAGAAACAGTTCACAGTCTTAGTCTTTTCAGTCTCCATGTTCCCCAAAAGGGTTGCGCCCTTTCACAAACGAAATCGAAAGAGTGGAAGGGTGCACAGAGGAATGGAGAGCGAAAAAAAAAAATGTTAATCTCGCTACTCCCTTCTTAAAAAAAAAAGTAAACTAAAGAAGTAGTGGATATGATACCATGAAACGAACTACGCTGCAGTACATCACAATTACCACACAGCATTTCGTGATAATACTCGAAAGGAAACCAACCAATTGAAAAAGCATGAACGATATCGCGAAAAGGATCACGCACGTCCATTCCTGCGTAAATAAATCTGGAGGAAGAGATGGATAAATATTTACCGAGAAACTACTATCATTGAAAATAAAGTTATCTCAACAGATATTTGTTACGGAGTAGCATATGGGCTTCAAATATTGTATAATAGATGTCGTTGCCTGCGTTTTTTTTTTAAAAATACTTATACACATTTTCCCTATTAAGATTATGTGATTAATTTGATTCAGCGTAGCTTTTCTTATGGTCTTGTCGGTGACACCGAACATTACTTTTAAGACATCGATCTTCATATGAACGTCAAGATTAATTAGAATATAATCTCAATCTTTCTCCAAAATAACAAGACGAAAGGACATTCGTAGAAAAAAAATGTTCTATCACGTCGACTATATCTTTACAGTATGAACATTTGTTATCTTCTCTAACTTTCATCTTGAACAACATGATGTTAGTTGGATATGTTATGCACAATTTTCCAGTGTAAAAGACGGAGTCTAGTTCTTTTGTTGCTTGTAAGGCAATAGTCCATATCTGTTGAGTGACATCAATGTTAAATAATCTTTTTCCAGAAGCCAACCGCACATGGCTGAGTGTACTTATTTTCAATTATTTGTTTTCGATATCCTCTTATGCTTAACAGGCTTTTACCACAGAATGTGGGGAAAATGAGGGAATCTCGGTCATGAGCGAGTCGTTGGTCAAGGTGAACACGCACAAACCTGCCCACCGCACTGCACACCACATTATACTCCAGCAGGCGACTTGCTGAATTCCCCAATATACCAACTATTTCATCAAAAGACTTTAGTTCGTGTTGATGGTTAGCATATCTTCCACGCATAATATATTTCTCTTAATCCATTGTTTAAAAAGAGAACATTGCCTTGATATTTTATGGTACTGTTATTCCAAATTACCCTAGACGCTGGTACTTGTAAATGATTATTGTTATCTAACCAAGTGCGTAGCACCGAGTTCCAAAAATGCGATTTGATAAGTTACAGTCCTTTAAATTGCTTACTTTTTATGGTTGCATAGAAGAAAATACACTTTTCGCCAAATTCTAAGAAATGTTTCTTGCTATACGCCACTACTTATTATTTGTGCCATTATCTGTGTCATCTTTTGAGCTTACCTTGGCTCCCCACTGTAACAAACATGCATTTTGAAATTCTTTTAGATCTATCACCTTAATCCCCCCCCCCCCCCCCCCCCCCCCCCCCCCCCCCCCCACTTATCCGTTTCGTGACACAACACTGTTCTTTTACTTTTTCAAACGCTTTCTTGTTGCAGTCCTTTTTTTCTCCATACAAATCTATATAATAATCTATTGATCTCATTAATTACATAACCTGGTACAACTATCGCTTGCATTATGTAAACCCACTGCGAGATGAAAATGTTTTTACGATACTTACTTTGCCCATAATACTCAAATTTCTTTTCTCCTATGTAGAAATCAACCGTCTGCAATTTTCATTTCTACCCACCCAGTTCTCTTCCAGTTTAGAAGCACCTGTGCTGTTACTAAAGTACATACCTAATATCTTTATTTTACTTTTTATCATGAAATCCATAACATTTTGTCTACAATTTATTTTACTACCTAACCACGTTGCTTCCGATTTATTTCTGTTTATTGTCAAACCTGATATAAACGAAAAGCTTTCAAATAGTCCAAGCGCTATTCGCAAATCGTTTTCGTCTGCTAAAAACAGTGTTATATCATCAGCGTAAAGAGCAGTTAACAAAGGACATGTCTCATGAGTACTGTCATTACATTTAATTTCCAAGCCCTTAATTTCCGAACCGTTCCGTAATCTAATTGCCAATAGTTCAAGGGCTAAAACAAAGGCTAACGGAGAAAAGGGACAGCCCTGCCTGATTCCCGATTCCACTGCAAACGGTTCGGAAATCCATCCGCAATAGTTTTATACAGCTTATCGAATCGGTCATCAATATTTTCTACCCAGTTAACAAAACCTCCCCAAAAACCAAATAATTTAAACGGTTTTAACATGAATTCTTTGGAAATAGAGTCGAAGGCATGGAAATAACCAATAGTTATTAATAGTCCTGGTTTGTTTTCGTGACGCAGTTGTTCGGTGACATCATCAATAAGACGTAATAATGTGGACACACGTCTTCCTTTTATGTATCCTACTTGGTCATCACATATTAAAGAATCAATGACACTGCCCAGTCGCGCCGCTAGACTTTTAGCTAGGAGTTTATCGACATTTGTTAAAGATATCGGTCGCCAATTATTGAGATCATTTCTTGCTAAACCTTTCCCCTTATGTATAAGTGTTATTACGGCCTTTCGTTGAGTTGAAGACATGCTCCCCGAAGTAAATGCAGTCTTAAAAGATTCCATTACGTATTTACCTATCCGATTCCAAAATACTTTATAGAATTCAACGGTTAATCCATCAATACTAGGACTAGAACCATTTTTCATTCTTTCAGTGCACTCATAATTTCTTGCTCTGAAAGATTACCATCGCAGTAAGCTTTATCATTAGCAGATAGAGAAGGTAAATAACACACCACGCAGGAAGGCCTGTGTTCTTTGTAGCATATTATCACAATTTATCTTTTGCTTGTATAAATTCCTAAAATAGTCTCTTTGTGCGGCTAAAATGTTCTTTTGTCCCTTGATCTCAACCCCATTTGCTTTTTTACTATTTGCTATGATCTTAGAGTTTGCTCTTGCTTTTTCTAAACTAAGAAAGAACTTACACTTTTTCCCCCCTGTTCAATCCACTGAACTCGAGCCCTTACCTGAGCTGCACGGGCTTTTGTAGTTTCTTCTAATTCTAATTTTAGTTTTACGAGCTCTCTTTTACGCATAGTTTCCTGGCAGTCTGGATAAGTGCTGAGAGCACTATCGAGTGTATTCAAATCTGCATTCAGTCGTGCTAATTTATTTCTGTTAACAATGCTTTTTCTTTTGAAAATTTAATTGTACATCCTTTAATTTTGATTTTGAATAGCTCCCAAGTTATCTGATTATCATCTTCAGGGTTTTTTTCAAAAGTATCTAAAGTATGATTCATGTAATTAACATAGTTTATATATCCAAAAGAAGGGAGCCATTAATTTTACAATACCCTTTACCATGTACAACATCAACGAACTTCACTAAAACACAACAGCCTCTGTGATCTGAGAAAGACACACTCTGCATAGAACTCTGCACTACATTTTCAAAAATAGGTGAAACTGGTCAGTATATAATCCAGACTTCTTGCAATAAATGGATTAATTCTGGACCAGCTAAACTCTTTCTCTTCGTTGTGAAACAGTCGCCATGTGTCATACAGGTCACATTCACTCACCATTCTGTTAAATCTCTGTACAGTATGCTGGTCGTGATAACCCGCCACTTATCACATCGTACTCATTACTTAAGACAGTGTTGAAATCTCCACACACAATAAGATTATTGATATTAAAATTTTTATAACATCTCTTCTAATTTATCAAAGAAATTATGTTTTTCCTGTAAACTATTAGGGGCATAGATATTTACCACAATCATCTGTTTCTCTCCTGTAGTGATTTTCAAGACTAGAATTCTTTCAGATGCATACACTATTTCAGTTTCAGCTGACAAATTTTTCTTAATTAATATTACTAATCCACCGCTATGTGTACTTTTATCAGTGAACATGAGCTTACCTCCCCATTCTTTTTGCCATTGTTCACTTACAGCTGTATTAATATAAGTTTCCTGCAGACAGATCACATCATACTCATTGTTTTTTTGAAAACCTAAAGACGCGTTTTCTTTATTATTGGATCTTATCCCTCTGACATTTACAGAAAAAACATTTAAAGAAGATAAAAAGCCATGTTGCAGGGTTCCACGAGCAAAGGACCATGAGACGCGCCGAAAATCGTAAAACCGTGTCATCAGTCGTGTCCGACCCTGTCACTGTTTTTCAATCGCTGTATGAGGGGCGGAGATCTTGGCAGTTTTTCTGTCACGTGGGTCGGTCAAAGTGGGGGAATCCCCTTCTGTTGACCACGGCCGTTTTGGAGTCTCAGAACGCGATCGGGCTTTAAATTCCAGTTTCGACTGACGTGTCAAAAGCACTTCCTTTGCTTTCGACAAATCATTTTCCTTCTTTTTTTCATTTCTTCTCTCTTTTGGGGTCTGCTGCTTCTTTTGTGTTTTCCCTTTTCAACGGAGTGGCAGAAACTCAAGTTAGAATGACAGTCCCTTTCATTATCATTCTTACCTTTTTTTTTCTCCCTTTTCCTGACTAAGTTCTCTCTCAGTGTCATTCACGTTAGGTTCTTTCTCAGTGTCAGTGGCGCCAGAGTCAGTGTCCCTGTCGTCATCAGTGAGGAGCGTGTCAGGGTCTACAGTTCGTTTCTGTGTAGAAACAACTGGAAGAGGATCCCACACTGACCCAACTTCGACATAGTGAGTCAGAATTTGGCAAACAGGATCCCCTTGCCGATGA
This sequence comes from Conus betulinus, assembly GCA_016801955.1. Lineage (NCBI taxonomy): Eukaryota > Metazoa > Mollusca > Gastropoda > Neogastropoda > Conidae > Conus > Conus betulinus. Next base: position 278,564 of record JADBJO010001805.1, on the reverse strand, counting down.
CCGGGTTGGAGACACGCTCTGCACGTGATAACAGACTTCCGGACACACTGCCTGGACCAAATGACCCACTTTTAAGCAACGATTGCACTTCGTTACTCTGGGCCTCTTTTTTCGGTTGTTCCTTGTGATAAAGGGTGGCAGTAAAATCCCCCACCTTACAACCCTTTCCAACGGTTTTTCTGGGACGTTGATGAAAAGGAAACGTCTACCAGAGTAAAATCGGGTCAGCTTCCCATCTCTGTTTCTTTCTTTTTCCATTATCAAAGGGGAGTGAAAAACAACTCCAAGTTTCACAAGAGCTGACTCAATATCCGCTCCATCGCAAGACAAGGGGATATTCGATATCCAAACTTTGGTGGCTGGTCTTTCGGAATCACCCTGTCCTGTGAGTATGAAAGGATTCTTGTCGTACAAACGCAGTTCAACACCGCTGAGAGACAAACCTTCTATCAACAACTTACTGCGTGCTGTTCGAGTCGCTGGGTAGAGTCTCCATAATCCCCGTATTTCCTACGCGCCCACCATAGTTTCTCTGCCACATATTCTTTCGGCTGCGACACAAATGTCCAGGGCTTGAAAGGAACGATTCTCATCAGAGCCAAAAGAGTAAGGCAGGTCTCTTTTCAGCAAAAACAATGGTTCCACACGTGAGTCCGCCATTTTGAAGACACACACTGAACAAATTAATGTAAAGAGAAAACCAAAAAAATGAAAACCCACACAAAATAGCAAAAAAACCGACCAGCCAAAATACACAGGAGATATCGAACTTCTATTCAGTGAAAGGATATCACACCCAAAACTAGCGGAATAGAAGAAATTCAACCCCCCCCCCCCCCCCCCCCCCCGTCCCCCCCCCCCCGTTATTCAAATTTCAAACAGTAAGCGTTGACATTATTGACATATAGCTTCGGTCTTGCTCAGACTAGCAGTGAGGCCGAACTATCTGCAGGCTGATGCGGAACGGTCTGGCATGTACTGAATGTCCTCATGAGTGTTTTCAGCCAGTGTATAGACGTCTGCAAAGAGGAATCCGTGCAGATCGCCTGGTTCTGGCCTGAGGACGGCTCATGATAGAAGATTTGTCATCCCTGCCGAACCGGATATACCCCCTCCACCACCACACCCCCCCTCTCACCCCTTCTCTCTCTCTCTCTCTCTCTCTCTCTCCGTCGAAGTCTCCACGGGAATCTAACACCATTGCCGATCGCAAGATCTAAAAGAACATATGGAAAAACAGCCTTATTTCCTGACATTTTTTTTTCTGTGGGAAGGGGTCTGTTACATCCCCATTTTTACTTCACCCCTTACATACATGCCCTAACAGAAAGAAGAGGTCAAGGCGATGCGCTTCTTGGCATACAACAGCTTGTGTAAAAATATTCCAAAGGTCATCCTGATTCCTGGTGTCAGTTACCTCCATCAAATTCACAAACACCATGTAGAATTCTGGATTCGTCTCTTTCAGGTCCTTCTCTTGTAGTTGTGGCAGGCAGATAGCAAACAGCATGTTGCTGGTGTCTTTGCCTACTCGAAAAGCTGGGCTGCAATGTGGGTGATCGTTACACTGAGGATGATTGGCAAGCACTCCCCATGCATCACACAGGAGGGAGATTCCACGATGATTGTCACTAAAATCTTTGTCTTTCTCACTCTTCCAGGCATGCTCATTGAGGTATCCGTGAAGCTTTGAGGCACCCATCACACTCCCAACTGGTCTAGAGCAAGAGCGTCCGTCTTTCCAAGAGACTTATCCTCCATATTTGTAAGTTTCTGCAGGAGAGCCATCAGCTTGGGGTTCCCTGCGTACTGTGATTTCATTCACCGCTTTTTTTTTCAGTTTGAACCCTGGGCGTGGATCTACAAATGATTTCTGTTTGCCAGCAATGCTTTTGTCGTCTCTTCTAATGTCGACGACTCTCTGGGACTTGATTGAAGTGTTGGCAAGCCTCTGTCATCTCTTCTATGTGGACGACTCTCTGGGAGTTTGTTGAAGTCCTGGCAATGCTTCTGTCATCTCTTCTAATGTGGACGACTCTCTGGGAGTTTGGTGAAGTGCTCTCGCCGTCGTGCAGGTGCGTTAGTCTTCTTTGTCGGGATTACAGACTGGTCAGCGGAGCGAATGGGAGTTCAATTAGGTATCCTCGAGCAGCACGCGTTCGAAACTTATCGTAGAACGTGTTCATGTTGTTTGCAAGAGTCTTCAGCTTGTAAATCTTCGGGCCTCTGTTACCACCATCGATTCTCAAACAGATTGGAATTTTGCAATCGGAACTGCTTTGGCTTGCTGGTAGTCTTTATTCTTCCAGGTCTTGTCACTGAGAGGGTCTCTGTGGCTGTGATGAATGTTGTCGTTGTTTCTGATCTTCTGATTAGTTACATTGACTCAGTCCCTGTGTGTCCACTGCGCCAAACCCAAGATATACGCCACAGCACTGCGAACGGGCTTTCTGAAGTACTTCCATTTTTCTCCTGCTTTGTCCTTACAGGTTCACTCCTCGACAGGATCGATCTTTTCTCGTAATAACATGTTCTACTTCTTCAGAGACATTCCTCCTGCTGATTTCTTCCTTTAAACTGAATGTTCATTTGCAAATTCTGCAGCATCAAATGGCAAGACAGAATGTCCAGCCTACAGGTCCTGAAGAAGTGTGGCTCACCCAGCATTGAGTGTCTACTCATCAAAAGCCAGCTCCGATGGACAGGACACGTAGCCCGTAAGGAGGACAGCAGAATTCCAAAGATGCTGCTCTACAGACAACTGAAGGAAGGACAACGTGACCAAGGAAGGCCTCTCAAGAAATATAAAGACATCTTGAAGACCAACCTCTGAAGCTGCAACATTGACACTGCTTCCTGGGAAGATGTCACTCATGACAAAACACAATGGAAGCTACAGTGTACCCTGGGCACAAAGACATTCGAGCGCAACAGAGCAGCCGCCATCCAGGAAAGGAGGAATCGGTGAAGACGAGGCCCATCCTTGCAGGACTCTATTCCATACAGCGTCTGTGGAAGACTTTGTACCTCAAGAATCGGTCTTCATTCCCACAGGAGGACCCACATCAACAGATGACCTGCCTGCCTACTCATCCGTCGGACACGACGGGAGAATCCATCATCATCATCTGGCTCCAGAGCAGGTGGCGATGCCATATACATTAGCTCTTCTCATACAGCATGTGATGTGCACACCACCTTTTCTTCTCTGGTGAACGATGATAACAGTCCGGCTTGGTCCACTGCTTCGAGCGAAAATGCATCCAGTTATCTTTTTTTTTTGACTTGCCTGCTTGCAGTAAGACATTGGTGATTGAGATTTCATGAGAACTCAGCGAGTCAACAGCATCACTTATATGACTTCAGCAAGACTCTCCTCTGAATAAGCCAAAGATCTGTCTCTGCGTTGATGTGTCTGCTACTCTCGCAAAACGTCTGGCCATCGAGTTATGAGTCATTCTCAGAGAAATACTTGTTTTGCCTGCTGATGATTTGTGCGCACTACGTTTTAATGCGATTTTGAACACGTTGAGTACAGGTATGTTCCCTACTTTCACAGAACGCTCACACAATTCATGTTGTGAATAGCTCGGCCGACAGCAAAGGCTGCATCACAGCTGTAAAGCACACACACACACACACACACACACACACACACACACACACACACACACAAACAAACAACACACACACACACACACACACACACACACACACACACACACACACACACACACACACACGTCCATCTGAAACAAACAGGCTTAAAACACATCATTTTAACTGAGGCCTTTCACAAGATGTTCTGTCTAATTCAACGCCCATTTTGCGCTGAAGTGAATAAAGATAAGTGATTGTTCGTTCATTTTCGTTGTCCACAGTGTTTTGTATCTGCCTGAAGAAGACCTAAGAGGTCGAAACGCGTCGTCGTGTTTTGTTCTGTGATTCGTTTGTCAACGTTTTCCTGGCGGTTCGCTATTAATTACATTCAAAATTCAGTAAAGTATTTAGACAACATCGATTATGTAGCTTGAAAGAGTCCTGATTTATGTGAGAGTCCGACTTCTAAACGGCCCCTTACACTTGACCTCGCCTCGGAAATTTGCAAGCTTCTAATTGTTAAATGTAACTAAGCTGAAATGTAAAATAAACATAACTAATTGGTCAGCGTGTTTGAAATGTTTTGCTTTATTCAAGACAACTAATCTATGTTTTTGCTTTCCAACTTAGATATTTAAGGATATTGTGAAAATATACCTTCAAACTTTAAGATCAGGTAGCCAAAATGGTTAATACTATGCAAGCCACACTTAGCAACTCTAAATGCTAAAGTAGAAATAGTAAACAACTGCAGGCACAAATGGAAATCGTTGTCAGCAAACGCACCCTGAACTGTAAACAACCTGAAAACCGAACAACACGTGCAGCCAATCCGC
>JADBJO010001805.1:249128-269128 GCA_016801955.1 Conus betulinus | reverse complement strand
TGTTTGAGTGAGTGTGTATGTGTGTGCGTGTGTGTGTGTGTGTGTGTGTGTGTGTGTGTGTGTGTGTGTGTGTGTGTTGTGTGTGCATGCATGATGTGTGTGCGTGCGTGTGTGTGTGTGTCTGTGTGTGTGACTGTAATGTTGCCAAGCAGCATGTGTGCATGCTTGTGTTTGCACACACGTGCACGCATGATCTGCATGCGTCTTTAAACATTAGAATATGTGTGTTCAAAGCGTTACCTTTCATGCCTGAGACAGACAGACAGACAGACAGACAGACAACAGACAGACAGACATACAGACAGACAGACAGACAGACAGACAGAGACAAGTGATATGTTTATACGCGTGCACATACGTCTCAGTGTGGCGCTGAGTGTCTGTTCATCTATGTTTGCATACATAATATGCTCTCTTGCGTGAATGCAAATGTTGGCGCGCGCGTGTGCGTCTGTGTGTGAATCCGTGAATCCGATTCAGATCCAATGGTATTGAAATCCGTAGATTGAGTTCGTCATGTACGGAACAGCATATAATCCACAATGAAGATGGAGTGCAACATCCACGTTTTACGCACTAGTTGTCACAAGCGTAGTTTACGTCTACGCAAGACAACGTAGCAAGCCGTACACACTGGAAAGCGAAGGAGTCGTAAAGGATATCCAAAGTCATTAAAATACAACTTATGCTTGTCAAGGCATCGTGATGTTTGGACACATGAAGGATTGTATCCAACCTTTGGCAGTCCATCTGTCATATCTTCGAACTCATATGATAGTATATCAATGTTATTGTCGACCGTATTTGTGTAAAGAAAAAAAAAAAGCTTTCTATTTAACTGCGATGTGCCTGATTCGCTTGCATGACGGGAAAGAAGGACGGAACTTGTTCCAGCTTCACTTGGGAAATGCGCGCTGCGCTTTCTTGTCGACAAAGAATTTAGCTCTTCATCAGAGATCTAGTCTATTTAATTCTATTCATCTATGTGTGTATACATAATAAGCTCTCGCGCCACAGCTCGGCACGCTACAGCCCCAAGGCATCAACATCCAACAGGAACACAGAGGTGCATGCCCGCTACTTCAACATCAGTCGGTTATATCTTCCAGCAACACTCACACACACATAATACACATACATACACACCACCACCATATCCCCCAACACACCCACTTCACATAGAGGTTGCAGCCACCTCCATGTATTTCATTTTATTTCATTTTTTTGATTAATATATATATATATATATATATATATATATATATATATATATATATATATATATATATATATGTATGTACATATATATATATATATATATTTTTTTTATTTATTTACTTTATTTATTCCATTTTTTAAAATTATTTTCGGTATTTATATATGTATATATTTGTTAATTTTTTCCTCTCCCATGATGCCCTGCTGGGTGACCCCGTTTCCGTCTGGCGGCCATTTTGACCATGACTAGATAAGTGTCTCTCTTTTTTTTTTTTTCTTCTTCATGTTCACAGTCCTAAATGTTATTTGCTTTCGCCTGAAGAAAGACCCAAGAGGTCGACATGCATTGCTTCTTGTCCTGTACTTTGTTGTCTGTGTCCTTGGCGGTAACTAGCCCCCTCTCTTTCTGGGTTTTGCTTAATTCTATTCATTATCAGAATGAAGTTTAGTATTTGGTGACACTGTATAGAAAAGCGCTCTGCGTAAAATGAAAGCGTGTATGAATGATTTACGTTCGTGTTTTTACGCCTACAAAGTTAAAATTCAGCTTTGTTCATTTTCTTTCCTCCATACTCACAGGCCTGCAACACTTAAACCAGGTTAGATTAACTGACATTAATCACCTCAGAAAAATAATTTGCATAAATTTAGATACATGATCAGAATAAACAATTTTTACTGAATAACACTTCTCAAAACGTACTTCCTAGCGTTTCTTCCGATGAGGTCGGAACAAATTAACATACATGCCAGTTCCGCTAGTAAGGTAGGAGAATCACAAAATCACGATTATCACAATCTCTTACCTTGCATTTGTGAGTGAACGATATTGTTTCTCCGGTGCGAAAGAAGTTATTTGAAACAAGGTGTTGTCAAAAACGAAATAGATAGCTTGAGTATTGATCTCACCGAGCCGAAGTAAGTGCCGTAATGTAGGATTTTGCACTGTGCGAAAGACACCGTTTGAAACAAGATGTTAGCAGGGACAATGATGATCACATTAATCTGTGAGCCCAGACGTAGGATAAAAAAAGGACATGCTGATTGTTGTGATTTAAATTACGAAACTCACACACCTGCTAATGTGTAAAGATGATTTCTGGAAACACACAGTGAAACAAATGTATTTAGAGAGAGAGAGAGAGAGAGAGAGAGAGAGAGAGAGAGAGAGAGAGAGAGAGACCGAGAAAGTCAAATACATTCCTGTAAGAAGCTGGAATATTGGGCAGCAAGCTTGGACAGTATGTACACTTGTACAATGCTGACTTCGTATTGTCCAATCATTTGCATATGACCTACTTTTCTTATCCAATCAGAGACTGTGCTTTTCGAGGTATTGTCCGCAACCTGAAAAAAAAACTGAGTAAATTAGAATCCAGTCATAATGTTTATCCGGTTTTTTTTTAAGCAAATGCTATGCTTTCGACTGTATTTGGAGATAACACTGGGCATTTTTCGGTAAAGTTAAGGAACGAGCAAACATATTGGATTTTCCAAAATAAGGAGTTGTGCCATAAAGTATGGCACGTTGGCGCTCATTGCCACAGTGTCTAGCAATCCATTGTGGACACAAACATCACTGTAGTTACGCTTGACAAACTATTTTGCAGACGGTTACAGCTCCAAGCTGAACAAGAACAATTTGCTGTGCGAATTATGTATTTGTGTCCATTGTTTGACGTAAACGTTCCAGTCATACATCTTGCTTAACAGCAAACAAAAATGAGACTTTCAACTTCCAAAGTTTGCTATTTCAAATACGGATTTGCTGGGGAAAAAAGTCTGTCTTCTGATTTCATTGTTTAGGGGCGGGGAAGGGCGGGGGGGTTCCGTTTCCATCCTCTTCATGCAGTTCTTCAATTCTGCTGATTGGGGTGAAGAATGGAAATCAACGATCACAATTTCAGCATATTGTGTTCTACCCAGGTAATGAAGGAAAAATCGAAAGAGATGCTGTCTAATGGCATGAAAAGGTCTACAAGAGCGACAAAACTTTCTTTGTTCGCCCGATTTCCCAAGACAGTTTTGATGTGCGAAACACCAACACCAAATCTGAAAACTTATCCCACATATGAAATATTTAATGCATGCATGCATAACGAATGAGCGTTCTGTCATGCCCATGACGGAGACGTGTGTAAGCGTATATATGTCTGTGTAAGTAGTGAACCTCATAGATTTCATAAGTGTCCAGTCCAAGCTCTATTGTGCTACAGATAAGCTCTCACACGTGGTGGCATTCTTGAAGAAAAGTGCGTAAGAGTTTGCAATGGATGACACAGAATGTGTGAGCTATCCGCCTCAAAATGCCACGGGAAACGACTGAATGAAGCGCCAGCTGGCAGCTCTTCAGTAAGCACTACCCAGGTAGGCAGCCCGTTGTGTAAACGAGTGTGGATTGTAAAGCGCTAAGAGCTTGGTCTTTAGCCGAGAATAGGCGCTGTATAAGTATCCATTATAATAAAGAAAATAATGATAATAATGTAACGATAATAAATGAGATCAAGATACGATACATAGTATGTGTGCGCGCGCACGCGCGCGCGCGCGCGCGTGTGTGTTTGTGTATCTGTGTGTGTGTTTGTCTCTGTGTTTGAGTGTGTAAGTGTGTGTGTGTTTGTGTATGCGTGGGTGCGCGCGCGTATGTGTGTGTGTGTGTGTGTGTGTGTGAGTGTGTGTGTGTGTGTGTGTGTGTGTGTGTGTGTGTGTGTGTGTGTGTGTGTGTGTGTGTGTGTGTGTGTGCGTGCGTGCTGGAAGGGAGATTGTGCGCGTGTGTGCTGAGAGAGAGTGTATGTGTGTCGGGGACAGGGAAGGGCGGTGGGGGAGGGGGGGGGGGGGGGGGGGCACAGGCACAGCATGAATGACAAAGTATATGTGGTGTGACGAATGGTCACTTTTGAATGTGTGTTATAAAGTTGAACTTTTTTGAGGGGGGGAGGGAGGGGGATAGTCTATTTTCAAATGACTTACGGTATTGAAAAAATCAGAAAAAGGGCTAGTGCCATGAAGCATGGCATATTGGCGCTCACTCTCTTACAGTGTTGCTTTGTTTGTTCGTTTGTTTTTTTTTTTTCTTTTTCATAGTTGTGAACTTGCGGATTTTGTGTCTACAATGTACCATTAATTTCATTCATTCAATTTCATCTTTAACACGCCTGTTGTAAAGTGTGGTGAGCCTGCTCAGATAGTGGGAACGGTGCTATGTATATATATTTATATATATATATATATTTTTTTTTTTTTTTTTTTTTTTGGGGGGGGGGGGGGGGCTCCATTCTCCTGTTTTTTTTTTTCCCCACTTGTTTCTGTTTCGCTGACACTCCCTCACCAGGCCGACCTGTGTGTTCTGTTGACTGATGGACATCCGAATGTATAAGTTTTTGTTGGTTTATTTGTTTTTTTTTTTTGTTTGCTTGTTTGCTTCTGTCGTTTGACACACACAGCATTTGGGTTTATTTCTGTTCTAATCTTTGGTGCACTGGCACTTTCATCCCGTTTGTATGTGACGAAAGACATACAGATATTTCTTTATTTAATTATTTATCTATGCATATACAACACACTCACACATATAAGAAAAAAAATAAATAAAAAGAAAGGACGGCTATTAAAAAGCTTCAGTGTGACAAATCAACTGTACGTAAGTGTGGCGGAAATGTGGAACGTAGTTATAAATGAATGTGACTATACATCAAATCCCACCATCGTTCCCATGGTTCTAGACCTTCCCAGTAGTCATCCCTGGAGAAAACAGAAGACGGCAAAGAATGCCAGGACGACGCTAGGAAAGATGCCTCAGCCCTTTCATACTTCGAGTCATACTTGAAGGGAAGAGAACAGGTTCGTTCTCTTTTTTTTTTTTTAATTTTTCCTTTGATTGAGTCAAAGCCATATCCTTATACGTGGAGTTCTCCAGGGTCTAGTTCAGACCCAAGTTGTTTACTGTTTACATGCATCTACTTCCAGGCATAGTTGACTTCCACTCAGTCTGGCTTTGATCTTCTGTGCCTGTGGTGTTCTGTGTCTTTGATGTTGATGTTCCGTTTGATGTTGATGTGTCCGTGATGTTCTGTGTCTACCATCTTGGGAATGAGGCAAAATAAGATATAAGAGAGATAGCTATGTAAACGTTTCATGCAATTAGACAATATCTCTTTCGTTTTCGTACAAGACAGTTTGCTGTAATGGTAGTCATAGAGAACACTATCATAATAATAACAATAGCAATAACGATGATGATGATGATGATGATGATGATGATGATGATGATGACGATGACGATGATGATGATGATGATGATGATGATGATATAGGTGGAAAAAAAAGGGAGTAAGAAGCTACAAGTACAATTGAAAGAGAGAAAAAAGGGATGGGGGAGAAAGGAAATACAGAAAGAAATACATATCTAAATATATTTGAAAAGAAATCAGAGTAAAAAAAAAGTGTGGGGTGAATAGATACGTAAATAAAAAGAGATCAAGAAAACGACAACGACAAAGGAAGAAGAGAAGAGAGAATAGCTGCTGCATATACATGGTCAACAGTGATTAGTATGGTAGTGTGCCTGTGGAGCCAGTGCTGCAGGGGTGGAATGTACACGATATCTTTTATGCTGATGCCAAGTGGGCTGAGGGTTCCAAGTCTGGCAATGAGATGAGATTCCAGCATGGAGCGCTCAAAGTTGTTACTCTGTGATTGCCAAAGCGCGTGGACTTTGATGACATAGTTGATGTTGTGTTAGGGATGGTTGAAGTCCATAGTGACTGCTTTGAGTTGGTGATAGCGGATGTCGGCCAGGCGTTCAGAAACACACCCTAGCTGCGTCCTCTAGCTTGGCTTGCAGCTGATCATTGATGGCGTTCCTAGTTTCTTCATCATGGTCATTTGTTGGAGCAAGTGCTGAATGATCGTGCTATTGATGTGTTTCCTTCGCATTCCAATTGATTGGAGTCTGCAGGTTGCAAATTTCCACACTATCAAAGGTTTGCCTATGTGCTTCATAGAATAATGGCTGCTCCTCCTTGGTGTAGATCATAACCCCTTTCTCAGTACAGCACAGTCTCTATACCTTGGTTTGCGCCTCCCTGAACCTATCCCTCAGTTCTCGCTGATTCCAGATGTGCACATGGTAACATTTCATTTTTAAATAAGCTTGAGCCAGTTTTTCCATTACATACACTGTTCGCCCATTCCAGAGTCCAATCCGAGTCTTACATTTGAGGTTCAAGACTTCAATCTTCCTGTCGGTAACTTTTCTACTCGTTTTAATTCCTATCATTTATTCAGACTCTTTTGTGACGACTTTGATTCGTATCGTAAGTGTTGGTATCAGTTGATGCTTTTTCTGCAGCACAGTTTGTTTGTTTGTTTGTTTGTTTGTTTGTTTTGACAGGAACGAGTTGTTCGCCCTGTACCAATCTCTCATTTGCAAGAAACCAAGCATTGTGCTGCTCCATCCAGTCCTCACTGTTCTACCTAGCCAGCTTGGATGACCCGACCAGGACACTAATTTCCCAGCAGTGTAGCTCTAGGTGTCACTGAGGCATGTAAGCTCCTCGACCATAACAGTGCGCGATCCTTCAAGAGCCTGTTCAACAAGTGGTCTGTGACGAGTTCTAAGTGGCGGCGATGACATGCCGCATCCTGAGAATTACGTTTTGAAAAAAAAAAACTTAGGATGATGAACTTGACCTCAAGTAATCCATCTTCTGACCAGTGACATAAACGACTTTTAAAAGAAGTGTGAAGTGAACTATCCCAAGAGACGTTGGAAATGTGCCCGTTTCAAAGTTGTAAGCTGATTGCAGCAGCTTTAATTGAAAATGTAACCATTTCTGCCTGCGGTCATCTCACTTTGAAATGGAGTCGTATTTGTCCACTGCGTTGCCACAACAATTGCCCAGTGTTAACGTACCTGGGTTTTCTTTGAGGATAGAAGACAGATGCTATGGGTCACTGGTGAGGCTGAACATTGCGGCAGCTTGTCTTGTCCCATACCCCTGGTCATACCAGCACAGACTGTCAGGTGTCTCAACAGGCCAGCTGTGCTGTCTTGTCCCGTACCCCTGGTCATACCAGCACAGACTGTCAGGTGTCTCAACAGGCCAGCTGTGCTGTCTTTGCCATGTCCCTGGTCATACCAGCACAGACTGTCAGGTGTCTCAACAGGCCAGCTGTGCTGTCTTTGCCATGCCCCTGGTCATACCAGCACAGACTGTCAGGTGTGTCGGCAGGCCAGCTGTGCTGTCTTTGCCATAGCTCTGGTCATACCAGCATAGACTGTCAGGTGTCGGCAGGCCAGCTGTGCTGTCTTTGCCATAGCTCTGGTCATACCAGCACAGACTGTCAGGTGTAGCGGCAGGCCAGCTGTGCTATCTTTATGGTCAAGGCTGTAGAGTTCAGCATCGTGGTGTGTTTCTTTCCTTTTTCATGTAGTCAGGATGAGTGGTTTTGCGCGTGCGCATACTCACGCACACACGCATGCACGCACTCACGCACGAACGCACGGCACGCATGCACGCGCGTGCGCGCTCACACACGCGCGCGCGCGCACGCACGCACGCAAGTATGTGCACGCGCGTGCGCACACACGCACACGCATTCATACACACACACACACACACACACACACACACACACACACACACACACATGCACGCACACACACACACACGTGCGCGCGCGCGCGCACGCACACACGCACGCACGCACGCACACACACAGACACGCATACACACAATGCTTTCCATTCGGCAACTTACAGATACAGTTTAAAAGAAATACACCTAGATTAGTGAATGCGCGCATCCCTGTGCTTGGAGTCATGTACGCTAAGTATATGCCACTGGATTTCAAATCGGGAGTTCTACAACTGGTGAAGAAAAGAGACGCCGATGTATCGTTCTGTACAAAATGACTCGAACGACTGTTGTCCTCTCGCCTCTGATTGAAGTGCGAGACGACCTGACCACCACATCAGTAACTTTGGAGAGTAAAATGTCCTGGCGTGCAAACCATTTCATGCTTTAGAATGAGGTCTTTGGTGAACGTAGACCATAGCAATACCAGTGACAAAAAATGACGAAGATTATCAAAGAGTTGTAAAGTGACAAGGTCACAGCAATAACACGATCGCAGGGCGGTATGATGACACCTTAATCATATACATACGCCTGCTTTTAATGGTCCTTTACTTTTCCATTGTTCATCGGACAGTCTTGAATATTCTATGTTTGACTGGCGACTTGCGTATTAAGAAGTCTAGGAGTGATTTACCAGCTTTGAAAATATAGAGATCGGAAATGGTCCTTTGCGAATGGTCACCAGCCTCAGTACCAGTTTGACCATCAGTTTGCGAAGGTTTTGAAAGGAAAATTTGATGCTAAATACGGGCAGTGGCGGGAAATTTATAATGGTAATCAACGCAAACAAAGAGAAATACAATTTAGTGCAAGACGCAAAAATATGCAACATTGTCTCCCCTAGGTTCTTTTTTTTCAATCTCTTATCAAAACACCCGACATAATTCCAGCTGCAGGAATATAAAACACTAATGTTCAAGTGCTGGGTAAGGAAAAAAAGAGATACACCCAAAGGTGCGAGCAGGACCCAGAGAAGTACCGCCGTCAACTGCCGAACAAACCAGCTGTGAGCAATCCTGCACCACCCTTGGAGGCCTGCGCTGTGTTCACATAGGGTGCAGGTACGCGCAGGGCATTCCATTAACACATCACGGGACGTAACTGCTCCCTGGCAAAATGCCATTGTGTAACAGCCACAGGATGTGACACGACAGAACCTCCACGGAAGCGTTCCTATGGTCGCACCAGTCATTTCATGACTGCAGAGCCCATGGACATTCCCGTGCTGGGTGAGGACACTCAGGAGGAGGAGAACCTGGACACGACCAATCTCTATTTGGTCAGCGGCCGGGCTGAAGGCCAAACTCCCTTCTGTGAGTCCCAAGACTGTTTGTGCTTCACAGTCAGATGTCTACAAATGCTGAAATCGTAAAGCTACGCCATTGCCATTCCATCGCTGAGACTGTGGTGGAAGAATAGAACTTTTTGAGACAGATGCTGGGTACTTTGACATTCAAACACGAGAAAACAGGTCTCTTTTTTAGACACAATCTGTCTGCCATGAATGTGGAAATCGTTGCTCTGCCAACACTTTGCAGACTGCAGACATTCATCAGTTTTACACAGGAAAAAAACTTTTTTTTTTTTTTTTTGCTTTTTTTTTTGTAGAGTGGCTCTCAGGCAGTTCCATTATTTAAATACCTCAATGTGTAAGATGTGGATCAGAGCACTATTGGCAGTCTCCAGGTCGATGGTTTACCACGTCGTTTGTATTTCTAACAGCAGTCGGTCCACTTAATTGCCCCTTGTCAAGCGAACCAGTCCAGGTTCCAGCGGACTTACGTATGACAAATTGACTAGATCTGCAAACCTCAGACCAAAAACAAAGGGAGTTAAAGGTTAAAGGTCCCATAGCCTATCGGCCGTATAGGCAGTGAACTGTCACAGGATTATCGTAACCAGAGCACAGCGTGTTGGTAAGCAGACCCCAACCCTCTCCTTCCGTCGCCTTTAACCTGCCCTGACCTGAATCAGGTTCCCATTTGCTGCTGGGTGGACAGAGAGGGTTTTCAAGCTGAAAAAAAAAATCTGACTTCACAGTTGTCAGCTCCATAGGCAAACGTTCTAACCTTTAGCTAGGAACCCCTCTCGCCGGCCTAAAATAGCACGACGCTCTGAAACAGCTAGGAACCTCCCTCGCCGGCCTAAAATAGCACGACGCTCTGAAACAGCTAGGAACCCTTCTCGCCGGCCTAAATAGCACGACGCTCTGAAACAGCTAGGAACCCTTCTCGCCGGCCTAAAATAGCACGACGCTCTGAAACAGCTAGGAACCTCCCTCGCTGGCCTAAAATAGCACGACGCTCTGAAACAGCTAGGAACCTCCCTCGCTGGCCTAAAATAGCACGACGCTCTGAAACAGCTAGGAACCTCCCTCGCTGGCCTAAAATAGCACGACGCTCTGAACAGCTAGGAACCTCCCTCGCTGGCCTAAAATAGCACGACGCTCTGAAACAGCTAGGAACCCTTCTCGCCGGCCTAAAATAGCACGACGCTCTGAAACAGCTAGGAACCCTTCTCGCTGGCCTAAAATAGCACGACGCTCTGAAACAGCTAGGAACCTCCCTCGCTGGCCTAAAATAGCACGACGCTCTGAAACAGCTAGGAACCTCCCTCGCTGGCCTAAAATAGCACGACGCTCTGAAACAGCTAGGAACCCTTCTCGCCGGCCTAAAATAGCACGACGCTCTGAAACAGCTAGGAACCTCCCTCGCCGGCCTAAAATAGCACGACGCTCTGAAACCAGAGGGCAAAAGGCAACTGCTCTCTTAGAAAAAAAAGAAACTTGAAACAAGGCAAGAAGACGCAAACAAGAAACAAGAAGCAAGACACTTTTGGTCTTTGTTTACTTGTTTGTGTTCTGATGACCTTGTTTTTGCATTTTGCAGAAGTTGAATTGGCACCGTAAACAGCGTTCGTTTGGAGTGACTAACAAGTAATTGTCTTAATATGGGGATAGACATTATATTTCCTGTTTACATTTTGTTGGCTTAACGCAATGCCCCACTTTAAAAGTAGATTCCATTTATTCAATGTCTTCTGCTCGAAACAAGAGACAAGAAATATGGAACATACATGGAGCTGTCATTTGTATTGAGCTTTTTGACAATAGGCATGTCTGTTCAACTTTTCCCAGAACTAAGACATACCCTTAACACGCAGAAAATAAGCATTGCATCATCTTAGCCGAAACTGCAAACCAAAGACATTAGACTGATTAAGAAAGTGAAGTGGGGACAGGCTGAGTCACAGTCACAGACCAGAATGTGACTATTTGGAAATCTTATCATTATTATGAATACTTATATAGCCCCTATCCTTGGCTAGTGCCGACTGAAGAACTGCCAGCTGGCGCTTCATTCAGTCGTTTTCCCGTGTCATCTAATCAATATTGTTCAATATCATTCACGCAGTTTCCTTACTTTCTTTTATTCTTTCCATTTCTCACGCAGGGTGCATGCTATGTGTAACGTGTCATCCATACCAACGGGCCAAAATGGCGTTCTCTTCCGAAAGTTGGTGATGGGATTTGACGTGTGTGCAAAATGTTATGCGTGCGTTCACACACGGAACCTCGGTTTATAGTCTCATTGGAAGGACCGTGGATCCAAAGTAGGTATCCCCCTCTGTTGTTTATGTCCTCGTTTAAATAGTTTCAGGGGTGTGGACTGTGAAACTAAAGCAAATAACAGCTGAAAATGCCGATGAAAGTGATAAGCAAATTTGCAAATGAACTGAGCAAGCTTTGATGTGGCTGAAACGACTGCATGCCATCACATTGTTATTTGAGACACAGAAGATTGACGGTGCCTACTTCGACAACTGCCTGTGTACAGGATGGAATCTTTGCTTTACTGTTGCCTTAATGCAGCATTTCTGCATGGGCATCCTGTCATTCTACCATTTCACACTGAGAATAGAGACTGAAACCATACAATGGAAATGTTGTAAAAACATGATTCAAGTGAACTTGTTCGAATTTGAAGAAGTGTTCCTCAAAAGGTTGGGAAACGTTTGGGCGGAATAATAATGTTGAGTCGGTGATGAGAGTCTTGCTATCATGGTCACGTGACACACTAAAACAAGAGAAATGTGATGGAGCATATCCAGAATAGTCCACTACCAAAGTTTTTAAAAAAAATCCGTCGATAAACACGTTTAGTCACGGTAACATTTTCAAGAGGAAGAATTTTTACCGTTATGATGTGTCCGTTTGATAGTTTGTTGATTGAATATGGTCAACGTCTCATTGTTGTTCTTGTACTTTGTTTAATTATTGATTTCTACCTATCCAAATAATTCCATAGTTCAGGTTATGCACTATAGATACTATCATGCGGCTCTCTCTCTCTCTCTCTCTCTCTCTCTCTCTCTCTCTCTCTCTCTCTCTCACACACACACACACACACACACACACACACACACACACACACACACTAACAAACACGCACACACACACACACGCACACACACACGCACACACGCACACACACACGCACTCACGCACACGCACACACACACACACACACACACACACACACACACACACCTGTTCATACACACACTTTACTAGAGGTCAAAAACATTTCGTTAATTTAGTTCAATAAACCGAATGTTCTAGATACTTCTTCAAGCTTATGCTAACTGAAAGAATAAAATAATTTACGAATTTGAAAAAAAAAAAACACTGCTTTAAACATAGCTTAAAGTGTGATTATTTTCATACTGAGCTAGAACAATGAGGAAGACTTACTGTGCAAAATAAAATATTTTCACACATTATAATACAAGTGTTCGTTTAAACACCTGTTGACAGACAACGTCAACAATGAAGAGCTGTGACAAAAGAGCAGACCACACAGAGAGCACACAGATGCCAGGGAGGAAGCTGACTGGGTTGGACACATCCTTGAGAAGCAAGCATCCAACACGACCAGTCAGATTCTGACCTGAACCCCTCAAGCGAGGATGAAGAGGGGACAACCACAAACAGCTGTAGTCGAGACACTGAGGCAGAGCTGAGGAAGAGAGGGGAGCCAATGAGACAGAAGTAGGGAGCATAATTCAGAGGAGAGTTCAGAGTTGAGTCTACTGCTCAGGTGTGGCCAAGAGCCTTGGGGAACGTTTGAGACGACGAAAACAGAGCAAATAGTTCAGAGGAGAGTTCAGAATCGAGCCAATGGCTTAGTTGTTGGCAACAGCCTTGGGGAACCAGGGAGACGAAAGCAGGGAGGAAAGTTTAGAGAATAGTTCTGGATTCCATCAACTGCTCAGTTGTCGTCAATAGCCTAAGGGAACCAATGAGACGAAAGCATAGAGAATAGTTCAAAGGATAGTTCAGAATGCTACCTTGTGACCAGTTGTCGTAGATATCTTAGGGGGTGGAGTGGGGTGGGGGATAATGAAATGAAAGCAGAGAGGATAGTTCAGAAGATAATTTGGAATTGAGCCTACTACCCCGTTGTCGTAGATACCTCAGGGGATACTAATGAGATGAAAGCAGAGGATAGTTCAGAGGATAGTTCAACGTAGTCTACTGCCTTGTGGTCAAAGGGAACCATGAAGTCAAAAACGGAGAATAGTTCTGAGGACAGTTCAAAATCGAACCTACTGCTCAGTTGACGTCAATAGTTTGGGGGAACCAATGAGACGAAAGCAGAGCGGATAGTTCAGATGATATAGTTTAGAATTCTGTCTACTGCTCAGTTATCGTCCATAGCGTCAGGGAACCAATCATACGAAAGCAGAGAGGATAGTTCAGACAGTTTAGAAATTAGCTTACGGCCAGTTGTCCTTGATAGTCCCTGCTCCCTTGGGGATCAACAGGGGTGAGCGATAATTGGTAAGTATGATGAAGGGGGTGCAACGGGTCAGAGAGGCCCAGGATAATGAAATGTGGGGTAATGGACATCTTTCTTAGTGACCAGTTACGACAGTTTATCAGTGATTGGAAATCCATGTGTCACCAGCTCACGACTGTGGTGACCAAGATCAGGTGAGCCTGTTATTCGTCTGTGACTACATCTGTATGTATGTACACACACACACACACACACACACACACACACACACACACACACACACACACACACACATGTATATATATATATATATATATATATATATATATGTGTGTGTGTGTGTGTGTGTGTGTGTGTGTGTGTGTGTGTGTGTGTGTATGTTGGGAGAGAGAGAGAGAGAGAGAGAGAGAGAGAGAGAGAGAGAGAGAGAGAGAATATTCAAAACAATGGTATAGCAGTGAGTGATATGGGATTCCTATACAATGATCAATGTTTTTACTTGTGTCGTTACATCCCGAAAGCGAAATTTCAAGGACTAAGTACTGTCTGGTTTGTTTGCGTCTTGTTCTTGTCTATAAACGTTTTTCCATTGTCCCAATAATGTCTAGCGAAACAATGAAAATAAACTGCCTGAATCTTTTAAAGTTTTTAGAATTGTAACGAACGACAGTGGGCACAAGAAGTTCAGCACAGAGCATCCTTTATGGAGTAGCCGTGTAAATTCCAGCGCTCACTTGGAAACAGCTGGTACTGTGAATAGGCTATTGTGGTCGCCCTCCTGTCTAAAACGGCTAGTTATTCCGCAGGTGTCTGTAGTGCTGTGAATTGTTTAATGAAGTAAGGAAGTATTGTTACACTATAACTTTATAATGATTGCGTTTCAACTTCGTTATGTTTTGAATTATAATGATTCTGTTTGACGTTCGTCTTGTGTCGATGTCGTGGTGTCTGTCTGTCATGCCTAAAAAGAGCGTGGGTACTTTTTCTCAAATTCCAAGCTGTTTTCCCTCGATTTTCGTAGAAAAGAAAAACACTGGACGTTGTATTGTTTATGAGGGAGAGACGAAAATACTTCAAGAAAAAAAAAACATTGAAATAGAGCGTTGTGTCCATTCCCCCCCCCCCCCCCCCCCCCCCCCCCACCCCCTTGACTTCTCCATCATTTAAGTGACCAGTGTGAATAGGTAACAAATAACACAGTTGTCTTTTTTTTCGCATTGGAGATTAACTCTCAAGCTGTGGAGAGACAAGCTAGACGAGTTATTTGTCTGATGCTGGGATGAGTGTGGAACCGAAGATACCATGGCGCTGTCCACTGCAGAAAGGAAAGTAGCTGGGACAGTCAGTTCACTGTAGCACACCACGCCCTTTCCACAGTGTCAGAGGTACTGCAGGGACCACGCCTTTCCACAGTGTCAGAGGTACTGCAGTGGACCACGCCTTTCCACAGTGTCAGAGGTACTGCAGCGGACCACGCCTTTCCACAGTGTCAGAGGCACTGCAGCGGACTACGCCTTTCCACAGTGTCAGAGGCACTGCAGCGGACCACGCCTTTCCACAGTGTCAGAGGTACTGCAGCGGACCACGCCTTTCCACAGTGTCAGAGATTCTGCAGCGGACCACACCTTTTGCAGTGTCAGAGGTACTGCAGTGGACCACGCCTTTCCACAGTGTCAGAGATTCTGCAGCGGACCACGCCTTTCCACAGTGTCAGAGGTACTGCAGCGGACCACGCCTTTCCAGTGTCAGAGGTACTGCAGGGACCACGCCTTTCCAGTGTCAGAGGTACTGCAGCGGACCACACCTTTCAGTGTCAGAGATTCTGCAGCGGACCACGCCTTTCCACAGTGTCAGAGGTACTGCAGGGACCACGCCTTTCCACAGTGTCACAGGTACTGAAGCGGACCACGCCTTTCCACAGTGTCAGAGATTCTGCAGCAGACCACGCCTTTCCACAGTGTCAGAGGTACTGCAGGACCACGCCTTTCCAGTGTCAGAGGTACTGCAGGGACCACACCTTTCCACAGTGTCAGAGTTACTGCAGCGGACCACGCCTTTCCAGTGTCAGAGGTACTGCAGGGACCACGCCTTTCCACAGTGTCAGAGGTACTGCAGCGGACCACGCCTTTCCAGTGTCAGAGTTACTGCAGCGGACCACGCCTTTCCAGTGTCAGAGGTACTGCAGTGGACCACGCCTTTCCACAGTGTCAGAGGTACTGCAGTGGACCACGCCTTTCCAGTGTCAGAGGTACTGCAGCGGACCACGCCTTTCCAGTGTCAGAGGTACTGCAGTGGACCACGCCTTTCCACAGTGTCAGAGGTACTGCAGCGGACCACGCCTTTCCAGTGTCAGAGTTACTGCAGCGGACCCACGCCTTTCCACAGTGTCAGAGGTACCGGGCAAGTGTCTGGAATGGGACACGACGTCTCTCTCAAACATACAAGGAGATGGATGTTTCCACCCAAAATGTCGTTTCCTCGCTTGCTGTTAAGATCGGTGACTTGGTTTCCGTTTGTTGACAGCAAAGGTATGAGAAACATTACTAGATATCACCACAGCAGTCGTCTGGACTAAGTGATCTGCTCCTGAAGAGAAGTTACAAAAGGGAAAAATGGAGGGATTCATGTCTATAGCTGATTTTCGTCCCATATCACCATTTTGGAGAATAGACTTCGTTTTGCATCTCACGTCAAATCAAAGCCAATGTTCGGCGAAATAGCATGTAGCAGACATCTCAAGTGCAGAATTGATTGTTCTACTTCAAACTACTTTTATGTGTAGGACGGATGTTCATACGCTATGTTCAGTTGAATACTGTTATCAATAATGCAAAACTACCTTGAGTCCATAATTAACAGTTCATATATCTTTGTGGAGCACGATGGAATACGATTAAGAACATGTTACAGAAAATGTACGCAATGATGTGTCAAACGTGAAATTAAGGTGATTTATACGTCACTTCAATATTGCGATCGAACGTGTGTAAAAAGGCATCTGCATTATCGCGACATTTCTAAATGTCATCTCTATTGACATATTTAGATATTTTCACATTCATGACTGTGGTTACTTGCTTGATTGTGTCACGGCACGCCTTTCAAATCATTGAGACGTAAGTTATGTCTTGAGGTAGGATCAGGACATACTGTCGAAAATAAACAAAATGCTGTAAACAGTTTGAAATCAGTTGAAACTGGCTGGCACTGAATCCATAAAGTCAGTTTTCCAAATCATAGATGCTGATCTGTTTGAGCAATACAGGCACAACGATGAACGTGTGTATGCTAACGAACAAATTGAAGATCCATTCCATCTTAGTTTCAAAACGTAAAATGAAGAAACAGTCGTTTTTTTTGTTTTTGTTTTGTTTTTTGTTTTTTTTTGTTTTGTTTTGTTTTTGTTTGTTTTTGTTGTTTTGTTGTTTATTTTCCTGAAGAAGACCCAAGAAGTCAACATGCATTGTGTTTTGTCCTGTAATCTGTTGTGTGCATCGGTGACAGTAAATAACCACTTTTCCTTTCAAGGTTTTTTTTTTTCATTATATGTTATCTTACTTTTGAATATTTACACAAAAGGTGTGAGTGAATTTACGTTGTACAAACATTTTAACAAAATGCTATAACTCAAAAAGTTCCTCATGAAGTGCAAAATGTTCAGGGTCAAAGGCTGTAACTTTACAAACTAGAATACTGCAGCTTTACGTTGGTTAAATTCTTACTGAGACTCAAAACTACTGGATTTGTGATATTGTAACATATTATGTTTGAGGCTGTGGTATAGTTCACACGCTGAAGCTACGAATTTCAGAACGTAATTGCTTCTGAATCCGCTCCGAGCTGCAGAATTGTAGACATTTGATAAGAATTGCGAAGAAAACACAGGTGACAACGTGTCTTTCTTTAAACTTGTTAAGCCTTGCCAAATACGCAAAGCGTAAAATTGTGAAAAGTTCTTTATTGAAATCATAAGATCTAGGTAACAGCAAACTTCAGAGAAATTGTGCTTAGAAATATTGTATATATGAGCTTGAACGCCTTGCAAGGCGCCCACTAGTGCGCGCGCACACACACACACACACACACACACACACACACACACACACACACACACACACATACGTACATACACTCACACACTCATACACACACACGCGTGTAGGCAGCTGAGACAGGTTGATAACTGAGTCCCGCTTTGTTTACTTGCGTGAGTCAATGAAATAGCAGTCAGACAAAGTGACTGGGAGGAATGGTTCAATTTTTTTTTTTTTCCCCGAAACATCTTATTCAAGTAACAGGAGAGCTTGCAAATGCGCAGAAAGAGGACAGTGTGCGGAGATTTTCACGCATATATAACAGACATAGCCATGCATGACCTATGTAAATGACAGTGCATAAATATTTTCAATTACGCATTCCATCCCATTCTTTAGACTCTCGCATTTCAGCTCAGGGGAAATACAATTATTCCATAGAGGGAAAAAACTTTCTTTCTTTTTTTAAATTTTGATGATGAAACTGACACTGAAAGACACTTTCATCCCTTTCTCCCAACAGCTCAAAGTGGAGTTACCGACACCAAACATGAAAGAAATTCAGTTTGACCGACTCTCATCACGCCAACCCAAACACCGTTTGGCTTCCTCTCTGAACTTGCTACCGCTCAGTAAATACAGGTAAAAGTTGTAGGAACAAGCTGTGTACCACATCATCTCCGTCACGGTGTCACCCATGTGTATCACAGCGCCGAAATACTCGTCAGCCATCTCAGTGTCCAGGGTCATTTCCGTAAGCATCAAAGATACACACGGGGAGCGTGAGTAGCAGGAATATAGAGGAGGTTAAAATGAGCGTCCGTGTCATCGGATACACTGTAGTCTTTCCTGAGTTGTCGCTTATATTCCCTCTCATTCTCTGGGATATCTTGATGGATGCCACAACTTTTGCGATGAGGATACTGTTCCCGACAAAAAGCAAAAGAAACGGGATCACAGACGCCACAAACATATCCAGTACCGTGTAAATGTAAACAAAAGACTCATACTGCTCTCGAGGCAAACATTCTCCATCTTCAGGCGAGTAAGTGAAAGTAAACAGGAAGTGACCGTTGAACGACACGATGACCAGGCTTATCACAGCGACGATGATCTTGCCTCTCTTCACAGTACACAGCACCCCCACGCGGTGCGGCGCCACCACTGACGTCACTCGCTGATACGTCATCGCGACCAGAAACCAGGCTGAAGTTTGGCCACACGTGTACCACACGAAGTTCGGTACGGTGCAGAGAAGATCGTACTGAAAGAAAGAAGGGGGCCAGGAGAAGAGCGCGTCCACCCACAGCCACAGGACCGTGGTCAGCAGACACTGGTCAGACACGGCCAGAGCGGTGAAGTACTCAGACAGACAGGCCGTGGACTGGGAATTTCTAAGTCTCCGCATCACCGCCACGATCATCACATTGCCGAAAGTTCCAAAGGACATCATCACAAGTGGAAATATATACCACAATGTGTCTGCAATGCTGGTATAACGGCTGCTGAGCCAGAGACTGTTATTGTATTTGTTGCGGTGGACTGGGTCAGGTGGTCCATCATTTCCGACATTACTACTTTGTTGGCGCCAAGACGAAGAGTTGTCTGTGAAGACTTCATTGTTATAATCAACCTTCTGCCTAGCTGTCTGCGACAAACTTGGTAATCTGTCAACAGTTTTTTTAAAACGTGATTTTTTTTTTCTTTTTTTTTTTTTTTACCTTATTTCTGTCATCCCTCCTCCCTTCCCTATGCACATTATCAAAGAATCTTACGCACGAAGATAGGTCAGTGGGGACTTTACCAAGAGGCTCTGTCAGGGTGATTTCCCTTCATTTATCATGGTAAGTTGCGACCATGAAAAGAGTGAAAAAGAGCGCGGCAGTGGGTGGCAACGCTTGCATTACAATTTCTTACCACAGCGCCTATTTGGAGCAGGGATATATAGAGCTTTACCTCTTCTGGTTTGTTAAAAGTGAGGACAAATAACATGTAACACTTAACTGATTTTATTTTCTTTCTGAGTCAAGGAACATAGAAATCCAGACAAGTTGCATAGACTTTAGTCCACAATTCCCAACATCACTCTAACAAAAGCGTTAAGTCTGAGTTGAGGCAAGGATTTGCTAATTCTAGCCATAATTTCTAACATTGAAGTAAGAGATTACCAACATCAGTGTCCAAATAAAGGTTTCTCAAAATGTCTTTTTCCATGAAAGATAGAGCGAGGGGATAGAAGAAGGGATGGGGGAATGGCTAAAATCCGTTTTGCCAACCGAACTAACGATACAAAAATGTTACCATTA
>JADBJO010001805.1:234128-239128 GCA_016801955.1 Conus betulinus | reverse complement strand
TTGACGTGTGTGCAAGATGTTATGCGTGCGTTCACACACGGAACCTTTCTTTAATCTATCTCATTCTTTCCTCAACAGTTCCCTTGTTGTTGTTTTTTTTTTTTTTTTTTCTTTTCTTTTTTTTTTTTTTTTTTTTTTTTTTGGGGGGGTGACATTTCCAGTCTCAAGTCAACAGCTAACACTACACCAGAACCATACGCAATACTTGTCTTCCTCACAGAAAATGACAGGCGTGGCTGACCGCGTCAGCAGGGTTCCAAGTACGGTTCCGAAAGTGTCTTGTCTTCGTCTAAAGTCCTCCAGAGAGAGAGAGAGAGAGAGAGAGAGAGATCTCACGCTGGCTTCACGGCTAAGCAATTATTCGTCAGTCAGGGGGGGGGGGGGGGGGGGGGGGGGCTAGTAGGTAATGTCCTGCGTATGTTGGATGAGAACAGGTACCACTGAACACCACCGAAGTGACTCGGCAGCAGTGCAGTGTCTCCTCCGGGGGGGTGGGGGGGGGGTTGCCGCTTGACGGCTTGCCATTGACTGCTCCCCTGTGGATTGCCTGGTGCCGGGGCTGCAGCAGGCCGGGCAGGGTTGTGAATGTGGATGGGGGTGATGGGAATGAGCGGTGTGGGTGCAATACCGTTGAGGTGGCTCAGAAGATGGGACAGCGAAAAAAAAAAAAAGTCCCTCAGAGGGCCCGTCTTCGCAGACTTGAAGTGGACGCCACGAGCTTCGTTGCTGTGAAATACTAGGACTGGTTTGATGAACACGATCACCTCACCAGGCTCCTTAGTGAGCCTCACCAGACCGATCTCAGTGGCAGCACCTTCAAGAAGCAGGAGCAGGATTACAGCAAGGACAGGCAGCACCTGCAGCAAAAACTCAGGCAGCTGAGGAAAGCAACGGTGGGAAAAGACATTCCACGGGTCTACAAGCTGCAGCTGACCTCAGCGACGTGAAACGTTCCACAACGGTCTCTTGATATGGACTTCGGGCATCTGGTTCAACTCATGTTCCTTCTTCTTACCAGTCTGCTTGGCCAACAAATAAGACCGACGTACTTGAACGCGGCGCAGATCATTTCAGCACACCCACGGAGTAGTGACCTGGTCATCGTCACAACTACCGGAGAAGGAATCGCTTTTAGACCATCTTTCAATGAGAGAGATAAGAGCTTTTAGCACTGAATTAGATCAGCACTGATAAGGCACCTGCTTTAAAGGCATTCCTGCAATACATTTACAAGAACGGAGGTGAGAATAGCTGCAAATAGCTGACGATTCCTGCAGACATTTACAAGAAAGGAGGTGAGAGTAGCTGCAAATAGCTGACGACCTTGTTCAGATCAACAGGGAGGAGGATGCGGCACCGTCAAACTTCAAGGATGCTTCCACAGAACGTATGTGCCCAGAGATGGGGAGATGAAACATCAGGAGTATCAGCCTGCATACGCAGAGAGAAAGAAAGGAATATCGAGGATGACGACCCACCGGCCCACCGATCTGTCGAAGCGACGGGAGATTCCATGAAAATGCAGTCAGACATGACCTGTTTTGTAGCCAGAAACGTCAGTATAAAGATGATGCTTCCTTTCCCCTCTTTAATTTGTTTTCGTTCTGGAGGTATGTGTCTAGTTGGATCTAGGGCCATCACCTTCCCTTCTCTCGTGGAATGGTTTTATTCCCGCCATATTACCTTTGGTGGATGTGAAATGTTAATAGTAAGTTGATGAGAACCTTAAAAAAAAAATGGGGAGGGTGCCGTTTATAGATCTGAGTGGATGATGTATCCCCCTCCCCCCTTCAATCAGAACCTTGCTTGATATGAAAGGTAAATGTGAACTGAATCTAAAGACGCGGGGGGGGGGGGGGGGGGGGGCGTCATTTGTAGGCGTAGATGGGTGATGTATGCCCCCTTCCCCATCAGAACCTTGCTTGATACGAAAGGTAAATGTAAATAGAATCTAAAGATGCGGTGAGGGGGGGGGGGGGGGGGGGTCATTTGTAGGCCTAAAATGGATGATGTATCCCCCCCCCCCCCCCCCCCCCCAATCGGAACCTTGCTTTGTATGCAAGGTAAAACGTGAATAGAATCTAAAGACGCGGGGAGAGTTCGGGCTCATTTGTAGGCCTAGACGGGTGATTTATACCCTACAATCAGACACATAACCACCCCCTGTATGAAGAGTGATGTCCCTTGCTTTATGGACGGGCTGTTGGTGAATTCATCCCCCTGGAGAGACGTCACCATCATCAGACTGGTCAAACCGCTAGAGCTGTACGTTGCTGAGGAACCAGGCGTTCATCCGTCCACAGTCCTTGACCGGTCGTTGGCTGTGCACTCCGACCATCACCTGTCTCCCCATGCCACTGATTCTCTGGTGGTCAGTCACGATGACCTGGCCACCGTCCACCAGCGCTAGGTCCGTGACGTCTGCCAGCGAATCACTGTGTGTGGTCACCTTCAGCGTCACCCCATGACGTCACAGCTCACGAACCATAGCGTCCTTATCGTCACGAGGAGCAGGCAGGATGAAGACATCTGTGTATGGGGCTGGGCTGGGAAAGCGTTGCAATCTCTGTTGGAAATGTTGCGGAAAATATTATAGGTTCGTCGTGAAGTCAAACGTGATTAGCTGTTTAGAATGTCTCGGAAAATACCATTGTTTATAGTAAACTGAAAATAGAATTAAGGATTTAAAAAAAAACATGCTCGAGAAAACACTACATTCATTATGGAGTGAATACAAAATTTAACTAAATGTTAGAAATATTTTTCACAACATAAATATTGACAGTGTAGTTATTCGGAATCGGGAAAGTCCTGGAAAACATTACAGACTGATGGTAAATAAACGCATTCATAAGATAAGTATTGCCTATAAGATAAGTATTGCGAATATCCTGGAAAGTGTTATACGATAAGTGCGAAGTGAATAGATAATCGGGTACTGGGATCATTCCGGGTAGTTAATTCCAAAGTGAAACTCACCGTTAGATGTTGGGAAAGGTCTTGAAGGGTATCTTAGATTCAAGGTGAAGTGAGCAAAGGACTAGGAGTGGACAATGCCGTGGAAGGTATTCCATTGCTGATCGTAACCGACGATGACCAAGGACATAGCATGAAGAGGACTGGGTCTGATGTGTCTTAATGTCCTCCATCAATCAAACGCAGGTACGAAAGCTTCTGCTGAACGCCGGTCACTGGTGGTCTTCAAGCACTAAATGTACAGAGTGGGCTTAGGATGTGAGAGTCTCGTATTCCGTGTAGGACTCTGCTGCCCAGCGCACGTGCTGATCAGAAGCAGCACCTTGGCTGATGCAGTTCCAACAGGTGGGTGAACCTGGTGATGCTGCTCCCCAGGTGTCTGAGTCAGTGTCAAAGCTCTTCAGTGATACACTCAGCATGTCCGTGTAGCCCCCCTACCCCCCCTCCCCCCTACTACCCCCCCCCCCCCCCCCCCGGCTCTTGACGATCATGAGAATGCTTGCCCCTCCACAAAGTTCACAGAATGACCTGTTAAGAAGATGCCCACCCATGTGACGTGTGGTGTTCATGCCAGTGAGTGGACGCTTGAGAGAAGACCTCTGTGTCTGGGGCTTCGTGTCTGTTTGTGATCACATGAAGTTTTCTCAGGCACTTCGTGTGGTAGGTATGAACGCATTTGTGCTCAGTGCTCATTTATTGTTGTCTTACAAGCACACTGTGGTATGGTTGGTGCTACTGCCTAGCACACTTTCGATTTTGTGGCCAGTTTGCTTTTTGCCTCTGCTGTCCTATACAGTTTTCCGTTGCCGCCAACAAAACTAATCTTACCTTGGCAATGTGTGCATTGACTCTGTCACCAGCATTTACAGACCTGGAGAATGTTCTTGGCACAAGCCTGCAACATACATGCATCCAAACCTCCTAAGCCACCATTTCCCAAACACCGTGCACAGAGCAAAGGCGACTTGCCACTAGAGTTACTTCCCTTTTCTCAATGCTTCAGCCATATCACCGCGGGATCCTGTGTCACCGGCGAACTGTGTGGAAGGGGGGGGGGGATGTACTTTCACCCAGGGTGACCTCCCTTTCCTCGATACTTCATCCATGTCATCGTCAAGCCTGACGTCACGCCCCACAGGTGGCCACACACCACAATTAGGATTTTGCACTAAACTACAACTTAATCCATGTGTTTTGAGGCCTATACCATAAACTTGAGCCAGCATTTAATGTTGTACTGATAATTGATTTTTTTTTTTAAATCTCCCCACCGAAAAGAACAACTCCCCACCAACCATTTCCTTTGTTTTAGGGGATTTTCACCGATGAAATCATAAACAACCTCCAATACACGCCTTCCCCTCAGTTGAAGTCACATGTCAGGCCTTTGCACCCACCCGTGACGCTTTCTTCGCTGCCAGCTGAAAGCGCCCCAATCATCCCATTCCTTCGATTTCAATCTGACTGCATGGAACCACCCGGCTTGTGCCTTGATGGCCTATAGGAAAGAAAACGGAAAAGGAGAAAAGGAGTCAAGAGTCAATGTTCAGACACAATAACGATTCTCAAAACAATCTGACTGCGCTAATCTATAAATACACGATCCTTAAGGATGGCCTTAGTGCATTCATTTTTGGTGTGCAGCCGATGGGGATGGAAGGGTGTACTGGAGGACCTCACGCCCAGGATTACCTGCTTCGTGGACTGTGGAGGGGGCCTGTGAAATGGTCTTGGGATGGACTGGATGTGGACTAGAGCAGGAAGATCCGCAGGATTGCCGATCGTATGGGGACTGGGGTCCACGGGTCTGTAGTAGGCGTGAATGTGTTGGAGCCGTGTTACTGTGATAGAGGGGTGGAGTGCGCGCGCGCGAGTGAGTGTGTGTGTGTGTGTGTGTGTGTGTGTGTGTGTGTGTGTGTGTGTGTGTGTGTGTGTGTGTGTGTGTGCATGTGTGTGTGTGTGTGTGTGTGTGTGTGTGTGTGTGTATGTGAGTGTGTGTGTGTGTGTGTGTGTGTGTGTGTGTG
>JADBJO010001805.1:226628-229128 GCA_016801955.1 Conus betulinus | reverse complement strand
AGTGTACCTGTGATGTTGATGGCTGTGGACGTTAAGCCTGGATTGACGTGAAAGTGTGGTGGGCAAGTACAGGCAACACAGTGTGGACTAAGGAAAAAGAGTGGGAGGAATGTTGAAGTACCAATGCTGCGATTACAGTACCATACAATAATTTGCATTCATCGTTGATTACTGTACTGCTGAGCATGATTAGTGTTAAAGACTGGTATCAGTTATTTTGTCACACTGATCTGTCAAACGTCACAATATCACACATTGGTGTTGTACTGTATATTGACAATGGTGACTGTGGTAAAGTCTGGTATCAGTCAATTGTCACCCTGACCAGTATGTCTGTCTTTTTTTTTTTTTTTTTTTTTTTTTTTGTTTTTTGTTTTGTTTGTTTGTTTTTCATCGAGCCATTTCTGACCAAAAAAAATTTTGGTTGGAGAAAAATGCATGCAAAGACACCTGACAAACAAAAAATAGTGAGTGGTGTGTACAATATAAACAATGACAAAACAGAACATGGAAATATAACAACTTTTTTCCCCGGTGTGTTCACACACATTTCTGCATGTAAACAGCATATAGTGTGCCCATGCACATTGTCTCTCTCTCTCTCTCTCACTCTCTCTCTCTCTCTCTCTCTCTCTCTCTCTCTCTCACACACACACACACACACACACACACACACACACACACACACACACACACACACACACACACACACACACACACACGAACGCGACACACACACACACACACACACACACACACACACACACACACACACACACACACACACAACGTGCACACTCACCACACGCACATACAACAATGGCACAGCCGACGCCATATAGCTAAGAAATGTCTGACCAGCACGTTGGGCTAAACATAGAGATCAAATACCATCTAAGTCGCAACCACGAGATCCTCTTCTTAAACTCTCTCAGGCTAGTCATTAATTTATTCACTCATCAGCTTTAAATCATACAATGCAGTGTGGTCTCTGAATTTAGCGGATGTGGTGCAGCGTGTATGGACTAGTCCGCACGCAGTGACACCTCCTTGATGAAACTGAAAACTGAAACTGAAACTGTAGCATGGTCTTTCAAGTTTTTTTTGTTTTGTTTGTTTTTTTGTTTTTTTTTTTCTTGTGACATACGTTTGTGATGAAACAGGTTTCAAAACTGTTTCACGCATATTTGTTATTTTCACACAGGTGCAGCAAAATCAGTCTTTTGGGGGTCAGCTTGCAGCGTGGTGTTTCATGTTTTTTCTCATGTGACATACGTTTATACTGAACAGGTTTCGAATCTGTTCCACGCATGTTGTCATTTCAGGACGTACTACAGACTGGAGATATTAGGCTTCCTGACACAGCAATCATGAGCCATTAAACAGCGCACGGTCGACAAGCGTCTGCACTTAACTGGGCAAAAAAGACAAACAAGCTAGCCTGAACACTCCCCTATCCCCATCCCCCCCCTCCACCCCCCCCCCCCCCCCCCCTCCCCGCCAAACTGACTTTACCTCGTTTGGTCTGTTCAATAAATCTCTTTCCCTTTGATTTAAGCGCGTGCCCGTAACTTTTGTTTCCAACGTAATGATTCTATGTGTGTGCGAATGAGGGGTGTGTGTGTGTGTGTGTGTGTGTGTGTGTGTGTGTGTGTGTGTGTGTGTGTGTGTGTGTGTGTGTGTGCCAGCGCTTTGAATTGTTCTGCTGTGCAAGAGATAGCGCTATAATATAAATATGTGATTATTCTAGGCAGCAATACAGTTATTCATTACTATTATCACCTTTATCATCCTCATTATCCTTCTTCTTCTTCTTCTTCTTTCTTCTTCTTCTTCTTCTTTTTCTTATTATTATTATTATTATTATTATTATTGAATTTGTCATTATTATTATTATCACTATTATTACTATTATTATTATTATTGTTATTATGGTTGTTATGTTGTCGTCACTATATTATTATTATCATTATTGTTGTTGTTGTTGTCATCACTATATTATTATTGTTATTATTGTTGTTGTTATTGTTGTTGTTGTTGTTGTTGTTGTTGTTGTTGTTGTTATTATCATCATGTCGTCGTCGTCGTCGTCGTCCTCATCTTTATTATAGGGCCGGAATACCTAAGTTGGTAGAGCATCGGGCTCACAATCCTCGTGATCCTGGTGATTCTGGGGTTGCGGGTTCGAATCCCTGCCACACCGTGCCGGTACATGGATGGTGTTTTCTGCTTAATGTTAGTTCTGACTCCTTTTCCCGAAGAGTCCTTCAAGTGAGACTATAAACCGAGGTTCTGGGCGTGAACGCATTCATAACATCTTGCACATACGTAAATTCCATCATCAACATTCGGAAGAGAAGGCCGCTTTTGTCATGTGTGTGTGTGTGTGTGTGTGTGTGTGTGTGTGTGTGTGTGTGCTAGTGAGTGAGTGAGTGTGTGTGTGTGTGTGTGTGTGTGTGTGTGTGTGTGTGTGTGTGAGTGTGTGTGTGTGTGTGTGTGT
>JADBJO010001805.1:211628-216628 GCA_016801955.1 Conus betulinus | reverse complement strand
TCACATTTGCTCTATAGGACCATCACATTCACTCTATAGGACTGTCACATTCACTCTATAGGACTGTCACATGACTGGCACATTCACTATAGGACTGTCACATTCACTCTACAGGACTGTCACATGACTGTCACATTCACTCTATAGGACTGTCACATGACTGGCACATTCACTCTATAGGACTGTCACATTTACTCTATACGACTGTCACATTTACTCTATAGGACTGTCACATGACTGGCACATTCACTCTATAGGACTGTCACATGACTGTCACATTCACTCTATAGGACTGTCACATGACTGGCACATTCACTCTATAGGACTGTCACATTTACTCTATAGGACTATCACATTCACTCTATAGGACTGTCACATTTACTCTATAGGACTGTCACATTTACTCTATAGGACTATCACATTCACGCCATAGGAAAAGAAACGATGGTACTTGTAGCACCGACAGCCTGTTTACGCATGCGATTTATTTGTACCGGGCTTTTCTTTTTTTTTTTCATAAAGTATCTTTGCATTAACTTTTTTTTCAACTTTTTTTTTCAGATCACAAGATATTCTTGACAACGGAGTCTGTTCCCAATTACACTGAATTATAAGAAATAAGCTCTTTGGGCTTTTTGCTCAGGTGGAAGAAGTTCTCGTTTACAAATGAAAGTTATTTATTGTTTCAGCAGCTGACACACATCAGTGATATTAGAACAAAAGTATTCAAACATGTCACCCTCAAAAAGTCGTCAGGTTATCATCATTTGACCTTGAGAATGAACATCTCAAAGCAGATTTCATATAAAGCGAAATTAAAAGAGGATGAAATGTAATATCCCTTTGAAATACGAAGAATCCGAGATTAAGTTTAAGCTTCTTGAATGAGGAAAAGAAAACTCTATACTTTATCAGAATGTATGTCATTCCGAAAATGCATAGAGAATCTGTATCCTAACACATTCCTTTTGCTTAAATCAGCACATCAACGTATTTAAAAGTCTATTACACATTATTTTGCGTATGTCGTTTACGTGCGTAGACCTAAACAAAACGAACTTCGCAGAAAAGAAGCCTTTTGGCGAGGACAGCACACCATACATGTCATCCAGCTGTAATCAATGAAACTGGGCGGTCATTGACTGCGTACAGGGGCTGTTACGATGTTACTAAGCGGATTTACTGGCTGCATGATGCATTTTTTATGGTACTGGCTGCATGCTAAGCGACGATTTTCAATCGAGAAATGAAGTTTGAGTACGTCGAAGTGAGAAGACAGAACAACGACGGAATGGGTGGTATATTATGCTTGGACATTATTATCTCACGTTAAGATTTGAGGCAACATGCAGTTACCCCATGCTAAAAGGACGTTAATTTTCCCGTTCGGCTGGTTATGGAATTCACGGGTGCTCGTGTGACCTAAGTGATAGAGATGTTTGTGAGTTCCGAATCTGCTTGCTGCCTATAGTTTAATGAACCGTCGCATTTTATGCGTATGTTAAAGAGTTGTCGTTCTTGTCGTATGGCTGTAGTTTCAGCGCCGCTTGCGTGTGTCAAAGAGTTGTCGTTCTTGTCGTATGGCTGTATTTTTCAGCGCCGCTTGCGCGTGTCAAAGAGTTGTCGTTCTTGTCGTATGGCTGTATTTTCAGCGCCGCTTGCGCGTGTCAAAGAGTTGTCGTTCTTAGTGTAGAGGTTTTGGCCCCTTCCCCGCCCCCCCCTATCCCCACCATCATCTCACCCACTCCCACATCAGTCCCTCCTCTCCTCTTCCCCCCTTCCCCCCTTTTTTCCCACAAAAGGCTGTCCTCATTAGCTATATAAGCTGAGGTGGATAAACTACTTGATGTGATGACTTGAATTGCTTGCGCATCGGTTGCGCAGCTCTGTGTGTGTGTGTGTGTGTGTGTGTGTGTGTGTGTGTGTGTGTGTGTGTGTGTGTGTGTGTGTTTTGTGAGGGGGGGGGGGGAGAGGGGGGCGCACATAAACGTGTCTGGACGGTGTGTGTGTGTGTGTGTGTGTGTGTGTGTGTGTGTGTGTGTGTGTGTGTGTGCATGCGTGCGTGAAGATGTGCTCGCGCGTGCGCGTGTGTGTATGCATGTGTGTGTGTGTGTATGCATGTGTGTGTGTTTGTGTGTGCGTGCGCGCGTGCGTGCGTGCGTGCGTGTGTATTGTGTGTGTGTGTGTGTGTGTGTGTGTGTGTGTGTGTGTGTGTGTGTGTGTGTGCTCTCGCGCGCTTGCATATTGCATTCTCAAACACAAAAATCATCTTCAAAACATATCTTAAAACTATTTGAAACTGTCACTTACATCAAAGAACTGAATTTGGGTGGATTTGAAGAAAAACAGAACAGAAAAAAAAAAAAACCGATTAGCAGCTTAGTAAAGTGTTTGTATATGTACGCACACGTGTGTGTGCGTGCGTGCGTGCGTATGCGTGTGCTTGTAACTGTGTGCTCACGTGTGCGTGTGTGTGTGTGTGTGTGTGCGTGCGTGCGTGTGCGTGTGTGTGTGTGTGTGTGTGTGTGTGTGTGTGTGTGTGTGTGTGTCTGTGTGTGTGTGTGTATGTGTATATGCGTGATTAATGATCGATCGATCGATTGATGGATTGAGTGACTGATGAAGGTACGATCGTCCTGCACCAAACGTCAGGCTTACGTCACCATAACGGCGCTGGTGACGACGATGGCTGTAATAGACGCGCAGCTGTTGTACGCTCTGGATATTCACCCCATGGTCGGCGTCTGTTTCTTCATTGACAGGTGAGGTCACCCCCCAGGCTGGTGTCTGTTTCTTCATTGACAGGTGAGGTCACCCCCCCAGGCTGGTGTCTGTTTCTTCATTGACAGGTGAGGTCATCGCCAGGCTGGTGTCTGTTTCTTCATTGACAGGTGAGGTCACCCCCCAGGCTGGTGTCTGTTTCTTCATTGACAGGTGAGGTCACACCCCCCCCCCCCCCCCCCCCCCAGGCTGGTGTCTGTTTCTTCATTGACAGGTGAGGTCACCCCCAGGTTGGTGTCTGTTTCTTCATTGACAGGTGAGGTCACCCCCCCCCCCCCCCCCCCCCCCCCCGCTGGTGTCTGTTTCTTCATTGACAAGTGAGGTCATCACCAGGCTGGTGTCTGTTTTCTTCATTGACAGGTGAGGTCACCCCCAGGCTGGTGTTTGTTTCTTCATTGACAGGTGAGGTCATCACTAGGCTGGTGTCTGTTTCTTCAATGACAGGTGAGGTCATCACCAGGCTGGTGTCTCTTTCTTTCAATGACAGGTGAGGTCACCCCCCAGGCTGGTGTGTGTGTTTCTTCGTTGACAGGTGATGTCATCACCAGGCTGGTGTCTATTTCTTCGTTGACAGGTGAGGTCACCCCCAGGTTGGTGTCTGTTTCTTCATTGACAGGTGAGGTCACCACACACACACACACACACACACACACACACACACACACACACACAGAGAGAGAGAGAGAGAGAGAGAGAGAGAGAGAGAAGAGAGAGAGAGAGAGAGAGCAGAACATATAGCAAAACCACCTCCAACCTTCTACCCATGGAAAAACATCCACATCAGGGGTATATGTTAGTTTAGCCTCACGCGACGGCCTATCCGCGCGTTTAGCGAGTCTACTGTTGGCGTGTGGGTGACATTTTGGCTGTTATTAGTGTCAGTAAATTGTCACTCAACGATTAAACCGAACATTCATGTCAACGCTGCAGCTTAGAAAACTTGATCGTGTGGGTGACATTTTGGCTCTTATTAGTGTCAATAAACTGTCACACAATGACTAAATCGAGCATTCACATCACCCATAGCTGGTTGGAGAACTTGGACGTGTGGGTGTGAGTTTTGCTGTCGTTGCTGTCCGTCACTCAATGATTAAACCGAACATTCAGGTCAATGCTGCAAGCTGGAAACTTGAACATGAGGGTGAGATTTTTTGCTTAAGTTACTTTCATTTAAATTGTCACATTATGACTAAACCGAATAGTCATGTCACCCATGGCTACTTGAAGAACTGGAACGTGTGTGAGATTTTTGTTCTTGATACTGTCGGTGAATTGTCGCTCAGTGACTACAGCTAACATTCATATCACCCATGGCTACTTGGAGATCTTCAACATGTGGGCGAGACTTCGGCTCCTGATAGTGTCCGTATGTTGTGCGTGCGAGCGCACACATACACACACTAGCGCGCACACACGCGTGCACACACACACACACAGCAAGTCACGCATATGCGTACATATCATGCACACACACACACACACACACACACACACACATGGGCCCGTGCCCACACACCAACACACACGCACATGTGTACATTCACCACACACACATACAATGATAAAAACGGCACAACAATGTTAGGTAAGCACTCAAGGTCTGACCAGCGCATTGGGCCAATGAGCAGGTCAGACATCTGCTAAGCCACAGCCACGAGACCCTCTTCGTAAATTCTTTCATCTTGGTTTATTTACTCGTGTATCCATCAGCTTTAAATCATGTGTAGTGTGATCCCAAAATCTTAGCAGATGTGGTGTAGCGTATATGGACTAGTCCGCACGCAGCGACGCCTCCTTGATGAAACTGAAACCGAAACTGAAACTGTCGCTCAGTGAGTGAGTGAGTGAGTTCTTTGATTTAGAGTCTGTTCACTGTCAAGGGAGCGAACTACTCACAAAAGGCCTTAAGCGCTTAGAGGCAAAGAATGCCGTAAGTGGTAAAGACATAGGTAATGGGCTGATTACCAATACGCCCTCACCTAGCGCACACGGTCGAACTGTGTCAAGGAGGTCGAAGTGGTCAGGTGACAGATGGCACCTAAGGTATTAAGGACCCTCCCGAGTTCGAACCCTCCTTAGAACGAAAGGGGGGGGGGGGGGGGGGGGGGGGTAACGATTACGGAGCATCGAGTAGGCGCTAAATAATCAGTCAGCTGAGGTTGCTTTGTAACAGACCTTGAAGAGCAGGAGTCATGGGCTTATTCAGATGGTATTGCCGT
>JADBJO010001805.1:201628-204128 GCA_016801955.1 Conus betulinus | reverse complement strand
AGGCTGAGGTATGATAAACTCCACAGCACCACCTGGACAATACACCTGAGGTACGACAGACTCCATAGTACCACCTGGACAATACACCTGAGGTACGACAGACTCCATAGTACCACCTGCACAATACACCTGAGGTATGATAGACTCCATAGTACCACCTGGACAATACACCTGAGGTATGATAGACTCAACAGCACCACCTGGACAAACTGTCTGAAGTATGACAGACTCCACAGTACCATGTATCAGCCAACCTTCTGGAATCAAAATTGGGAAACTGTTACACGATGGCGGTAGGTGGGGTGAACAGGGGGCAGCTCAGCCTTTGGAAGCATCTCTAACCCCTCCATGTTTCACTTGACAAATCTGGCTTTTGACAACAAACGCATTTTCCATACGCTGATCGTCTAATTCTACCCAAAACTATCAACCCCCCCAAAAACCCTCACAATCTTTAAACAAAATTTTTTGAAAAATTCTGGATTTTTTTCCCCGCTAAATTTGGGATTTCTGGCACAATTTCCTAATTTAGGAAATTCCAGAAACATTAGGAAGGCGGGCAACGATGCCACCACCTGCACACTACACCTGTCTGCAGAGGCTGGTCACAGAGTCCATGATGCCACCCGGGGTACTACATTCCTCATATTTGCTACGGATATTTTGTTTGCAGATTCACAAAAATATAAGTGTTCGTGAATTTGAATAACGCAGGTTTTATAAGACAGAAGACAAACAGAAGGGTCACTGTACACATTTCTGTCAAAGCAGGATATAGGATTGAACTCAAACACCCTGCGCCACATGTGCTTACCTGTGAACACCGCTGTTTATAAGAAGGGTTCCCAAGTTCACAGAGGTTGGTTGTTTTTGTTTTTTCCCCCAACACACCCCTAGCGAACTTTGAACTCCACGAACGTCCATGAAATACTGTTACTGCGCACGTGCATACAGACCGTCTCCGTCACACGGACTGTATCATCAGTTACAGATTTCATGTCATCCTTATAGTATCACAGGGGTACCTGAGGAACCCGTGACTGGCTTTATCAGGTTTTTTTCTCTCTGGAAAACGACATGACACCAATTTTTATTAATACACGTACAGACCAGCAAGTTTATAAACCAGTCCAGATGGACAAAACACACCCCACACACTCAAACACATGCAGCTGACATACTGAAGACTAACCATCATCAATTAAAACTATCTGCATCGTTCACAGAAGCTTTTGTTTGCTCACATTATGCATAATCTTTGATACTTGATAAGTTTTTTTTTTTTTTAAGTAACTGATCAAAAATGGTATAAAAATAAAAGGATCACATTATTTTTGTATGCTTATCTCTATATAATCGTTGATGCTGCTTGATAAGCCATTTTCAGATAATTGATCAAAAATAGTATTAAAAAGGGTATGATCACAGTATTTTGGATGACATTCCACAGTCTCTCTCTCTCTCTCT
This sequence comes from Conus betulinus, assembly GCA_016801955.1. Taxonomy (NCBI): domain Eukaryota; kingdom Metazoa; phylum Mollusca; class Gastropoda; order Neogastropoda; family Conidae; genus Conus; species Conus betulinus. The sequence goes on along the minus strand of JADBJO010001805.1, from coordinate 202,661 downwards.
CTCTCTCTCTCCCTCTCTCTCTCTCTCTCTCTCTCTCTCTCTCTCTCTCTCTCTCTCTCTTTTCTCTTTGACACTATAATCATGATCACAACATTTATGTAAAAGCTTTTTCATCTTTTTATAAAGTTCATGTTCCTTTTAATTATAAGTAAATAAAGCACGTGGAAAATGCAAAGTGTCACTCAAAAACATAAAGAAAATTTTTAAGCGCTCACCAAAAAAAAAAAAAAAAGTCAGAAGTTTATAAAAGAACAAAGGAAACTTAAACTCTCTCAGCACTAACAATTAAATACAGAAAAAGAGAAAAAAAACTCACAAGACAGATGCACAAGAATGCTCACAAGTGTAACAGAAAGCGTAGAACTAAAGCGTCAACACAGAACATGTGGCACTCTGATGGCACACAGGTAAAACTCAGAAAAGATGCTCATAAATGAACACAAAAATGTGCTCATACATGAACAAAGTAAAATACTCACATAAGTGAACAAAGATTAACAATTCACAAACCAACACAGAATGGTGGCACTGAGGTAAAGGTTGAAAGCAGCGCTCACGAGAGACAACAAAGATCGCACTTGAGTTGAACGGCGCAGGAGTGAACACAAAAGCCTACCAACTGAAAGTAACAAAGGCATGCCATCTGAAAATAACAAGGTAAGGTAAGGTCAAATGTTGCTTATAGCCCAGCCAACTGCAAAGGGCCATATCAGGGCTGCCACCACACTGACGTCAACTCACAAGCTATTAAACAAACAAAAAAAAAAAAAAATCACACCTCTCTTTAAAAATACACCCAAAAATCTTTCTTCCGTAAAATCTTACATTTGATGAAAAATGTGAACCTCTCTCAGAAATTTCAAAGATCACGTCCTGAAAGTAACAAAAGTGTGCCACTTGGAATTAACAAAAGACTGTCATATGGCAGTGACAAAAGACTGTCATTTGGAAGTAATACAAGACTGCCATTTGGAAGTAACAAAAGTGTGCCACTTGGAAGTAACAAAAGACTGTCATTTGGAAGTAAACAAAA
>JADBJO010001805.1:184128-191628 GCA_016801955.1 Conus betulinus | reverse complement strand
GGGAGACGGGCGGGTGGGGAGGGGTTGGAGGGGGGGGGGCTGAGGTGGGAGAGTGGGCGGGAGGGGGGAGCGATGCGTGGGGGCGCAGGGATAAAAAGTATCATGAGCTGACAAAGCATCACTGCATTCTTCCAAACTCTTATAAGAGCGGGGGAAGGGGGAGAATTTTAAAAAGCTGGAGGGGAGACAACATCTTTCAATTTTTTTTTCCTCATGAAAACAGAGGGAAGAGGGAGGTTATCCGTAATTGTTGGAAAAGCGGGGGGTGAGGAGAGGAAGGGCTCATCGTTTTCAGATTATTTAGGGGGGTGGGGTTGTGCTGGGCAGGGTGGGTGGATGGAGGGGTGGCCATTTTACCTCCCCTTCATGTCCCTCTTACTTCCCCCTCCTCGGTTTCGACGCCATCTCAGCTGACTTAATGTGAAACTATATACTTATAGTAAACATAAAATGAGGCAGGAAACAGTCAACAATAAACAACAAACAAAGTAGGGTAACTCTTGCTCACACAAGAAGAGAAACACACGCCTGTAACCCCAAAAAGAATGCTGCTTACGACACCGAATCGCCTAGCAGATAACGACAGCACAGAGCACACAGAACAAACAAGGAGACATCCCCCATCTGTTGCTTGCTCTGTGTGCTCTGTGCTGTCATAATTAACTGCTAGGCAATTCGGTGTCGTAAGCAGCATTCCTTTGGAGTGATGGGCGTGTATTTCTTTTCTTGTGTGAGCAAGAGTTACACTACTTCCTTGTAAATAAGAATATAGGTTTCTGGATTCTGGATTCGACATTAGAAAAGTAGTTAGACTCAGAATCAAACCCACCAACTCCCCTACGCCAGTAACTGACCCATGTCAAAGACAAAATGGACCCCGTCGAGCAGTGTGGTGTAGTGTACCAGGTAGGGTGTCAAGACTGTGCCAATACCTACATTGGCGAGACAGCAAGACCACTCACCACCCGCCTACAGGAACGCCAAAACCGATCTACTTCTGCCATACATGAACACCTACAAGCCACAGGCCACAGTTTCAGCCCCCAAGAAACCAAGACCTTATCTACAGAGCCCTTCCTCACAGAAAGAAAAGTTAAAGAAGCCATCGAAATCAAGACCACACGCCCCAGCCTGAACAGAGATCAAGGTTTTGAACTTCCCCCCATCTACAATCAGATCCTGACAACCGTTCACCCCACACAACAACAACAGTGAGCTGACGAAGACAGGGCGACCCTATCGAAATACTCTCAGAGTAAGATTTTGATTCTGAGTCTAACTACTTTTCTAATGCTTGTTCGTAGTTGATTATATACTCCTACGTTCACTGTTTGGAAACGGTGGATTTCCCTGTCGTCACATTCTGTTCTTTGCACACTGAGGTCAGCTTGATGATGGAGCCAACAGAGAAGCCGGATGTGCATGTGGAATCAGCCCGGAAATGACGTCACTGGCATGGTGGCCAGATCGGAAAAGGTCGCTGGTACTTGCGAAAAGGTCAGAAACTCTCTCTCTCTCTCTCTCTCTCTCTCTCTCTCTCTCTCTCTCTCTCTCTCTCTCTCTCTCTCTCTCTCTCTCATCACTGCTGCTATCATGGTCAGCGGTAGCCAAGAGCACAAGAGAAGTAACCGATCGTCATTTATTTTCTGGAGGGGAGTTCTTACGTTGTTTCTTGTACACAGCTTTATGCTGACAGCCATTTATTCTTTGAGATCGGGTTGTTTATGTCAGTCAGATAGATATTACTTTGTTAATTGTGTTAATCTCGTTGGGACGTGAACGCAGTTACATACAGCTCCCCCCCCCCCCCCCCCCCCCCCCAACACTCCCCATCAACACTTAAGAAACCCGTTTTCCTCAGCAACTTGATTTTGGTCTCCGTTCAGAATAAGAACAGTAATCGAGCTTTGCTTTGTCTGTTGGTTTGTTTTTCCTTCGCAACTCTTTGCTCTTCATCTTCCTGTGATGTGTCATCGTTACACGTGGGTCAAATAGGCAAATGTCATCACTTGTCTTCACGTATATTGGCATGTCAAGTCAAATCAAGTCAAAATTATCTTTATTGAGGGTTAAAGAATAAGCTGTCAAGCTTTTTTCTCCATCCTGTGGTCATAAAAAAGAAAGCAAATACAGCATGCAACGGTGAAAAATTACAAATAACATTTGAAACACACATAACTTCCACTATACACATATGTACGTTACTCATTTTACAACATATGAACTAATTGTTGGAACATGAATTTCAAACACAATGAGAGAGAGAGAGAGAGAGAGAGAGAGAGAGAGAGAGAGAGAGAGAGAGAGAGAGAGAGAGAGAGAGAGAGAGAGAGAGAGAGATTTTTATTGCTTTTTTAAAGGCTGTTTTGAGCATGATTTTGAAGGGGGAAGACACGTTATTCCATGCTGTCGCTTGTGAGTATACCAAACTTGATCTATAAAGATTATCTCGGGGGTCCGGGAAAAGACAGTTTCTGTGTTTGTGTCTATTTCTAGACATGTGTCTAGAAATGTTTCTGTTTTGGGGTACGCGATTGATCAAATTTTGTGAAGTCGCTCGCGATCGATCACATAAACAGTTGATCTCACCTGTGGCGTTTGTGTCCAGTCTTTGGGAGGGAGGGTACCACTGCGAAGCTATCACTGCTGTTGATGGTGATGATGATTTCTTCTTTTTTTTCTGCGTAGGCAGGCTGATACTCCTGCGGACACTCCCTGTACAGACAGGCAAGGATTAATCCCATCTACCCGACAAAGGGAGTGGAGTTTAGTGTGTATGACCGTTTTCTATCCTGCCATTGAAGCAGCCATACTCCGTCTTCGGGGAGGTGCATGCTATGTGTAACGTGTCATCCATACCAACGGCCAAACTGGACTTCTCTTCCGAAAGTTGGCGATGGGATTTGATGTGTGTGCAAGATGTTATGCGTGCGTTCACACACGGAACCTCGGTTTATAGTCTCATTCTAAGGACTGTATGGGAAATGGAGTCAGAACCAATGTTAACTCCGAGGGGGAAAAATCCCCCTGTACCGAAACGGCCCATAGGCGCAGATTCGAACCCGCAACCCCAGGATCACCAAGATTACGAGTCCGGCGCTCTACCACTGAGCTATTCCGGGCCCCGATGGTGATAATCAAGATGGTGTTGACGATGGTGATAATCAAGATGGTGTTGACGGTGGTGATAATCAAGATGGTGTTGACGGTGGTGATAATCAAGATGGTGTTTGACGGTGGTGATGGTGATGGAGGTAATGTCTCCGATCATATTTGCTGGAATTAGAGGTGTGTCACTACCACACCAAGCTGATGATGATGATGATGATGATGATGATGATGATGATGATGATGACAGTTACTGGGGGGCGAGAGGTGTACCACTACCACACCAAGATGATGATGATGATGATGATGATGATGATGATGATGATGACAGTTACTGGGGGGCGAGATGTACCACTACCACACCAAGATGATGATGATGATGATGATGATGATGATGATGATGGTGATGATGATGATGATGATGATGATGATGATGATGATGACAGTTGCTGGGGGGCGAGGTGTACCACTACCACACCAAGCTGATGATGATGATGATGATGATGATGATGATGATGATGATGATGATGATGATGATGATGACAGTTACTGGGGGGCGAGGTGTACCACTACCACACCAAGCTGATGATGAAGGAAGCCTACACGGGGGGCCGCTTTGTCTGGCACCAGGACTATGGGTCAGTGGTCAGTGTGGTTCGTCAGGCTGCCTGGTGTTGCCTGTTCGATTCTTGCTATCGACAGAAGGGGGATGCTAGCTATTGCTCGTTCTTGTTCTTTTTCTCTCCTTTTTCAGTGTGTGTGTGTGTGTGTGTGTGTGTGTGTGTGTGTGTGTGTGTGTGTGTGTGTGTGTGTGTGTATGTGCGTGCGTGCGTGCGTGCGCGCGTGCGTGCATGCGTGCGTGCGTGTGTGTGTGTGTGTGTGTGTGTATGTGTGTGTGTGTATGTGTGTGTGCGCATGCGTGCGTATGTGCGTGTGTGTGCGCGTGCCGTGCATATGTGCGTGTGTGTGTGCGTGCCGTGCATATGTGTGTGTGTGTGCGTGCGTGTGCGTGCGCGCGTGCGTGCGTGCATGTGTGTGTGCGTGTGCACGCGCGCGCATTGGTGCGTGAGCGTGTGCGTGCTGTTCCTTCAATTTAAACAGTTTTTCGAGCGAAAATAAATGCCATGATATTAGACGACAGATTGAAGGAACTGGAATGCATTTGTGGATCCGTATGTGTGAGGGTGCTTTGAGAATGAACCCTATGGACATTCATCTATGATAATAATGGTAAAATGAGATTAGATTGATGTACGCTTAAGTGTGTGTGTGTGTGTGTGTGTGTGTGTGTGTGTGTGTGTGTGTGTGTGTGTGTGTGTGTGTGTGTGTGTGTAGATAGGTAGATAGATAGATAGATAGATAGATAGATAGATAGATAGATAGATAGATAGATAGATGGATATAACTCTGTGTGTGTGTGTGTGTGTGTGTGTGTGTGTGTGTGTGTGTGTGTGTGTGTGTGTGTGTGTGTGTGTGGACAGGTACTGGTACGACAACACCTGCCTGTTTCCAGACATGATGACCGTGTTCATCGCCATGGATCCCTGTCGTCAAGACAACGGATGTCTGCAGGTTAGTTCAAAGGTCAAACTCTGTCAGTCTGCTTTATGGTTATACTTCAGCCCCCCCCCCCCCCCTCTCTCTCTCTCTCTCTCTCTCTCTCTCTCTCTCTCTCTCTCTCTGGTGCGTCTCTGTCTCTCTGTCTGCCTGTCTCTCTCTCTATCTGTAGCCAGGCGCTATAGTGTGACCTTTAGCAGACGAAATGTGTTTGCTCTAGAGTTATAATCCCCCATACCTCCCTTGATTACCAATCTTGATTAATTTGTTTGAAATGTGTAAAATATCAATGCCTGTAAAATTATCATTATGTAAGCTTACATTACAGAAGTCACAAAGATTAATGTAATTCATTAGTTTCAAATATATTGTATCCGAAAGCCCATATTTTCTCTAAACTTAAATTTTGCACAATTGATTTCCATGTCATTTTCGAATCTCCACTAGTCAAACTTTGAACATTTCTTGATTTCGTTCAAAAGATGACAAATATTGTGGACTTCAAAAATGTGCATCAAACGTCAAGTTTGTCAGTTCTAAGTTTCGTACATTGCATGCTCGCCATATTTTTCCGCAAAGCTTGGGACTATGCCAAATGATTGACAACACTTACCTCCCTTGAAGAGTCGCCTTCTTCGTTGCACTCTTTGTCATTGTCGGATCGTTATTCTACGAAATTCAAACTTTCCGATTCAAATCTTGTTTGTGACGCCACTGCCTATGATAAACACAATTAAAACTGAATAACAATTATTATTCGGTAATCTGTTTCTGCAGAATACTTTTGAATCAAAAATTAGATCTGAAGTTCATGTAGGCAGCCGGGCAAGAAGGGAAGCTAATTGTGTTTCATAGGCCTGCTACTTTCCAAACTTCTCCGCACATACACAGTTTTGTATAACCAAATTCATATGTGTGAAAAAAAGTTAAAAATTTCTGCTATTCATTCATTCATTATAGAAATATTTCATGCTATTCGGTATTTGTTATCGCAGCGGGGAAAAAAAATATTGGTGTCGTCAAAAGCCCGTCTATTCCCTTGCTTTATTCGCCAATAATTCAATTTTTTCAACCAAATTATCAAAAATAACATACCCCATTTTATTCCTTGGGTTCTGAGGTTTTTATCAATAGTAAATATGTTTGAATACTTTAAACGGACGGTGAGGCAGCCAGCACGGAAGCTGCAACAGAAAGCATCAAATTCCGGACTGTTCCTGTCTCGCGAGGCCCGTTTTGTCTGCGGCACTGTGTTGCTGGCTTTGCGGTCCGCTTTCTGGCGATACGTAAAGAGCTGTTAGCCGGAGATGTTCGCGTCGCCACGTCGTGGTCGTCGTCGTGGTCGTCGTCGTCGCGTCGTCGTCGTCCATTCCTGCTGGGAGGTGGCATAACCAACAGAAGACAGCTAGGTAGGCGTGGGGCGGAGCCGACAACCTCGCATCAGCAGTGACGACGGGAATAGCCTGTATCACCGGGGAACGGCTGTCGAGGCTGTGGAACAACTTGACGACGAGGCGCTGTCTCTCTGCGACTTCACCAGTGGCTTGCTTGACCAGCAGGGCCTTCCCCATGGGAGAGGGGATGGGTGTGAACGACCCCCATAGGCGCAGAGCGGACACCGATCTACTTGCAGCGGATTGGCGACTTTCTATCCTACACGTCTTCCGAATCGGCCTCACGCGGCATAGGACCGTCGCCACTCAGCATGAAGACGGCCGCCCGGTAACCCTGACGACGGTCTTGGAGGGGAGGGCCACGAGAATAGCATCGACTTTTTACGAAAGAAGAGCTTGCAGCAACGACGACGGGACTAGCCTGTGTCGCCGGGGGGACGGCTCTCGAGGCTGCGGGACTATTCGGCGACGAGGTGCTGCCATTCCGCGACTTCCCCAGTGGCCTGCACGACCAGGATGGCCCTCCCTTTGGCTGCGGGGAGGGTGGGAACGTCCCCCTCCCCCCCCCCCCCCCCCCCCCCCCCCCCCCCCACCCCCCCCCCCCCCCCCCCCCCACCCACCCAAGGGTGCAGAGTGGACACCAATCTACGTGCAGTAGCTTGGCGACTTCTATCCTACACGTCTCCCGGGTCGGCCTCACGAAGCACAGGACCGTCGCCACTCGACACGAAGACGGCGCCTCGGCAGCCCTAAAGATCTCGTCATCACGACCTCCCATGGAGGAAGAAAAGCACGGCTGAGAAAACATGAGCTCACTACACTCCAAGAACGGCGGCTCCATCTACGTCTAGGATTCTTTTACAGGGTGGTTGAGGGTCTGTGCCAGCGATCACCCCGAGTGACTTCATTACACCTCAGAAACCAGGACGACGCATCCGCTCCACCAGAGACAACAGTACGTACCTGTCACAAAACCCAGTGGAGAACTACATACGAAACAATGATGATGGGTGCTACTACTGCGTTCCTGAAACACACACCGATCAGTACCGAAACTCATACTTCCCAAAGACAATAACTGAGTGGAACCACCTCGACGATAACATCGTACACCAAAAGTCAGTCGACAGCTTCAAGTCGGCTCTGGCAAAAGCCAAAAGCCGATGATTACATCACGCTGCGCCCCCCCCCGTCGCGCCTATGCCAGTACTTCGCCTGCACTCCTTACCACTGCACACCATCATCTGTCTGTCTGTCTGTCTGTCTGTCTGTCTGTCTCTCTCTCTCTCTCTCTCTCTCTCTCTCTCTCTCTCTCTCTCTCTCTCTCTCTCTCTCACCACACACACACACACACACACACACACACACACACACACACACACACACACACACACACACATTGATCGTTCGGCTTGCTCTGTTTCTTAAAAAAAAAAAAAAA
>JADBJO010001805.1:174128-176628 GCA_016801955.1 Conus betulinus | reverse complement strand
AACACCTAGCTGCTCTGTAAGTTGCTGAAATGGTGCTCGGTACTTATCCTTGGAATTTATTGTTTTATTGTAATTTAGTCCCTCGCGGATTCATTCCAAGAACTGGCCCTCAGCACTTGCACTTGTGTCTTTTTTATATTTTCTATTTTTCACAAGAAAATGTAGCTTGTTTTGCTCTTTCATGATTTTCTTTTGCTTCTTAGGTGGCACCTTTGGTTGGTTTTTTGAAAACTCAACAAACATACTACGGTATTGCACACCAGCCTTTTTCTGGTATAGCATTCTTCTTAAAACCGAAAAGGCAGAGGAGTCAAATTACCACTTTCCGCGGTCACTGAAAAGAAACAATCAGATTTCGAAATACCGGTATCTGACCCAGGAGTTAATACCGGTATCTGACCAGGAGTTATATGTTAGTAAGCTTTCTCCCCATTGGAGATGGTCTCCCTCTTTGGAGACTATAAGCTTGCTGAAGGTTCATTTTGAGAAGCATTTATCATTCCCCATTCACCCATCCAAGTACATACTGTCAGTTAGTAAGAATCATCTACCACTGCAGATATGACGGCTTACTACCGCCTATTTCTACAATCTGAGACATAGGAGCAAGCTTTGTTTATAATTATATATATATATATATATGTGTGTGTGTGTCAGTCACTATAGCACTTTTCCCCTTTCAGTGGTAGAAATTTTGTATGTTAGAGAAAAGAAAACAAACATGCTGCTCTCCCCGGCCAGAAAGTGAACCCGGGTCTCCCGCGTGACAGGCGGGGATACTAACCACTATACTCTCGAGGAGCTTACAGTACATTGCTACACTTAAGGTTTTAAAACCGTTATTACTTAAACTGTACATCACAAAATTATCATTTATAGCCAATCAAACTCGTCATCATCCGTGACCCGTAATGAACATACTTACAAATTTTCAGAAAGGTCGGTCCAGAAATTTTGTCTGGAGCGAGTGGAACACATTTTGACCACGGACAGACAGACACACAGACAGACTGGCAGACAGCATTTTCTCGTTCCCATTGTAAAGTACTCCCTGTTCTATAAGAACTGGGAGTACAAAACCTCCCGAGGTAAGCTTTGCACACTGCACAAAACCAGATAGCTACATCGGCTCATGGGGGATTCCTGACATAGAAATCATGATTTAAAAAATAAAAAAGCGATTGTCCTGCTCGTGTGGTGACTTCAGTTTCAATTTTCTCTCTACGTAGGGCTACATGCTCAGGGTGAATGTAGAAAACTGAATTAGGCTTATGATAGGAAACTGAAGTTTAATTTGAATTATTTTGAATCTATTGGAGGGAAGGGAAATTACGCGAGTTACAGAAGCAGATTCCGCGCGCGGAACAGTCAGGCTTTATTAGCGTTGTGTGTGTGTCCACAAGGCATACAACAGGGAGGGCATGTTGAACTGAACCGGAATAGCTCAACTGGTAGAGCGCTGGACTCGTATTCTTGGTGATCCTGGAGTTGCGGGTTCGAATCTCCGCCGGGGCCGTTTCTGTACAGGGGGATTTTTCCCTCGGAGTTAACATTAGTTCCGACTTCATTTCCCATACAGTCCTTCGAATGAGACTATATACCGAGGTTACGTGTGTGAACGCACGCCTTAAATCTTGCACACATGTAAAATCCCATCACCAAGTTTTGGAAAAAAAGAAGGCCAGTTTGGCGGTTGGTATGGATGACACGTTACATGTAGCATGCACCCTGCGTGAGAAATGGAAAAAAAAAAGAAGAAAGTAAGGAAATTGAGCGAAACGATAATCATTGAACGATACTGACTGGATGACACGGGAAACAACAATGAAGCGCCAGCTAGCAGCTCTTCGGTCGGCACTACCCAGGTAGGCAGCCCGTTGTGTAAACGAGTGTTGATTGCAAAACGCTTAGAGCTTGGTCTCTCAGCGGGATAGGCGCTTATAAGTATTCATAATAATAACAACAATAATCTCAAATCTAATAGCAGGGCGTAATTTCTCTTCCTCCAACAGATTCAAAATACTTCAAAGCTCCCTATCGTAAGCCTACTGTAATTTCTAAGTTATTTCTCATCTATTTCTCTCTCAGAGAAATCACGCGAGAGTTTAGAGAGCCCAGTGGACAAAACAACAGACCTTACTTTGAAGTGTAGTCTCCAGCACAGCAGCCAACACACATTATTATGAATACTTATGTAGCGCCTATCCTGGGCAGAGACCAAGCTCAAAGCGCTTGACAATCCACACTGGTTTACACAACGGGCTGTCTACCTGGGTAGCGCAAACGAAATCATTTCACTTAGCACACAACAGTCCATGCCTGAGGTGAATGTGTGCATGTCGAAGCTGGCGGAATCAGCAAGTTTATGGAAATTTGTAGTTGGATGGGACATGGTGGCGCTCTCAGCACAGAGGCGCTCACTCTCCGCTTACTCCCCGGACTAGGCAATGATTGTCGGTCTTTACGGGGACTTACTTAGCCCGGGTCGTGTCTGCCTATG
>JADBJO010001805.1:149128-154128 GCA_016801955.1 Conus betulinus | reverse complement strand
AATAACATTTAGGACAGTGAAGATGCAGTCAGAGAAAAAAGAGACACTTATCTCGTCATGGTCAAAATGGCCGCCGGGCGGAACACAGGGCACCCAACAGGGGGTCATGGGAGAGGAAATAATGAAAATGATAATTAAAATATAATGAAAATAATAATTAAAATAAAAAGAAAAATAAGAAAGTAACAAATATTTTTTTAAATATATGAAGATAATAAAAAATAAACATGAAATAGAATAAATAACATAACATAAACAAATAAAACAAATGATTAAAAAATATCTTCACTCAACCGTTTCAAATCCCTGAGCTCGGCCAACCACCCGCCAACAAATCCAGTGAAGTTGAATTCTACATTAAAAAAATGCAAAAAAAGACATCATCCAAACCAAATCCAAACCTGTCCGACACTGTAACTTTACACAAGGTCAACAGAAAGCCCTGAAATGATTAAGAGAACGACATGGCATAGTCATCAAGCCAACAGACAAGGGTGGTGCAGTTGTGGTCTGGGACAAACAACTGTACGTAACAGAAGCTCAAAAACAACTGTCAAACACATATTTTTCTACACACCACACACAACATCGCCCCTCCCACAACACCAGAAACTCATCACAAACTCAATCAAAGAAGAAGTCAAACTCAACAACCTACCGACCACAGCGAAACTCCTCATCATGACAGACACTAAACAGCCAACCTTCTACCTGCTTTCCAAAACGCATAAAACAAACACACCCGGCAGACCCATTGTCTCTGCTTGCAGCTGCCCCAAGGAACACATTTCACAGTACTTAGACTTTCTTCTTCAACCCATAGTACAGAGCCTCCCCACATACCTCAAAGACACGACCCACACACTCAACATGATCAATTCATGCAATGCAGACCCCACTTTTCAACCCAGCCTCCTCTTCATACTTGACGTGGTGTCACTCTACACCTCTGGTTCCCCACGCACTGAAGGCTCTCCTTGACCCCCCTGGTGTCACTCTATATTCTTCCCTCGACCCCCCCCCCCCCCCCCCCCCCCCCCCCCCCCCCCCCCCACACCCCGATAGACCCCCCCCCCCCCCCCAACCCTCCCCCCCCCCCCCCCCCCCCCCCCCCCCCCCCCCCCCCCCCCCCCCCCCCCCAACAACCCCCCTCCACCTCTACACTGGTCAGACCTGCAGAATCAGTCCTCACCCTCAACGCCTTTCAGTTCAAATATCACACATTCTCACGAATTAGTGGTGTTGCTATGGGCATTCTCAAAATAGGACCGTCCTATGCCTGCCTGCCTCTTCATGGGACACTTGGAACACCGCGTACTAACCACACACACACAGGCCCCACACCGGAATTATACAAAAGGTACATTGATGATGGACTGGGAGCCACATCCATGCTGAAAACATGATCTCCTCAACTTCCTCAACTTTGCCCAGACCTTCCATCCATCCATCCAACTTACCTACGCCATTTCACAGTCAGTCAACTTCCTGGACATCACCATCTCCCTCGAAGATGGCCTACTCAAAACTTTCATTTTCTACAAACCCACTGATGCACATGCATACCTAGACTACACATCCTCACACCACCCATACACTAGAGACAGCATTCCATACTCACAATTTCTCCGTCTTCGCAGACTTTGCTCCAGCGACTTCCATCTACAAGCAGCCAAAATGACAGATTTTTTCACCAACCGTGAATACCCCAGCTCCATCATTAACGAAGCTCTCAGTTGCACTACAGCCATATCCAGAACATCTGCTCTGGAAACCCAGCATCCAAAGGAGGCAGACTGACCCACCGTCTGCCTCCTCTTCCACCCACACACCCTCCCTGTCTGCAGGACTCTCAAATCCACTTGGTACATTGTACAAAACCACAAACCTGCCTTCCATACCAGACGCATGATCACGTTCAAACGTAATAAAAACCTAACAGATCTTCTCGTTCGGTCCAAATTGAACAGAATCTCCACAGCTACACCACCAGGTACTCACTCCTGCTTAAAACCTAATTGCAATATCTGCCCCCCCCCCCCCCCCCCCCCCCCCCCCCCCCACACACACACACACACCCACATCAGACACCACCCTACAGGTACCCAAGGACTCCTTCACTATTAAACGCACATTCTCCTGCCAGAGCCGCAACATTGTATCGCTATTCTCTCTCTCTCTCTCTCTCTCTCTCTCTCTCTCTCTCTCTCTCTCTCTCTCTCTCTCTCTCTCATCTCTTATTTATTTATTTACACTGCTGGCATGCGTTCAAAAACAATTTTGTAATAATCGAAAACTTTATGTTGCCTTTATCGATTTTGAAAAATGTTTTGATACTATTAATAGAAACTTACTATGGCCTGTTTTGCTGAAAAATGGAATCAGAGGAAAACTTTTTCGTTGTATTAAAAGTATGTACACCAGTGTGAAGGCTCGTATTAGATGGTGCTACCTTTACTAACCAGTTATCTTGCTCGTCTGGAGTGAAGCAAGGAGATATATGCAGTCCTATTCTTTTCTCGTTATTTATAAATGAACTGGCTATAGAGGTAATCAATAACGGCAGACATGGTGTCAATTTTCTGTCCGATTCGCTTGAATTGTTTATCCTTTTATTGGCTGATGATGTTGTTCTTCTTCTTTTTCCGAGACTATTATTGGTCTGCAAACACAGTTAAATAGTTTACAGAGAGCATCCTCTTCACTTTGTTTAAAGGTGAATATGGATAAGAGTAATATTGTTGTTTTCAGAAAAGGTGGTTATCTGGTGTGAGAGAGAGATAGATATATGATGGCAATAACATGCCTGTAGTTAATGCATATAAATATCTAGGAGTTTATTTTTCAACAAGATTATGTTTTACTGTGGCATGTAGAGATATTGCTAGCAAGGCAAAAAGGGCACTTTTGAGTATAATGCAGAGATTGCGTCAGTGCAATAATTATTCAGTTGATGTTTTTCTAAAACTTTTTGATGCTCAGATACAGCCAATAATGCAATATGGTTCTGAAATATGGGGGATGGAAAAAGCTACACAGTACTGTGAAAAGATCCACTTGTTTGCCCTTAAGAAATTTTTTGTCTGCTGATATGCGAACACCAAATGATCTTGTGTATAATGAATTAGGCAGATTCCCATAACTATTAACTCTATTGTTCGATGTATTTCCTACTGGTTAAAGTTAGTACAGATGGATGAACACAGGCTACCAAAGAAAGCGTATTTAATGCTGCTGCTTTTAGACCAGAAAGGCAAAAAGGAACTGGGTAACAAATGTAAGATTATATCTGTTTCAGAATGGTTTTGGGTATGTATGGTTAAACCAAGGTGTTGGAGATGCAAATGAGTTTTTTAGTTTGTTTAAGCAGCGGCTTATCGATTGTAGATGGCAAAACTGGCAAGACCATGTGGAAAATAGTGAGCGGTATTCAATGTATAGAAGATTTTGCGATTTCATGCACTGTATTCCAAAATATTTACAATTAGATATGGAGAGACACTTAAAACATATAATGTCATTGTTTCGTTTGGTGCATCAGACCTTGCTGTTCATTACTATAGATACAGGAATCCTACACCTAATGATCTATTGTGTCCATTTTGTAAGGATACCGAAGAAAACGAAGTTCATTTTGTCTTATGCTGTCCATTATACGATAAATTAAGAAAAGAATTGATCGCTCCAAAATATTACAGAATAGCAAATGCTTTTCATCATCTAAATCTATTGTTATCCTCCGTTAATGCAAAAACTGTGAAAAACCTCTGCATTTACCTGTACAAAGCTTTTAAAGCAAGAGAGTTTGCAATTTCCTAAAATTGATTTATAAGTAAGAGTGTAGATAATGAAATGTATAGTTGGTATTTATGTCTTGTTTCTTTCTGCCGAAACTTTGAAGCTCTTGTTTTCTGTAAACACACACCCTTTCTAAGGGGGCGTGGCCCTATTGAAATAAAATGTCATTGTCATTGTCATTGTCATTGTCTCTCTCTCTCATCTATAAGGATCAGCAGCTTGAGAGAATCTAGCTTCCAATCCAATTCCTCGCCGGGGACATTGGACCTAGGAGGTTAAAGGTTCACTTGCCTATATCCTCATGGAACAGCTCGGGATTTCTGGTAAGGAGAGGACCAGAGCACCTACAGGCAATGGGAGGGTTATGGTATAAGTTTCTCTCATGTTTGCAAATTGTTCACACGTGTTCTTGTTGATGAAGTTATTGCGCTTCCACTCCCTTTTCTCCAATTTTTCATGTTATTCATTTTATTTTTCTGCTTTTTTTTTTGGCTTTTTGTTTGTTTGTTTGTTTTTTTCAGCGTTTCCTTAAAAAGATCCCAAAGCACGAAGTGAAATGCTCAGCATATTGTGAACGTATTTAACCGCCAGTATATTGTACACGTATCTTTGAGCACAGTATAAGCCTAGGGCTTGTTGTTGCTCATTTGTCCTGACAATCATGAAGGGTATTCTGTTGACTTCTTTCTGAAATAAAAAGTTCTCTAAACAATGGTAGGGGCAGCAACCGAAAAGTGTTCCAGCTGGATCTGGTCGAGAAAGAACAAAGTGAACTTCATTAGGCCTGAATCCCCCCCCTCCCCCCCCCCCCCCCCCCTTTGAACAGGTGTCTCACAGCGCTGTGGGCAAGACGTCGGTCTAAAAAAAATAAATAAATAAAAGCAACGCGTTGAGACGCCTACCCGCCCAGGATTGGTAGTTCGAATCCCGGCAGCGCGCCAAAAAAAATCCGATGGCATATAGGATTCATGACCTGAATGTGGCCCGGCTGCCTTAGAGTGTAAGGAGTTCAGGGCCGAAACTCTCACCTGAGTGTGGTCAAACAAGTAGGGTAACTCTTGTTCCCATGTTGAAATAAGTACACGCCTAGAACTCCATATGAATGCTGCTCACCACACCGAATCGCCTGGCAGATACGACAGCACAGAGCACACAGAACAAACAAGGAAACACCCTCCCCCCTCGCCCCAAAAACAACAACA
>JADBJO010001805.1:119128-141628 GCA_016801955.1 Conus betulinus | reverse complement strand
TCGAACTCAACCCGAGCCTTCAACCCGTCCTCCGATCCACACCCAATACCACCTTCAACCCACTCTCCAATCCCAACCCTAACCAAGCCTTCAACCCACTGTCCAACCCGAACCCAACCCAAGCCTTAAAACTGCCCTCCGATCCCAACCCTAACCAAGCCTTCAACCCGCTCTCTAATCCCAACCCTAACCAAGCCTTCAACCCGCTCTCCAATCCCACCCCTAACCAAGCCTTCAACCCGCTCTCCGATCCCAACCCTAACCAAGCCTTCAACCCACTCTCCAATTCCAACCCTAACCAAGCCTTCAACCCACTCTCCAATCCCAACCCAACCCAAGCCTTCAACCCACTCTCCAACCCGAACCCAACCCAAGCCTTCAGCCCACTCTCCAACCGAACCCAACCCAAGCCTTCAGCCTGCCCTCCGATCCAAACTCAATCCAAGCCTTCAACCCACTCTCTAATTCGAACCCAACCCAAGCCTTCAGCCCATTCTCCAGTCCAAACCCAACCCAAGCCTTCAACCCACTTTCCAATCCAAACCCACCCAAACCTCCAATTCACTCCTCAATCTGAACCCGACCCACACAGCCTACCCAACTCTACACCCATCGACCATCTGAGCTCCTGCCCATAAGAGACAATCCATACCAGCTGGTCCATGGAGATGGGTGCCATGATCATTTCGATCGCCATGGTTTCGTTAGGTCGGATAGAGGCATCGTAGGTGGCGCCCAGGATGGCTGTTCGCAGACTGCTTTCGTCATCCACGTAGGCGGCTGCAACACCAGAAAGGCTGGCTCGTTAATGGCGGCGAGATAGTGTGCGTTACAGATGGGAAGTAGAATAAAAAAAAAAATCCGGAAGACTCTTCAGCTCCAGAGGAAATGACCCTACCTCTAATCCTAATCCTAATCTGAGCCACAGGCTGCACGCCAAGAATGAATGCGCCAAGGCCTTGCTTAAGGGCTCGAATATTTAAAGACTGCAGCAGCAGTTAGACTGTTTTGATCATTTTCATAGAAAGTTAGATTTTTCCTCATTTTATTTCATATGGCCATCAAGGTACAGGCCAGGGGGATCCAAGCAGACATCAAAATCAAAGGAATGGAACTATTTGGACGCTTCCAGCCGGCGCAAAGAAAGACTCAGGGGTGAGTACGAAGGTCTGAAATGTGACGTCAACTAAGGGAAAGGTCTTGTACTTGAAGATTGTTTGTGATTTCATCGGTAAAAGAAAATCCCCCAAAACCAAGGGAAATAATTGGTAGGGAGGTTTTTGTGTTTGTTTGATTGGTTGGTTTTTGTTTTTGTTTGTTTGTTGTTGTTTTTTTTTTTTTTTTTTATCAGTTATCAGTTCACCATTAAATGCTGGCTCAAATTATGGTAGGCCTCAAAACGCATATATGGCTTGAATAGTGTTTTAGTGTTTTCATGCAGTGTGTTTAGCGCAAGATCCTAATCGAGTACCTGGCAGAGTAAAAGATCCTAACTCTGATCTCAGTCTCAACCTCAGCCAGAGCCTCATCATGATCCCAACCGTAACCTATACTTACCCTAACCCAAATATTCCTAAATGTAGAAAACCTGCAGAAGACGTTCGTTCACCATTATACTTGTTGTGCGGTATATGGCAGTAGAGTTGTCTTCTCTTGTGTCCGTCGACAGAGCAAAGAACGTTCACCATCGTTGATTAGTTGGCCGATGTATGGATTCGTTGATTTCTTAAAGGCTGACTCGGATGATTTACTGACGGAGTGAGATTATCATCTGTTTAGCCAGTTCAATAATGATAATAATAATGATAATAATAACAATGATAGTAATACTGATTATGATAATAATAATAATAATAATAATGATAATAGGTATCATAATTATTATTATCATTATATATATTCTCAAAACAATCTAATCGAGCAAGTCTATAAATACTCGACTCCTTAAGCAGGCCTTTGCACATCAATTTTTGGGGCGTGCAGCCTATAAGGTCCTTGCCGCCGTAAGGCAGTTGAGCGTAGGTGCTGATGGTTTACGGTTATTGATCACACTGATTGATTGACTTCCCTCTCTTTACTCAGCTGTGGTCAATCGGCGTGGTTACACGCGAGGTGACGCTACGAACTGCCCTTCTGGTGTTATGTAAAGTGCTAGTGAGGGTGTGGTGGTATGATTGACTCCATGAGTTTGTGTATGGTACCACGTTCTTCGGCGCCGGGTTCTGGTTCGTGTACCCGTTACAGTCTTTGCACCTGTCGGGTACAAATCCTACATGACCTCAAGTTTCGTCTGTCAGACTGTACTCGAGAAATACCGATACGCATGGGTCACAAGCGTGTATATGCACATGTACACACACACACACACACACACACACACACACACACACACACACACACACACACACATGTATGTATATATGTATATCTATTTATTCATTAATTTACACACACACACACACACACACACACACTCTCTCTCTCTCTCTCTCTCTCTCTCTCTCTCTCTCTCTCTCTCTCACACACACACACACACACACACACACACACACACACACATATATATATATATATATATATATATATATATGTGTGTGTGTGTGTGTGTGTGTGTGTGTGTAGAGAGAGAGAGAGAGAGAGAGAGAGAGAGAGAGAGAGAGAGAGAGAGAGAGAGAGAGAGAGAGAAGAACACAAGTACAACAAGCTCATGTGGTTATATCAGAAATTTTCGGATTTATGTATATATTTCATCTTTCTTTTTTTGTTGTTGTTGTTGTTGTTGTTGTTTTTGTAGACATTACGAAAACACCTACCTGTCAATTTGTAGATTTCTGAATAAGAATTTTTGGTGTTCTTGTTGTTCTTACTGATATTGCTTTTGTTTGTAGTTTTGTCTTCTTTTGTTTTCGTTTTTGTCTTTTTTTTTTTATTTTGTTTTCGTATTGTTTGCATTTATGGCATTTTAGTGTTCTTTGTGTTGTTTCAGGTGACAGACGCTGCATGCATGGTCGTATTGGTTTTATGTATCAGAGCAAATTTCATCGATAAAATTGGGGATATAAAAAATAAGAAAAGATTTACTTTTTGAAAAAAGATGTTATATACATGTTATAACGTCGAAGGGATTTGGGATATCTTTTTGCTGGATTCCATCACACGGTGGAATATCTGGTAATGAAACAGGAGATAAATTAGCTAGAGATGGCGCATTTAGAAAATCACCTGAGAGTATTTTGAAACTTGCTGTTCAAGAAATTAATTCGTTATTAGAAAAATGCGTGCACAGTGGACACTTTCCAGAGGAGTATGAAAAACTATCATGTCCATAATATTTGTCATCTTTAGTATACAGGCTTCGACTGAATTCGTGGAAAACCGATTTTTCCCAAAATGTAGCATGCTATTGTTCAAGCTTTCTATCAGTGGACCACATTCTTTTTCATTGTTCAATATCAACTTCATTATATTAAGAATCGAACGAGGATGTGGCTGTACATGAATCTATCACAGCAATAACCCACAAACCAGAAATTGTGCAAAAACAACAAAAGTGCCTTCTATGCATCAAATTAATTAGTCACTCTCAGTCATTCCCCTGACCGCTGGGGTCGTTGGGGGGACGTGATGAGGCAGCCGCCGTTTCTCTCCAGGCTCTTCTGTTGGTGGCTGTCGTGAGGAGATCTGGCATGGTCATTTTGGTCCAGTCCTTTTATATTGTCGGACCAGCTCTTTCTCTGCCGTCCTCGTCTGCGCCCTCCTTCAACGGCACCTTGAAGGATGGTTTCGGAGAGGGTTGTGACGAATGACGTGGCCAAACCATGCCATCTTCTGTCGTTTGACGGTTGCCGGAAGTGGTTCGTGGGGCCCCAACTAGGTTAGTGACCAGGTTCCGCACATAATCATTGTCTTGAGTTCTTTGTAGGAGATGCGGAGTAGTTTCCTCAGGCACCTGGTCTCAAACGCCTGGATTCTTCTTTCTGTTTCGGCCATCAGTGTCCATGTCTCGCAACATATAAAGAGGATGGAGACCACTAGTGACTTGTAGAGCCGGATTTTTGCGTGGAATTTGATGTTGCTCTTCCACATTCTGTTCAGTCTGGCCATCGCTGCTGATGCAGAGTTGATCCTGATTCGGATTTCTGCTGTGCAGGTACCATCTTTGGACAGGGTTGCTCCCAAGTACCTGAAGCTGGTCACTTCTTCCAGGGGCTCACCATTCATGGTTATGTTGGCACTGCTGTTAGTCGAGCTGTTGACCATGACCTTTGACTTCTCTGTGCTGACCTCCATGCCGTAGGCACTCGCTCTTGTGACAAGTCTGTTTGTAAGATCCTGGAGCTCGGTGTTGCTGCCCCCCCCATGAGATCGGTATCGTCTGCGAAACGAAGGTTGCAGACCGGCCTGCCGCCAATGCTGCCCTTCTTCTCGCTTTTTTTTTTTTTAAAGTCTAATATCACCAAGTGTGAACAGACTCTAAATTCAAGAACTCACTCACTCACTCACTCAACTTTTCATTGCTGAATACCTCATTAGAAACAGGCTGTTCGTTGACACCGTCGTTGATTTCATTTACAACGTATATGGAAGCTTTGGTGTGTGTGTGTGTGTGAGAGAGAGAGAGAGAGAGAGAGAGAGAGAGAGGAGGGGAGAGAGAGAGAGAGAGAGAGGAGAGAGAGAGAGAGAGAGAGAGAGAGAGAGAGAGAGAGAGAGAGAGAGAGAGAGAGAGAGAGATGTTGAAGTATAGAGATCAGCATCTGTTTTCATGTCATATCTAAACAAAATTTAAGAATTGCACCAAAACTTATGATATTGTCCATCTAGTTTATGGAAAAAAAGTATTTTATCTAAAGAATTAAGTTGCTCTTTGAAATATCAAGATGCCGAGGTAAAAGTCCAAAACATTTTTTTTACGCTGTGTAAAGTTTCAAGATAGAGAAAAAATAAAACTCCAAAAGAAATTCTTGCGTTATCGACAGAATTATGATTTGTCTCCTAGCACAACCAAACAGTATGAATGTGTCGCTGAGTTAAAAGTGAAATGAAATGATTACATTTATTTATGCACAGTCCGTTTTGACTGTTGGCAGAGGTATTTCGTATTTTCTTACATTTGAAAATAGGCATAAGAAACATGTTCGAAACTGTTCACCAGAGGACAGGCAATCTGTTGGAGTTACAGATATTCTGGAAGCTTAACTACATCCGGAGTCTTCTACCAAAGTCTTCCAAGCATTGTACTGAAAAATAAAAGAAGGCTTTAAAAGCAAATCCTGACAGAAAAGCAAGTAAAACGGCAATTAAAAAAGGGAGATGTGGGCGAGTAGGAAGACCTGATCTACTTCATCAGATGAAAGCTCTGACAAAATTTAGAAAATATAAGGAATCTTTCAAAACGCAAAGGGTACCCTGTAACGACGGTTTCTGAGCCCCACTCCCCCTACACCCCACCCCCCCCCCCCACCCCACCTTCCCCCCACCACTAAAACAAAAGAAAGACAAACTGGACCAATTTTCTTTCTTCATTTTTTTATGAACAGAATTTGTTTTTGAACGATACAATTGTAGCATTCGAGAATTTTTTTAAGGTAAAATGTCCATGACTCAAGGACCAAAGTTTGGCTGAACTATTTTCTTTTTTCGATGCTAGGCTTGTTTTTCAATAAAACACAAATTCACGAGAAGTAATTCATGCAAAAAAAATGACTGTTGTGTTTCAGTGAGAAAAGAAGACAAGCGATGTCTTTTGCCGGTTTGAATGGCGAAAACAGGACTTAGTTAAAAAAAAAAAAAAAAAAAAAAAAAAGATTCATAGCTATCCGAGTTTATCTTGTTTCTGTCGCTGCTGGTAATTTGAGAGTCGTTGATTACAGAAGGCTTTTATGTAAAGCAGAGTGTGAAAGATACAGCAGAGCGTCTGTCTTGAGATTAGAAAGACAGCCTTATATACGAGAGATTTTTTTTCTTTTATCACCGAAGCTGCAAAGTTTTGGTTATGCCCCCTCGCTCTCTCCAGAGTCGACTTTTGCAATTCCTGTCTGGTAACTGTTGTCCGTATGAGTGTATGCGTTGATACCGGTTTGATTTTTTGTTTTTTTTTCATAATGTTTTATTAATTTGTAAGGTTCCAACTGCAGCGTTCTAAGTTTCTCTGTTATCTGGTGTACGTCATCACTTGCACCTTGTGTTCAAAGAAATACACTGGGGAGACACACCACAGCCTGAATGAGCGTTTTCTCTGAGCACCTTCGCTCAATGCGGCTGGGGTATGAAGATCCCTTGGGCTCTCACTTCAACAGCCCCTACCACAACTTTCACCCATACGAGAGTGGCTGCTGTCTGGCAGAACCGGTCCAGTGGAATCTATCGCCTCTTTATGGAGTCATCCATCATTTCATGACTGGGGACCCTCGCCCCTGCCGGCCTGAACACCAGAGAGTGACAGCAGCTGAGCTTCAGGCACCCCCCTGCCCCATTCTCTACTAACCCCCCCCCCCCCCCCCCCCCCCCCCCCCCCCCCCCCCCCCCCCCCCACTTTTTTTTTTTTTTTGAACAGGCCTTTGCTTTCCACTTAACTTGTTCTTGATTCCTACTACTGACTGCTTAACCCCAGTTAACTTCCTTTTGTCTCTGAGCTCTGTTTCATTCCTTCTTTTTATTGCCAGTCCTCATATATAGATCTGTCTCTGTCGCCCACTAACTTTAAGCCTGATGATAGCTCTATGAACAGAAAGCTTGCTTGGTTTCCTTCTTGTTCCCCCGATCACCATACTCAACCCTGGTGAGTGCATTCTTCCACCATTTTCTTCTCTTTCTCTGTTATCATGATGCTGCTGATGATGATGATGATGATGATGATGATGATCATCATCATCATCATCATCATTATCTTCATTGTTGTTGTTATTAGCATCTTTTACATTATTATTATTATTATTATCATCACTATTGTTATTACTATCATTGTTATTATTATTGACGTTGTTATTATCATTATCATTATTATCATTATTATTGTTATTGTTGTTGTCATCGCCGTCGTCGTCAACATTATCATCATCACCTTTGTTATTATTGTTATTGTCATATCTTTATTATTATATTATCAAAGATTTTTTTTTTTTAAAATGAAAATGTAGAGACCGAATCAGCTTGAGGTTGAACATGGAGACAATAACACACTATATCCTGAATATCTGACAGAACTAAATTTAATGTCGAAAGTCGCAAACATTACACACATTGTGATCATTATTATTGCTATGAACATTTTCATAACAATAATTATTATTGGTATCATCATCATCATCATCGTCGTCGTCGTCATCATCATCTTCATCCCCATTATCATTATTACTATTATTATTATCATTATTATTATTATATTATTATTATTATTATCATTATTATCATCATCATCATCATATCATCATCATTATTATTATCATTATCCTTATCAAAGTTTCTTTTTTTTAATTGAAAGTGGTAAACCGCAACATCTTGAGGCAGAACATGGAAACAACACACAATAACACACAATACCCTGAATATCTCTGACAGAACTAAATTCGATGTCGAAAATGGCAAAACATTACAACACATTGTGATCTTTGCTACTGCTATGAACATCTTTATAATCATTTTTATTATTGGTATCAGCAGCAGCAGCATTATTATTATTATTATTATTATCATTATCATTATAATTGTTGTGTTGTTGTCAAAAAAGAATCATATTGAAATCAACTTCCATAAACAACTAATGAGAAAAAAGTACAGTTCCTTGCGTATTCGACAGAACGAGACTCAATGATCAAAGTTAGTCGCAAATGTCATGGCACATTATGATCATTCGTTATTATTGTCATCAACATCATTATTATTACTGTTATTATTGTTATTTTGTCATTATTATTGTTATTATTATTATTATTATTATTTATTATTATCATCATCATCATCATTAATAAAGTTGTTGTTATCAATCATTAATATTCTGTTTGTTTCGGTTGTAAAAAAAAATTTTTTTTTTTATTTAAAAAAAAATTTAAAAAAAAAAGCGTCATCTCAAAATCATGAACATCCACTCAACAACTGATGATGTAGACACACAGTTCCCTTCGCATTTGTCAGAACTAAAAATCGTTGCTGAAAGTAACTCCAAACTATTATAACGCATGACTTCAAAGCCAAAACGTTCTACAGTTTGGTGAGATATAGGACAACACATGTAATGAAAACATTAAAAAGGACATTGCTTTTCTCATATTTTTCTTTAGTTCTTTTTAAGCGTAAAAAAAAAAAAAAAAAAACAGAAACAACAACAACTAAACTGAAATAACAGATTAGGTTGAGAGCAAAAATAGGAGATAACTTTATTTTAATGTAGAGAAGTTAAAAATCTTCGAATAAACTGATTTCAGGTGAGGTTGTTTTATGGAGTAATCGCCCACAGATATCATTAAAAAAAAAAAAAAAAAGCATTTGTTGGGATGGAAGTTAATAGTTCCTTTTTTGCAAACTTGTGATAGATGTTGCTCATTTTTTAGTTCACCACATTTAAGTTGCACAACAGCAGAGCGTCGTCGTCAGCTACGACAGAGTACCGTTGTATGCATTGTCATAGTTTCAGTGACGTAATACCGTATGTTTTATAACTAATGTGCATGAAAACAATAATAAATAGATCTAGTTGCAAAGTGAAACGACTGCAGGCGGAAATCTAAACAAATCTTAAATAAATGTGTCAGCGAACCGCCCAGAGAAACGTGGACAAACGAGTCACAAGACAAACCACAACGCGTTTCAACCTCTTAGGTCTTCTTCAGGTGCAACAAACAAGAAACAAATAACGAAAATGCACTTAGCTTTGATCGCTTCTGTGTTCAGCGCAAGAAAGAAGGCGTTGAATGAAAACGAGGCTGTTGGAAGGGAAATAATGTGCGAGTCAAAGTCGTAATGATGATAATATTACTGACAGGAATACTAATAATGGTCAAAATATATTTATATATATATATATATATATATATATATATATATATATATATATATATAGAGAGAGAGACAAGATTACTACCAGTCTTGGTGTCAATAAGTAGGTATGGGAGAAAGGAGAGTGGGTTAGAGGATTCTTAAACAGCTGGGTTGCCGTGGCAACAGTCCCGGAGGCTAAGGCGATGGTGAAGTGTGTGTGCGGGTGTGTGTGTGTGTGTGTGTGTGGTTTGTTAGTGTGTGTGAGTGTGCGTGTGTGTGTGTGTGTGTGTGTGTGTGTGTGTGGATATGTGTGTGTGTGGTTATCAACATTTCCCACAACATATGCATAGGAAAGAGGGAAGATGGAACAGGAGTACGTGTTGAAGAAATAGTGAATGAAAATAAAAGAAAACCAAATGAAGTGAGGGAAATGGAGTGGACAAGTATCTGAATAAACAATAGACTGATGTGAGAAATAGAGAGGGTGTGGTGAGAAGGGAAAGGAAGATAGCTATAAGTTATGTATAAGGTAAATAGTGGGATATATGGTAGTATGTGTGTGTAGTGGGAGTGGGAAGATATTGTGGGCTGAGACTGAGTGATGGGTTGGTACATGTAACTTTAAGGTGTTGATGGTAAGAGGGTGGAGGGAAGAAGGGGATGGGTTTATATACTGACTGACTGGGGGGGGGGGGGGGGGGGGCAACATATTCACACCTATACACTCTCTCTCTCTCTCTCTCTCCCCTCTCTCTCCCCCCCCCCCCCCCCCCCCCCTCCCCCCCCCCCCCCTATCTCTCTCTCTAAAAAAATTAAGTTATTGTTTTCTAAGTATTATCATTATTTTAATTCTACAATTATGGCGGCAATGGGATTAGTGATAATAGGACATAATGCTTAGAAGCATAAAGGTGAAAATGACTGACGGTAATAACAATGACATCAGTGTTGTTGTAAATTAAATGTAGTGATGTAATGATGTTGATGAAGAGAACAGTAAAGGTAATGATAAGATGATAGTGATAAAGTAATAAAGGTTTTAAGTAATATACCTTCTTACCATCAACACCTTAAAGCGGTGGTAAGTGCAGTAACACTAGCGGAAATAAAGGCGCCAGGAAAGGAGAGGGAACGACCAGCGATAAAGGAGCTAGCATTCTATTTATTATGTGTGTGTGTGTGTGTGTGTATGTGTGTGTGTGTGTGTGTGTGTGTGTGTGTGTGTTCCATTAGTAATGTCAGCCTTGTTCATTGGTTACCCCCGCCTCCACCCCCAGCAGCACCGCCATACCTACCAACACCCCTACACACATCATTACTAGGGCAGGGGAGGGGGAGTGGGGAGTAAGTCGATTGACGTAGCAAATGGTGAGACTCGGAGAGTGTAGGAAAAGGGAAAAGATGATAGCTGCAACCTATGTCTAAATAGGGTAGCTCTTGCTCCCATAGTCAAATAAATACACTCTATAACTCCAAACGAATGCGGCTTACGACACCGAATCGCCTAGCAAGAAACGACAACACAAAGCACACAGAACAAACAAGGAGACATCCATTGAAGATGTCGCTTTCTTAATGTGCGTGAAACTGACCGCAATGACATGTAAGAAAGACATGTTGAAGGATGTCGACAGGACGGTACTGTTATGGCATGTAGGCTAGCGTGCCATCTACAATGCTAACTAGTGTCATCAAAAGGCGACTGACTTGATGACTGAAGAAAGGCGAATCAGACAATCTGAGAGACAGACACAGCGAAATCTCTGCGAAGAGACCAACTCGCACACACACACACACACACCACACACACACACACACACACAAAAACCGCAGAGATTTAACAGTCAACGGGTGGTAACCCTACCTTGCGTGCCAACAAAGAAGCAGCAGCAGCAGCAACAACAACAAAAGCGGAAAAAAACAATATCAGAAACTTGGACCACATCTTAGTCTCTGCTCACAGTATCACAGTGAGAACCTTTGATCACTTCTGATAGAGCACGACCCATGACCCCTATCGATGCCTTTTTGCTCATGTAATCCATTATTAGCTGCGTCACGGTGGCCGTGTCCTTAGCAGCAGCTTCTTCCTAAAGAAGAAAGGGAGAGGAAGTCTAGAACGCCTCCACGTCTTTCGGCTGCGTCCTTATCCGCAGCCCGGTCCTGTCAAATGAAGGTGTTCGTGAGGAAGTCATTATAGGAGTTGATTGCGTGCTGTTTGAACAAGGCGGTATGTTGTAATCTAATTATCCAGGGGCAGAGAACTGTGACCGAAGACGATCGATTCCTTTCCTGGAGGGACATGCATCATTCACGAGCAGCATGACCATCAGAGTTTACTGTAATTAGCGGACAGCCTTCTCGCTTTCCGTCGACTCGCTGGAAAGGTTGGACATGGTGATTTCTTTTTTTTTTTTCTGTGAATAGGTCGTGCAAGAGGGTGAACACACTCTCAAAGGTGGTCGTAAGGGTCGACCGTTTGCACAGCTTTGTATGTCTTCAACCCCAATCCCTGCGCCCCCCCCTCTCTCTCTCTCTCTCTCTCTCTCTCTCTCTCTCTCTCTCTCCTCTCTCTCTCTCTCTCTCTCTCTGTCTGAGCGCGCGCGTATGCGAACACGTAAGTTTGTTGTTGTTGTTGCTGTTGCCGTCTTATTGATAACCATTACTCTGATAATTCTACGATTGAAAAAAAAAAAATCATTCCAAGTTGAAAAACATTCACATACATGAAGAGACTCTAATGAACTGCGCTACCCACCAACCAACGTACCGACTTTTTTTTTATTATTGTCCGATTGTTTCTTTGAAGAGCAGACAGATGTCGTCTTCGCTGCGTGCAGATTGCTTCCTGAACGCTAAACTCCACATGGTAACAGTCCTGATATGGCCCTCTGCGGTCGGCTGGGCTATAAGTAACATTACATACTTCCTTCCTTACCTACCATCCGCTCCACCTCATGAGACCCCCAGTGGGCAAAGTTTCCAGCTACATACACGAAAATTTAAATACATTAAAAAAAAAATAATTATTCGAGAATAGCTTCCCTTTGACGGCATTCTGCAGATACCTAACTTAACCGTGCGGCAGGCCTTGGATCAGGGCGGATAAACCATTGATGAAAGCGGGAGAGGGGATTGTAAACTGAGGTCGGCGATGCAGAAACCAAGCAGGAGATTCTGTAAAAGCTGGTGATGGAGATGGATCATTCCGGACGGGGAGTGGGGTGTAGCAGAGGTGGGGGGGGGGGGGTGGACCAGGTGTAGATTTGGTAAAAGAGAGCAGGGGGAAGGGGGGTTGGGAGAGAAGTTTTGTCAAAACAGTTACGCACGTGTGTGTGTGTGTGTGTGTGTGTGTGTGTGTGTGTGTGTGTGTGTGTGTGTGTGTATATAACTGTGCATGTAAACAAATTCCAGTACAAATATCCGTGCATACACCTCACAAACAGGTTATTTTCATGTATTTGAAATCAACAATCTCTTTACTCGTAGCTAAACGTATCATCCTCAACGCGATCTCTTTGCAGGAAATGATCACAACGATAACAACTGGCGTCCTTTGGACACACACATTTTTTTCTCTTATATGCGTGTCATCTTTAGATGCTAAAACACACACACACACACACACACACACACACACACACACACACACAGATAGATAGACAGACAGATCGATCGATCGATCGATAGAGAGAGAGAGAGAGAGAGAGAGAGAGAGAGAGAGAGGGGGGGGGGGAGATCACACCACAGCGCATTTACAACGGGCAAATACGCAAAATATCGAAAAGGGGTTGACATGTACAGAACGAAAAGAGGTTGACATGCTGAGAGTCTAAACGGATTCCGCTAACTCGCGGTGACTCTTTGCCTTTCGGTGGATGATACTCAACCGAGCGTGAAGGACGACAGGGGAGCTTACTCCCAGTGACTGCTCACTGACGTAAGCTGACATGGCGGCACACGGGTGATTCAATGCCCTACAGACTCGGCGGATGGACACGGATATCTGCGGTCAGAGGCTGGAGGTTCGATTTCATTTGATGCGTACAAGCTAATGTGTCACGTCCGCTACTCATTGATATTGTGACTATTGTCGTTATTCTTTTTGTTATCATTAGTTTACTTGTTAGTATTGTTATTGTCATTGTTGACGTTGTTGTTGTTATTGTTGTTGTCGTCGTCGTTGTTGTTGTTGTTGTTGTTTTTTCTTCTTCTTCTTCTTCTTTCTTCTTCTTCTTCTACTACTACTACTACTACTACTACTACTACTATTACAACTACTACAACTACTACTACTACTACTACTTTTATCATAATCATGATCCTCATAATTATCATCATTGTAATCATCATCATGATCATCATCATCATGATGTTGGTAGTAGTAGTAGTGGTGGTGGTGGTGGTGGTGGTAGTGATGGTGGTAGTAAAAGTAGTAGTAGTAGTAGCAACGTCATCATTATTATTATCGTTGTCATCATTACTGTAGTCGTCGTCATCGTCGTCGTCGTCATCATCATCATCATCATCATCATCATCATCATCATCATCATCATCATCATCATCATCATCATTATGATCAACGTGATGATGATGATGACGATGACGATGACGACAACAACGACGACGACGACGACGATGATGATGATGATGATGATGATGATGATGATGATGATGATGATGATGTGAGGAGGAGGAGGAGGAGGGAGGAGGAGGAGGAGGAGGAGGAGGAGGAGGAGGAGGAGGACGACGACGATAATGATGATGATGATGATGATGATGATGATGATGATGATTATCGTGCTGCAGTTCTGGTGACGCTGGTGTGGATTTAGGATCCCTTTTAGCTCCTCCCCCCTTCCCAAACACAAACACGCGTACTTACTCTCTCTCTCTCTCTCTCTCTCTCTCTCTCTCTCTCTCTCTCTCTCTCTCTCTCTCTCTCTCTCTCTCTCCAAGCTTATCCCTTTTTTTCCTATCACTTCTATCACTTGTGACGGCTATGCACGTTAGGCCTGAATGTAACAAGAACAAAAAAACAATGAAGCTTTGCAGACTAGGAATACCGACCGTTTCATCTACCAATCAAAAATACACTTTTATTCCTAGAAGAAAATAACAGCTGATCAGAATCAGACCAGATGTCGCTTTTTTTGTTGTTGTTGTACTAAAAAAAAAAAAAAGCGAAAAAGACTGTAGCCAGTTAAGAAACTTTTCTCTTGCTTATGGTTAAAATCACGTGTGTTTTTAATTGGATGAAAAGGCTGAATGGGAATTATTTTAAAATTTTTGTTTGTCTTTCATCTCGCTCTTCTTTATGTCAAAATTCATACTGGGATATATGAGTTTGTCACAACTTCTGCCTGACTGTGGCTGACGAGCTGGGGGCCAGAATAGCTCAGTTGGTAGAGCGCTGGACTCATGATCCTGGGGTTGCGGGTTTGAATTTCGGTACAAGGGGATTTTTCTCTCGAATTAACATTGGTTCTGACTCCATTTCCCATACAATCCTTCGAATGAGACTATAATCCGAGATTCCGTGTGTGAACGCACGCACAACATCTTGCACGCACGTCAAATCCCATCGCCAACTTTCGGAAGAGAAGGCCAGTTTGGCCGTTGGTATGGATGACACGTTACACATAGCATGCACCTTTCCCGAAGATGGAGTATGGCTGCCTTAATGGTAGTATTAAAAAAAAAAAACGGTCATACACACAAAACTCCACTGCCTGTCTATACAGGGAGTATCCGCAGGAGTATCAGCCTGCGTACGCAGAAAGAAAGACAGAAAGCTGACGAGCTGATCTGAGTTGTGAGGCTCCCTCGGTGCAGTTGAACCACGGGTCCATGGCACTTGGATATACCATTATATGTTCTGCAGAAAATTTGGAATTATTTCATGATCTGATCAAGCCAGCCTTCAAAAAAGAAAGAGGATGCTGCTTCCATGTCAAGCGCTCGTCGATTTTTCAGTTTGGGTAATAGTGGTGTATTGTGACACTCAAAAAAACAATGGGTTGTAACAGGTAATAGTCAGTGACGCAATGCGTCACAAACCTGCAATCGGGAGAAAATGCAGAATTTTCTTGACAGTGTCATTTGAAAGGTTACGAACAGCTGTAAAAAAAAGAAAAAAAAACACTACTGCCACTACTACTACTACTTCTACTACTGTACTACTACTACTACTACTACTACTGCTACTGAAAGTATCAGCTTCTGGGTTTGTCTACAATGATTACTGATGTTGATTTGCAGCAATACGTATATCCTGTTTCTGAAAGTATTTCATTGTTTTCCTTGAACAGCCACTATTCTGCATATTGTGAAAAGACGGTCTTATCTCCTCCTCATCTCCTTCATCTTCTCCTTCTTCTTCTTCCTTCTTCTTCTTCTTCTTCTTCTTCTTCTTCTCCTCCTCCTCCTCCTCCTCCTCCTTTTTCTTCTCCTCCTTCTTCTTCTTCTTCTTCTTCTCCTCTTCTCTCTTCTTCCTCCTTCTTCTTCTTCTTCTTCTTCTTTTCTTCTTTTTCTAATTTTTTCTTCTTTTCTTTTTCTTCTTTCTTTCTTCTTCTCCTCTTCTCTCTCCTCTTCTCCTCCTCCTCCTCTCTTCTCTCCTCCTCCTTCTTCTTCTTCTTTCTTCTTTTTCTTCCTGAACTCCGTACAGAGCCATCTGGGTGTCACGTTGAAGAAGTGTTGACCAGATTCCTCCATCTCCTTCAATCGTTTGCCAAGGCCTGGGTTATGCTAATGGTTCCCAAGTCAACTCTGCAATGTTATGAATCTCTCTCTCTCTCTCTCTCTCTCTCTCTCTCTCTCTCTCTCTCTCTCTCTCTCTCTCTCTCTCTGAAAAGTTTCCATACGGAGGATTATTTCATCGTGCACATTGTGTCTTCTTACATCTACAAACATCTTGCAATCTTATGAATCCATTGTTGTTTTTGTTCTCTCTCTCTTTCTCTGTATTCACTATTTGTCTCCCTTAAAGGTTTCCACACGGATTTTTTTTATCATGGGCATTGAATCTTATTACATCTCCAAATATTACGTAGTTTTCTTTAGATAGTTGATGTCAACAGACTGTTATAATAGTCCGAAAGACTACTTTATGGTTTGGTGCACCTTTTCTTTTTAATGATTATTATTATTAATTCTTTTTTATGATAATGTCAGTACCTCTGATGTTTTGTACTTTTTGTTAATGCCTTGAGTTTCATGACTTTCATTCTTTCCGGATCGCTTTCAGGGTCCGTGTCTGGCATGAAGGCTCCATACGTTAGGGCAAGCAGAAGTCTGATCTTGTTGTTCATGAAGGGTTTTTTTTCTGGTTGTCCTATTCAGGTTTCAGTCTGAACAGAGCTGGTGCTGGTTTTGCTGACGGTGATAGAATCTCTGGCTGGACTCTCTCACTGCTTACGATCCATGTCTTTTCAGTGAATGGTTGAACAATGTGTAGATCCTGTTCATAGATACCTATGTCAATGGTAATGGTGGTTTTATGACAAATCGTCACCTTGGTCTTCTCAAAACTGATTATTTGAATAAGATGAATACACACTCGAAGGTGCAAATGGGACTTGGAGAAGTGCTGTCTTCCACTGCCGAACAAATCGGCTAGGAGCAAACCTGTACCGCTCTTGGAAGCCTGCGCTGTGTGTCGCTCAGGGTACAGGCACGCATAAGCCATTCCATTAAGACGTCAAGGGACATAACTGCTCTCTGGCAGACGCCATTGTGTAATGGCCACAGGATATGACGGGACAGAACCTCTACGGGAGAGTTCCCAGGAGTGTACCAGCCCATATTTCACGACAGCAGTGCCCATCAACGAAAAAAAAAAAACCGTCAAGCAACTGCCGTGTGCATCCCTTACCCTCACTCGTTGCTGTTCGGCTGACAGGTGAAGACAGCACCACTCCAGAAACGGTCAACGCTATACACAAAGAGTAAAAATCATAATACCAAATTCTTCATGTGCAATGGCAAAGTGCTCAGAGTGTTCATCTGTCTGTGTTTGGACTGTGACAACGTGTGTCTTTACTGGGGCCCTCTACACAGCTGGGTGCACCTGGTGTGTTTGACAGTGGATGACATGTCGACACAGCTGGGTGCACCCGGTGTGGTTGACAGTGGATGACGGGCTGACACAGCTGGGTGCACCCGGTGTTTGACAGTGGATGACGGGTTGACACAGCTGGGTGCACCCGTGTGTTTTTGACAGTGGATGACGGGCTGATCTCAGCTGTGAGGCTTCCTTTGTCCAGGTGAATCACGCGTACATAAACGGATGGAATATACACAAAAACAAAAACTAGGACAGACTGTCAAGAAAAAAAAAAACAAAAAACATCGCATAGGTGAAGAGAGTGAGAACCAGAGGGTATAAGTGAAAGCGGAATACATTATGAAAACATCTTTTTGGGGGATATTTAATTATGGATCTGTTCATTCATTATTTGGAAAACAAATTGCCTGCTTTGGTATTCAGATTTTACCAGGATCTACACACATGTTGAAAACTGATAATAAATACAAGTTGTTCAGAGACAAGTTTTGGTGTAGTGTTTGGGTTATGCCGTATGCATTTGTGCGGATTCGAACCAAACCAAGCCAAGTTAAACAAAACAAGTCACTTTCATCTGCATATGCGATTATATAGATTGGATAAATCACATTTGATAGAAAAGATTTCCTATAATTTCATGATCTAACATTCAACAACAATAAAAATTCTACTGTTTTGCCAAACTTCATTAAATGACTTGCAGATTTTTCAGTTTTGGCAGTATTTTTTTTTATATATTTTGACATTAAGAAAGTAACACGTTGTAGCAGGCGACAGTTACAACGCAATGCGTTACTACCCTGCATTTGGGGGAAAATGCAGGGTTTTTCTCGACAGGAAAGGTTGCGAACACCTGCGAAACACACGCACGCACGCACGCACGCACGCACACACACACACACACACACACACACACACACACACACACACACACACACACACACACACGTGTACGTACATTATATCACATGTAGCATACATATTGGTTGAACAAATACT
Organism: Conus betulinus; assembly: GCA_016801955.1. Classification (NCBI taxonomy): domain Eukaryota; kingdom Metazoa; phylum Mollusca; class Gastropoda; order Neogastropoda; family Conidae; genus Conus; species Conus betulinus. The sequence continues at coordinate 123,591 of JADBJO010001805.1, read as the reverse complement.
ACAATACAACAAATTTACTCAATCTTGCAATGAATGTCATACATAGCAATACACATTCGCCATTTCCGAGTCTTTGATAAATGCCGAGAGTGTAGCCTCCCGTGCCCCTGTGGCTATATATGTCCATCAAACTTGGTGTGAAACAGAACAGGCAAATCAGCTTGTAGAATGTCCTGAAACTTCGCCTGATTGCTGTTTTTCTTTTCTTTATTTTTATTCCGTTATTGATCCTTTTATTTATTCGTTCATATAGTCATTTATTTGTTCATTCATTCATTTATTTTACTTTTTTTCCCCTTATTTCATGTACCAATTCTATCATAGCATGCAAATCTGGTTGAAAATCAAATCGTCTCACGGAGACACACACACACACACACACACACACACACACACACACACTTACATATGTATGTACGTGCATACATACATAACATACATAACATACTTACATACATTCATTCATTCATTCATATATTCATTCATACATACATACATTCATTCATTCATTCATATATTCATTCATACGTACATACATACATACATACATGCATACATACCCTACATACATACATACATAGCCTACATACATACATGCATAACTTACATACATATATACATAGCATTGTAAAGAAAGTCCCAGATAGACAGAATGAAGACTATGTATTGATGCTTGCATGTGTGCCTGCTATCTGTACTCTCTGTCGCTCCAAATCAGACAAACGCGTTCACCCACTGGGAAAGGAAACTAAGCTTGAAACCTTTTGAAGCCACAGCCCCTTTTATTTAACAAAAGAAATAAACGTTTTTCCTTCGCTATGGCCTGGGTATGGACAGGGGAGGGGAAAGAAGAGTGTATCACCACCCTGGCGAAGACACCGTTTTCTGTTCCTGCTGCACTTCACTCCAGGCAGCTCTTGAAGTAACTCTTGGGCGTTCCTCGACTGTCTGACTCAAACATTTCCTCCCAGTCCCTGGAAAAATCACGCCCGTAACCCGTCGGAACTTGACACCAGTCTGTGCCCATTTCCTGGCACCAATACCCCGTGCCCAGTCCCTGGCACTGGAAGCCTGCACAGTGACAGTCTTTTAATACGTGTTCCTCCTCCCTCCTTCAGTGTCCATGGCCATTAACCTTTTCGTCCTTTTCAAACCTCCCCTTCTTCCCCAAAGTCCAACCACAGGCCATGAAAATTATTCCTATTATCCTAAGGAGACAGACACAACGACACAGACACCATACCTTTACATGAAACACTATCCAGGAAAAGATTCCGATTCGCTACCCTTGTCAGGAACAGTAAAAACACAATTCCACTTTGTCACCCTCATCAATACCATTAACCAAGAAAGGATCTCCTTTTATTACCCTCGTCATAACAATTTCCTTTATATCCCCTTTCTTGAAATATCAACCAAATGATTTCAGTTAAACTTGCAATTATAGTTGTTGACAATTTATAGACACAAGCATGCACTTCTATAAAATAAATGGTTGTCTTATTGACTATACATCATCATCAAACACATCACACAATAGCATATCATTTTTCGAGAGAGACCATACATTGATTGTGTTGTGTGTGTGTGTGTGTGTGTGTGTGTGTGTGTGTGTGTGTGTGTGCGCGCGTGCGTGTGTGCGTGTGTGTGTGTGTTATTACCCATCAGCAAAATATTCTCATTCAACTTCTAAGTAAAACTACTGACAGAGGGAACAATAACATTCCTTTTATCTAACTGTTAATTCCAACTGAATACATCGCATTCACAACATAAATACCTCATCCCTTTATAAAACGACTGTAGACTTGGATTGGTATTTTGCAACAAACATATCTAAAGATTGTTTAGTTTTCAATACATGAATTATGTTAAACCTCCTATCCCCCTATCTCCATGAGCTTAAGCAATACATACCTTCACAAGGCAAAAGACATGTCCACTGTGACAACTGAAAGTTCAACCCGCAACTTCCCCACAACAGGCGAGCGATTTGCGTTCACGCGAACTGCGCACGCACAACCTCGCTACTATGTGTTCTATTTATTTTGGCCCCAGCTCTAAATGGTCTGGGACAAAACGCCTTTTGTTACAAACATACATAACAAGCATACAATTATACAATCATACATACATACATACATACATACATACATACATACATATACATACATACATACATACATACACACACGTACGTACATACATACATATGACAGGGCTACTTTTCATGTCTGTATGTTAGGAACTATTCTTCAATGGAGAGGGAGGGGGTGGGGAACAACAAAACTGATGCTTTTTTTTTTTTTCTTTTTCGTTTTCTTTCCTTTTTTTTTTTTTTTTTTTTATGTCTCAACTTCCTAGCTGCCCCCACCCCGACCACACCCCACCCCAGTGTATAATTCCCATATGGCTCATTCCCATATGGCTCATTCCCATACAGATCATTCCCATGCGGCTCATTCCGCTAGCCTGTACAGAGCAACAATAGCATAATTACATCAGTAGTGAGTGCTGAATTAGCATTTTGTAGATTTTGGTTTATCTCAGCTCTAATTTAGAACACAGCAATCTGAATACAGTAGTATCTTCTGCAACACCCGACTACTAGACAGTAGATCTGTTAAGCAATACCATTACATACAGATTTCTGGTCTAACTCAACACTTCAGTGCCAGGAATCAACAAGATCATTTACATGCAAATAACATCTCCAGTTAGAAAAACAGATCTTCTGACATGACATAACCAGTGACACTACAACCATGTGGGAAAACCCAAATATATGCAATCACCGCCGTCTTCATCACAGTAATAACCATCTACAGTTACACAGTTTAACACAGCAACAGCAACAAGATCAATAATGATTTTCGCAAAATCATTCACACACAGTCATCTTTGGATTTCCTTTGTGAGGTATCAAGTGAATTATCGTGAGTGATTTCATCATCATCATCATCATCATCATCATCATCATCATCATCACCACCACCATCATCATCTAATCATTATCGTGAGTGACTTCATCATCATCACCCACCATCATCATCGTCACCATCGTCATCCACACCAGGAGAAGAACTACTAATCATTTCCGCTCTAGGTTGTTCAGATCCAGTTCTTTGCATTAAGATCGCCAAAGATCACATTAACATCGCAGAAGGTTTGAAGATGCAAAACATTGTGTCCTAAAATGAAGGCCATCTTAAACCTCCATGAAACCATAAGCAACAATACTGTCCGGTGCAATATCACCGCAAAAATAACAGTATGTCTTTGTCATAATTGAAAAAGCAGTTTTTGTTCATTCTCACCTCAATGACATTCGCTGATCATGGACATGAACCCGGCTGACGGTTTACTAATCAACAACAAAACTCCACCTCAGTGTCTGCCTTGTCGCGAAAGAAAAAAAAGGAAAGTTGCTGAAGCAGCAAACTTTAATTTAACTGGTCAAGAAAGGAACCGCTAAAGTCAAAAGAACGACCAGTGAGGCAGGAAAAAAACTGAACGAACCGAACCTAAGACATGAACTGAAAAGAATTCAATTCAATATACACATTTTCAACACGAAAGCCAACAACCAATACACTTTCTCAACACGAAGTCAACCAGTTCACACACTTTCTCAACACGAAAGTCAACCAATTCAATATACACATTTTCAACACGAACGTCAACCAAGTTCAATATACACATTTTCAACACGAAAGTACAATTCAATATTTTTCAACACGAAGATCAACCAATTCAATATACACATTTTCAACACGAAAGCCAACCAATTCAATATATATTTTCAACACGAAAGCCAACCAATTCATTATATACATTTTCAACACAAAAGTCAACCAAGTCAATATACACATTTCCAACACGAAAGCCAACCAATTCAGCAAACACTTTTTTCAACACGAAAGCCAACCGATTCAATATACACATTTCCAACACGAAAGCCAACCAATGCAATATACACATTTCCAACACGAAAGCCAACCAATTCCATATACACATTTTCAGCACGAAAGCCAACTTATCAGGATGATCCTGCCTGTCCTATTGGGCGGAACGTGTTCTTGCAGATCGGCGGGGGGCTGAAAGGAAATGCTGCCAGGACTCGTGTTAACCCACAAAGGTACAAGGCAAGACGACTGGTGGATGTTTACCCGTATTCATCCGCCTCGAACTCAACCGCTTCTGTTGCCATGGAGACCAGCACGTACACCTCGTCCCGCAGCTAAGTCGGCTGTGTTCGCCGAAGCGACGGGACAGATTGTTGTGCACCCCCTTAGGTGTACTGCCCGGTCGAGACTTACGTCCTTGTGACCCCTGCCTTCCGTAGTCGGCAGCTGAAGGGAAAAGGCGTGTACATAATCTCGTCGCTAGGAAATACAACTGCCGTAACTCACATTTTCTGCATGTTTGATTTTTGGTCTACTATAAGAGCAGACCAAGGCGCG